>SJXQ01004040.1:0-23480 GCA_006408695.1 Aepyceros melampus
GGATGTCTGGCTCTAGGTGAGTGATCACACCATTGTGATTATCTTGGTCGTGAAGATCCTTTTTGTACAGTTCTGTGTATTCTTGCCACTTCTTAATATCTTCTGCTTCTGTCAGGTCCTTACCAGAACCAAATATTAATGGCATGAAGTCCAAATAGCAACAATACCACAAGAAAAGACCACTCACAGTGGGATGGATAAGTAAACACATGTGGTATTTTCAGCTAATGAACTGTTAAAGACAAATGTGTGCCCAGTTGTGTCCAGCTCTTGTGACTGTAGCCTGCCAGGCTTCTCTGTCCAGGAGATTTTTCTAGTCAGGAATACTGGAGCAGGTTGCCATTTCCTACTCCAGGGGATCTTCCTGACCCAGGGATCAAACCTGCGTCTTTTGAGTCTCCTGCGTTGGCAGGCGGATTCTTAGCATGGAGCCATCAGAGGAGCCCCCATACTGCACTTGATCTTCGCCAGAAGGTATAAAGGTAACTCAGCGGGACTACTAGCGAGATGTGGAGAGCAGGCAGTCAGGTCCTAGTAATGTTCTGGTCAGCGCTGACCAGAATAAACAGACTGAGCTACATGTGATTAAAAATACGCGGTAGCCACATTTTCAAAAAGTGAAAAGAAGCTGAGAACTACTTGTGTTTTATTTTATACAAAGGGAAAATGGTATAAAAATTACTGGTTTACTTCATATTTTTGTATCGAGCGTTTGCAATCAGTCTTTTTTTTACATTTGGAGCCCTCAATTCAAACACTAATTTTTCAACAGAAATTCTTGATCTGTACTTAGCTTCTGTAAATTTTACAGAGAGAAAAGTAGATTCACACACTGACGCTGCTCCAAATATACTTAAACGTTGTCCAACTGTCGAATCAGTAACCGGTTTTCATAAGTACGTCATGGAATAGGGAACGGCAGCTTGCTCCAGTATTCTTGCCTGGAAAATTCCATGGCCATGGACAGAGGAGCCTGGTGGGTTACAGTCCATGGGGCCACAGAGAGTACAGCTGAGCAGCCGGCATGCCGGCACGCATGGAAGTGCGTCATAAGTAGCTTTGGCTACTGCACTGGACGGGGCAGCTGGACGGGGACCTGGACGATGGGTACATTGTGTGTTCAGCGTAAAAATTCACCACGTACTTAGATCATTTGTGCCTTTTCCTGTACATATGTTATTATTCAAATTGTGAAAGAATTTACTGCTTTGGAAATAAGCCTAAGAGTGAGAAACGTGGGATCAAGAGTTAATTTCTGTTTGTGTTTTTTTTTTTTTAAGTAAATCAATTTTTATTTATTCTTGTCTTTATTTTTAACATTTCTGTTCCATTTTATTTATTTTTGTTGAAGTATAATTGCTTTACAATATTGTGTTAGTTTCTGCTGTGAAAGTGAAAGTGTTAGTCATGTCTAACTTTTTGCGACCCTAAGGACTGTAGCCCACCAGGGACACCACCTCTGCCCATGAAATTCTCCAAAGAAGAAGCTGGGGCTTCCCTGGTGGCTCAGATGGTAAAGAATCTGCCTGCAATGCAGGAGACCCGGGTTCAATGCCTGAGTCAGGAAGATGCCCTGGAGAAAGGGCATGGCAACCCACTCCAGACTTCTTGCCTGGAGAATTCCATGGACAGAGGAGCCTGGCGGGCGACAGTCCATGGGGTCGCAAAGAGTCCAGACATGACTGAACATATCTGCACATTCCAGCTCACAAGCCTGCCTTGTCTGCCTTGTGGGACTTGCATACACCATTGAACTCAGGCACTGAGCATCTGCTACCGTGATTATCCTGTTGGTCACTCTCCCCAGAAGCAATATTCAAAGATTACTGATAGGCACCCCCCCAGATTTATGCCCTAAAACTGACCACTCTCTGTGATCACACTCATGCTGTACACACGCCTCTCACGAATGGTATTGCTATAATTGATGAACCCTGACAGGGGGCAAATCAAAGTCCACTTCGAAATTGCTTTTCCTCATGGTTCAGATCGACTGTGAAATAGTCTTGTTAAAACCCCTGTCTTGTAAAATGGGGCTGCTAAGGTTAATTGTTCCATTGATGAATAGGTAGCTGCTGACTGATCCCACAAAGATAAATTGGTCTCTTTCAAGTACATTTTTTAAAACCTTGTGCAATTGTGTGGACTCTCAAGGATTGAATGAATAAACAATTTTTCCCCAGGAAAGAAAATTTCAAAATTTCTAATGCCATAAAAACAGCCTGCAGGTCATCCAAGAATAATCTACTTTTCTTAGTAAAAGCACAATGGTAATAAGTTTATCCTCATATGATTCCAGATTCTAGACTTAAGTCATAACTATCGTCATTCCTTAAATTTGTGATTATTTTTTAAAAACATCTTTTGTGTGTGGTGATGTTAACTAGACTTGTTTTTATCATCATTTCATTATATATAAATATAGAATCATTATGTTCTACACCCAAAACTAATACAATGCTTTACATCAAAATTATAGCTCAATTAAAAATGTTTAAATAAAATAAAAATCAAAACTTGAGGTGCACATACAAATTGAATAAACAGCTCTTTCTATCATGGGTTGGAAACATTTCATTATTCAGATGATTTGTATTTTGTACTGGCTCCTGAGGGAAAAAACTGAAATGTGTTTGTTTGCAAAATGTCAGGCTGGAGGGGAGGGGAGGGTGAGATGTATGGAAAGAGTAACATGGAAACTTACATTGCGCTGCAGCTGCTAAGTCGCTTCAGTCGTGTCCGACTCTGTGCGACCCCATAGACGGCAGCCCACCAGGCTCCCCCATCCCTGGGATTCTCCAGGCAAGAACACTGGAGTGGGTTGCCATGTCCTTCTCCAGTGCATGAAAGTGAAAAGTGAAAGTGAAGTCACCTAGTCGTGTTTGACTCTTAGTGACCCCAGGGACTGCAGCCCACCAGGCTCCTCTGTCCATGGGATTTTCCAGGCAAGAGTACTGGAGTGGGGTGCCAGTGCCTTCTCCGGAAACTTACATTACCAACTGTAAAACAGATAGCCAACGGGAAGTCGCTATGTGGCTCAGGAAACTCAGACAGGGCTCTGTATCACCTAGAGGGGTGGGATGGGGTGGGAGGTGGGAGGGAGGGTCAAGAGGGAGGGGATATATGTGTATCCGGAGAAGGCAATGGCACCCCACTCCAGTACTCTTGCCTGGAAAATCCCATGGATGGAGGAGCCTGGTAGGCTGCAGTCCATCAGTGCCTTCTCCGGAAACTTACATTACCAACTGTAAAACAGATAGCCAACGGGAAGTCGCTATGTGGCTCAGGAAACTCAGACAGGGCTCTGTATCAACCTAGAGGGGTGGGATGGGGTGGGAGGTGGGAGGGAGGGTCAAGAGGGAGGGGATATATGTGTATCCGGAGAAGGCAATGGCACCCCACTCCAGTACTCTTGCCTGGAAAATCCCATGGACGGAGGAGCCTGGTGGGCTGCAGTCCATGGGGTCGCTAAGAGTCGGACACGACTGAGCGACTTCCCTTTCACTCTTCACTTTCATGCATTGGAGAAGGAAATGGCAACCCACTCCAGTGTTCTTGCCTGGAGATTCCCAGGGATGGGAGAGCCTGATGGGCTTCCATCTATGGGGTCACACAGAGTCGGACACGACTGAAGTGACTTAGTAGTAGTAGTAGTAGTATAGCTGATTCATGTTGAGGTTTGAAAGAAAACAACAGAATTCTGTAAAGCAATTATCCTTTAATAAAAAATAAATTAAAAAAAAAACAGAGGGAAGACAAAACTTCATTTTACCTGAAAATAACAAAAGTGTCAGGCTGCAGGTTCTTTGAGCGTCATCTGTTTAGGTCTCCAGTTTCTGGTTGGCCCATTTTTCCCTTTAGATCTGTGCCAGTCCAGGAGAGGTAGAGCCACAGCCTTGGGTAGTGGCGATGAGCCCCGACTGTGGTCATCTGGGCCCAGCAGTCGGTCACCCCTGACGGCGGGGGCATCGCAGGAGGGGAAAGAAGCTCCAGGGTGTGAGGGGTGCTCTCACTTCCCCCAACCCTGGGGTCCTCTGCACCGCACAGGACTCCCCTGGGCTGCTTCCAGGAAGTATCTGTGCGTGAACGCCTGGGTCCCACTGCCGACGTTTCTGATTGACTACGTCTGTAGAAAGACGGGGCTCCCGGCATGTTAAGATTCCCCTCCCCCTGGCTTATCTCCACGCCCCACTCCTCAAAGATCAGAGTTCTGTCCCCTCACATTTAGTCTATCTAGACAAACCACATCACCTTCTTTTTAGTGGGAAACCTAGTTGTACAGGTTTGGGGCTGTGCAGCTGATCAGCACGAAGCAGAAACTGGATGTCCAGTCTCAGGACTCAAGGTCACCTTGTCCCACCAAGTCACACTTGTTCCCAAATGTGAGGGATGCCAGTGAGGGAGGTTGGCCCTTAATCATAGGCCAACCTTCTATGGATTGGAGATGGAAATGGCAACCCACTCCAGTATTCTTGACGAGAAAATCCTGTGGACAGAGGAGCCTGGTGGGCTGCTGTCCACGGGGCTGCACAGAGTCAGACACGACTGAAGTGACTTAGCAGCAGCAGCTGCATAGATCAAGGATGAGCTTCATTTTTCACTGTAGCACGCACTCATCTTCGTGATTCCCGATTTTAGTTTTTTTCACTTTCGTCATCACTACCACTAATTCTATCAAAGTTAGGGCCCATGCAAAAGACTCAAAGGAAGGACCACTTGGCAAAAATCCTTACCATCATGTTAGTCTACATCACACCTCTGCCTTGGCTGAATACATTAGTATTTCAGCAAAATAGCATTAGCAAGAATTAATTCAGAGCAAATCTATGAACACACGGCAAACAGCGCTATTATTCTGAATGTGTTGCTGCTGTTGAAAGGCCTCTAAATATATACTTCACAGTTATAGAAACAGGTGCCTAACCCTGTGCGACAGGGAGTGTTACTGTCATTTAGAGGCGAAAATAGTAGTGCTTTCAGTCTGTTGTGATTCTGAAATCAGAGACTTCATTTTCTAGGGCTGTCCCTCTGGTATGCAGGTGACATTGCAGACCCACCACTGGGAGGATATGCCCTTGGAGGTGTGAGTGGGTTTGAGGGCTGTGTGCATGCTAAGTGGCTTCAGTTGTGTCCGCCTCTTTGTGACCCTGTGGACTGTAGCCCGCCAGGCTCCTCTGTCCATGGGATTCCCCAGGCAAGAATACCAGAGTGGGTTGCATGCCCTCCTCCAGGGGATCTTCCCAACCCAGGAATCGAACCGAGTCTCTTACATCTCCTGCATTGGCAGGCAGGTTCTTTACCATTAGAGTCACCTGGGAAACCCAGATTTGTGGGTTACTCCATGTAAATTTCCTTCACTTCTTGTAATTAAACTTTTAAATTGTAAGTTATATATTGTCAACCTATAGGAACTAACGGGTTATTTGGGCGAGTGCATTGCCCTGTGTGAGGATACATCCCCAAACCTGTAAAATATGGAAACTGACACACATCGCAAAGATCGTCACAAGGATTAAATGGGATGGTGGGTGTCACTTGGACCACAACAGATGCTCAACAAATAGTATCATTTGAAAGCATTCAAGAGAACCTGGATCAGTTCAGTAAGGCTGAGTTAAGATGTGTTGACACGTGGATTTCACTTTCTTGTAAAAGAAATGAAATCCCTCAGTCTACTTCAGCTTTCTGCCCTGTCCAGGAGAGTCTGTATATACTGCTAGGAGTTCATGCAGCCGTGCTGCGTGCCCTTGGCTTTCCACTGTCAAGTCTTCTGGCGGCCCTCTATTCAGACACATCTTTCACACACTTCATTTCATTAAGATGTCATTCGGCGAGGGTTTTTAAAAGTATTCCGCGCTGCTTGAAAGGTCTGATTCTGTGGCTTTCGTTTCTGTTCTTCTTAAGGAACAGGAAAACCTTTGCCATAATAGCAATTAACAGCTAGTACTCCGGATGGCATCCATCAAAAGTTCACCCCAGAGCAGCTGTAGATTTTGGAATCTGACACCCAGCTGTCCCAGATGCTATTTTTAGCATTACACTCTCTAAATACAGGAGGTGGTGTCAAAATACATTTAAAGGATAATATTATTATGGAGATTCTCGCAACCGAATTGGGTTTCCTCTCTTCCCTTTTCTAAAATATATTATCCTCTGCAAATAAGTAAACCCTATCACAGTTGACAAGTCTATCCTCACGGGAGGGTCAATCAGGAATCACCAAGATACACTTTTGAAAATTGAAATTGTGAATATGCCTTCAGAAGTCTTCTCGTTTCTATATACTTGAGTCCTATAACAATAGTTTAAAATTAGGGCCATTTTTATGGTCCTAAAATTTTTTAATGATGATAACATTATATACATGTTAAATGATGGTAAAATTATATACATTTTAAATGATCATAAAATTAGAAAAGGAGAAGAGGGCAGCAGAGGATGAGATGTTTGGATAGCATCACGGATTCAGTGGACAGGAACTTGGGCACACTCTAGGAGATGGTAAGGGACAGGGAGGCTTTTCGTGCTGCAGACCATCGGGTCGCAAAGAGTTGGACAAGACTGAGCAACTGAACAACAACAAATAAAACTATCATCTCCAAACAGGAAAGTACTCGCTGAATGCTTCCTTCTTGTTGCTTAGTCATTGTCATGTCCAGTGCTTACTGGGTGTCTAAAGTTACTGTGCATTGTGCAAAAAAGATCCTTTCTTTGTAAAAGCAAAACAAGACACTTTACTGTCTAGTCGGCAAACTCGTTGTACATAAATAAAATGAAATGCTGAATTGTGGGGAAAATATTTACTACATGAATATATTTGCATTTGTGACATAATATTTGCATCTGCAGAATTATTAACATCTGAACAGTTCTGAAGACTCAGATCCACAGTTATGTAATGGTCAGCGCGAAGGTCAACTGTCAAGCAAGCCAGTGACCCCCTGTGAGGCCAAAACAGAAGCTGCTCCCAAAGGAGGCCTGGAATTCCTCTGACATTCCAGCCACCAGCACAGGCATGCCCTGAACATCTCAGGCCTGCCCTCAGCTCCAATCTCTGCCTCTTTGTCTGTTCTGAGGCTTTAGTTGCCATCATCAAGTTTCATAGCTTTAAACACTGTGTATGTGTTGATAAGTCCCAAACAGTGATCAACAGTTTAGAATTTTCCCAAATTCCAGAAACCATTTGTCCCTGAATCTACTGATCCCCCCACCGAGAATTTTACCAGTTTTAAAACCTTACATCTGAGGACTTTGTTGGTGATCCAGTGGCTAAGACGCCACGCTCCCAAGGCAGGGGTCCCAGTTCAACCCTCGGTCAGGGAACTAAATCCCACATGCCACTACTAAAAGCCACAACCAAGAGCCAGGGCAGCCGAATAAATACAATACAAATTTTAAAAAAGAAACTTACATCCACAGAGCAGAAGCAACGCCCAGGAAAGACAGAACGAGCTAGTGGCTGCCACTGAGGGCAGAAGGGGAGGGACGCGATGGGGCACGGGACTAAGAGGTTAAAATCTACTAGATACAAAATGACAGCCAACAAGGACTGACTGTACCACACAGTGAACGCTGCTCAATGTTACGTAACAAGCTAAATGGGGAGAAATCTGAGAAAGAATGGATACCTGTGTGTGTGTAACTGAGCCACTTTGCTGTGCACCGGAGGCTAACACGATGTTGGTAATCACCTGTGGGTGTGTGCTAAGTCGCTTCAGTCGTGTTCAACTCCGAGACCCCATGGACTGTAGCCCGCCAGGCTCCTCTGTCCATGGGACTCTCCAGGCAAGGACCCTGGAGTGGGTGGCCACATCCCCCTCCAGGGGATCATCCTGACCTAGGGGTCAAACTCACAGCTCTTTTGTCCCCTGCATTGACAGGTGGGTTCTTTACCCGCCTGGGAAGACTTAATCAGCCATACTCCTCCAATATAAGGTAAAGATTAAAAAGGAAGAAGAGGAAAGCCACAAGCGTATATTGTACAGCACAGGGAAATATAGCCATTGTTTTATAAAAATGTTAAGAGGCGTATAATCTATAAAAATGTTGAATCACTATGTTGTACACCTGAAACTAATATAAAATTGTAAATCAACTATGCTTCAGTTACTAAATAGAGAAAGAAAGCAAAAAGAAAAAACAGCTGTATCTAAAACAAGTTCCTCCATTCCCACCCGGGTGAAGGCGTTCCCGTCTCAGGCTGTGGGGACTCTGTGCTGCAAACCTTCCCTTTGTCTGCCGTACAGTCGGTCCTTGCTGGTTATCATTTTATGTCTAGTAGGTTTTAACCTCTTAATCCCATGCCCCATCTTGTCCCTCCCCTTTTCCCTCAGCGGTAACCACTAGCTTGCTCTCTCTTTTCTATGAGTCTGTTTCTGCTCTGTAGATGTAATGTTTAAAAACATTGTGTTTGTGTGTTTGGCTGCCCTGGGTCTTAGTTGGGACATGTGGGTTCTTTAGCGGCGGCATGAGGGATCTGTGCTATGAACCTTCCCTCTGGAATCTCCTCCTCTCAGGAGCAAGTCATGTTGTCTTTTCTCACTGTCCTCATGACCAGTCCCCCAGTCAAGGGCATCATGAACCCTGGGTTTAATCATGGAATCTAACTTGCCCCTGATTCTGCCACGGCTCCTTTCAATACATTCTCCACGCATGCCAGTATAAGCCTATGAAAGCAGAGGCCACACGTGGTCACTCCCCCGACACGACGCGACGAGACAGTCCCACCTCGGAGTAGACGCAGAGCTCTCACCGTCCTGTATGATGTCCTGACCTCGTCTCCTGCCAATCTGCCCCCCGTTCCCAGCTTCCCAGGCACCTGGTTCCCCAACACACTGGGCACCTGCGCCCAGGACTTCGATGCGCTGCTCCTTTCTGCTCCTCTCCGGTCAGCCGTGATGAGCCCCCTGTTTTCATTCAGGGTTCATTCAGAAGTCACCCTCTCCACGAGGCGCTTTGTGTCTACACTCCCCAACACGCCCCTGTCTTTTCCTGCTCCTTCCCTGGACTCTGACACTCCATAACCAGCCCCCTGGCCCCTCAAGCCAGCTTTGAGAGTTTTCGCCTAAGTTCTAATTATTGGTGCATACACTGTCTGTTTCCTGTATTGAGTTTGCTGATATTGTTGGCCTCTTGCCCTGAGATATACCTCCCTGCGCAGAGGTTTTTCTCTTGTTCCTCACACATCTCCCAAAACTAAAACAGAGACCGACCTGGAAACGGCCGTCAGCTAAAACCTGTTTCACAATCATCGACAGGGCTTTGGGATGACTCCTCAAGGGCTGTGGTCTAGATAGCAAGCAGAGAATTATGGTTTTATACACGCAACACCAAAACAGCCCATCAAAGAGTGAACGTGTTAGTCGCTCAGTTGTGTCCAACTCCTTGCAACCCCGTGGACTGTAGCCCTGCCAGGCTCCTCTGTCCCTGGGACTTTCCAGCCAAGAATACTGGAGTGGGTTGCCATTTCCTTCTCCTGGGGATCTTCCTGACCCAGGGATTGAACGCGGGTCTCCTGCATTGTAGGCAGATTCTTTACTGTCTGAGCCACCAGGGCATTGAGAGAGTGCATAGTTAAACAAATGAACAAAGAAACAGGTTGACTCATTTGATTCTACTCATACGATCAGTTAAGGCTGTTCTTACCACAATAAAAACAAAAGCTCACCCATGCAGAGTGTTTCATGGATCCATCTCCTGCAACTTTAGAATCACCTTTTCATCAATGAGCGTTTCTTAAAAATTACTTTGTTCGCCAAAGAAGCCAGAACACCACTTTCCATGAGATGGAGACAGAACATAGACGCACATGGAGACAGCTCTGTGATTTCTGAAATGAATCTGAAATAAAGAGGAGGATGACACTCCTCCCGGCCCAAGACTCAGGCTCTAACTGCTCCTCAAACGGCTGAGGAGAGTGTCTGGGGACACTCATACATTGTTCGTATGAGCAATGTACTCTGTTGCTCAGGAGATGAGTCAAATCTAATAAAGGGTGTTGATTGCCCAACCTGGGGCTCCTCCCACCCTCCCAGGATGAGGGTTCCCTTCTGATGATTGCTTCCTGTAGCAGAAGAACAAAAATTTAATAGGAACATGTGGGAGTCAAACAGCCCTGCAGGAATCACCCCCTAGTCGCTGATCACTCACTAGATTAAAACTGAACACGTGCAGAAGTTCCATTCTGCAGAATTGGAGAATAGCATTCCCAAAGAGTGACCGAGCCTGCCTTGAGAAGAACGTCCATGTCTTTAACTCTCTGCGTCTGACATCTGGCTTGTGTGTACTCAAAAGTGATTGTTGGTAGAAAGAGACATGCGAAGCTCTTAGAACAAACTATTGCATTGCAGCTTCCCACTGAATGTTTTTGGAAAGCCAATGCGCCCCCAAGGTAAATCCATTAGAACGAGGCAGTCGAGCAGAGCTCACCAGTGTCTCTGTCAGCCGTGCTTAACCATTTTCCATCCAGGAGCTATATTGTTAGTTTCCTTGTCAATATTACATCGACGAAGAGAAAGGCTGCCTTCATCTTCCTGTCTTTCTTTCTGTTCGGACCTCAACTCAGGGATGCTTCAATTGTGAAGACCTAATCACAGGGCATTTTTACTCCCCTACTTCCTGAATGTCAAGCAAAGTTAAAAATATGTCAGATCCTTCCAGCAATGTGTCTTCTTTGACCCGAGGTAGTTTTGAATAAGCGTGTACATCACCTAGGATGTAAGTGCCTTGCTCAGTGGAGAGAGCGCTTGCAGTCACCACGGAGAGGCTCAGGGTGTCCAGCGGCTCTCAGAGGGTTATCTAAGAAAAAGGCGAACTTGACAAAGACTGAATTCTGTTTTCAACCAATTGCCAAAGCACAATGATAGTCTTTCCTCTGTGGCAGTCACAGAATTTCAGAGTCTTTGAAATGTAGCCAGATAAATGCACCTTGGGATCTTTAAATAAAGAATCACATTCCCAAAGGGCCAGAGGGGGGACTGCAATAGCAGATTTATACATTAGCTTCTGGGAGAGTCAAGCCGAAACTCTCCAGAGGGAGAAATGCACAGTCTCCCTCGCAGACAATTATCACAATGCTCTCGAGTCACTTTCAGGAAAACATAGAACCCGAACACCACGTCCTCTGGGCCTCTTCTCGTTCAGCAGCCTCTGAACAGTGAAGGCGGCCAGCGTCCCTGTCTTCATATTGAAGGTCACCCTTTAATCTCACTCCACCCTTTGCTTCTCTGGCTGAGATAACCCGTGGTGCCTATTGGATTCATCTCAAACCAAATGGATTTAAGAATTACTATTAACACTATGACCTCAAGAGACTAAAATGACAGTATCAAACCCTTGTGATAATAGGAGGATACTCACTGCATAAGCGACAGTCTTCCTCCCCATCGTGTTCTCCCCTCTTTAGACCCCTAACAGCTCCGTCATTAATTTGAATTATTAAACTGTAAATAATGGTCTTGTGGTAAGGATGGCATTTAACCAAAAAATGTAGTCGTGGAATTTTATTATTATAGTAAGCAAGGAAGAATAATAAAGTTGCGAGGTCTTCTTGCAACATTCTCAAATCTCAGCAAACTGATACCTGCTTCTTTAAAAAGTGCTGTGGCCTTCGGATCTAGTTAAAAAGAATGTATTCAGTTGGCTCATCAGCTGTAACAAATGAATCATACTAAGGGGGCAGGGTGAGAGGGTACATCAGAAATCTCTGTACTTTCTTTTAAAGTCTATTTTTAAATAAAGTTCTCAAGCAATTGAACTTGTTCAAAAAAACAGTGCTGTGAAAATATAAGCCAGTATCCACTGACAAAGTTAAGCGTTGTAAAGGGGAGAAGTGTTTGAACAGGAAGGAATACGGTGAGCACACATACAGGTTACAGCTAACACTTTAGAAATGAAAACATCTAAGAACTGGAAAGGAAATGGAGAAGAAATAAAATAAACCATTATATGAACCATTTGGATAGCTTCTAATATTGCTAAACACTGGTTAGGAGTCCGCCTGACAATGCAGGGGACGTGGGTTCGATCTGTGGTCGGGGAAGACCCTACAAGATGCGGAGCAACCGAGCCGGGGGGTTGCACCTACTGAGCCCAGGGCCCCCAGGTACCGAAGCCCACGCGCCCTGGAGGCCCTGCTCCCCCAGGAGAGAAGCCGGCACAGGGAGAAGCGTGCGCGCTGCGGTGAAGAGGAGCCCCTGCTCGCCACAGCCAGCCTAAGCTCGCGGGCACCAATGAAGACCCAGCTCAACCTAAATCAGTGAACAAACCTGAAAACAAACAAACGGAAACCTCCATGCAACGTGAAGATCTGTATTTTCACTCCAGCTCTCATCTTTGTTCACGTCCTGGGTTTTACAAAGACTTTCTGCAGTATGCAGTTCGAAGGGACTTCAAACCTCTCACGTAGACTTTGTTTCGAAGGGATTTACGCCTCAGCCATCCTAGGGGGACAGCTGCAGTCGCGCTGTCGCAGCTGGGCTTCACCTGCCCCTTCAGCTGTCCCGAGCGGCGGGAGGAGCCCCAGCCCCGCCAGCGGGGGCCGCTGCGTGTGGGCACAGGGCGGTGTTTCCACGGCGCCTTCTCTCCCGCTTGGGAGCACTCCTCCCCGGGGCAGGCTTGGAACCTGCCATCCAGGTCAGCCTAGAGTCTGGGAGGTCAGGGTGTTGGAAGCCGCTTCCAGGAACTGACTCAGCAAGGGCTACTGTGTGAGACGTGCAGTCGCTTCAGTCCGGTCTGACCCTTCTCAGTTCCCTGTATTGAAGCCGTTCAGGTGGAAACACCGAGAGGGACTTGTTTCTCTGACAACATCCTCCTTGGGGCTCAGACCCTGTCTTAGTTTTCTAGGACTAGCATCACAAAGCCCCACGGACTGCAGGCTTGAAGAGCAGACCTCCACTGTCTCACAGTCTTGATCCTGAAAGTCTGGGAAGGAGGTGTCCAAATTTGGTTTCTTCCAAGGCCGTGAGGGATGCTCTTTTTCATTCCTATCTCCCTGGTGTGTAAATGGCCATCTTCTTCCTGTGTCTCTTTGCTTTCCATTCTCCTGTGAGTCTATCCACTTCCAGACTTTCCCTTTTTGTAAGGAAACCAACTGCACTGGATTAGAACCAACCCTACTAACCACATTTTAACTTAATTATCTCACTAAAGACTGTATCTCCAATAAGGTCACATTCAGAGGAGGATTAGAACTTCAACATATAAATTTGAGGGAAATGCATAATTAAACCCACAAAAGATTCAAAATATCAGAGACTTATACAAGACAGATGGAGAAGGAAATGGCAACCCACTCCAGGATTCTTGCCTGGAGAATTCCATGGACAGAGGAGTCTGGCGGGCTACAGTCCAAGGGGCTGCAAAGAGTCAGACATGACTAAGTGACTAACATACAAGACAGAAGCTGATTATTTCTTGTATAATCTAAGGATATTAGTCCCAACAACATTTTAGGTCGGCAAGCTCTTGTTTCTCGACTTGGCGTGGATGTTTTCCCTAAATTCACCTCATGGACCAAAACTATTGCTGTGGCACCAGCCATAAAGACTATATTCCAGCCAGCAGGCAGTACTAGACAAAAGAGAGAGTGACAAAGAGCACAAGCAAGCTATCTGTTAAGAAAGTTTTCCCAAAACTGCTCACAACATTTTTGCTCACATTCTTTCACCCAGCATTCACTCAAACGGCCCCATCCATCTCTTGTGTGAGATGCTGATTAACATGTTCTGAGAAACGATTAACCTGGCGAAAACTCTGTTGCTCTGAAAAAAAAAGGGGAGAAAGATGAATATTAGAGGTCAACTGGCAAAATTCTCCACAGTGAAGCTATTGCAGAATTATAGGCTGTGGTTTCAACTATTTGGTTGAAAAAAGTAGTGAAAAGACTTAACCCAGGTCAATGGAAATACTGTCTACTGTGTGGATTATGTCAAGACTCCAGCACTATTTCTAAAAGCCGGATTTCTTCTTTATCAAACATCTTTGGATACAGTGTATGTCTTGTCAAAGGAAAACTCAGATGCAGACTCACTTTAGAAAGGAAAGTGTTTCTTCACAAAGACTTCTAGGAAAATCAGGCGTCTGATTTTCAGAAGGTGTCAATCAGAAGGACTGGCTCAACAAACATAAAATGCAACAAATATTTTTAGCAATGGCAAATGACCGAGCTTAGTACACTTGTGTTAGTCTGCTCATGGTGGAAAAATAGCAGTTCTCAAGCATTTATCGTATTCACAAAGTTATATTCAAACAAAAACACATAAAAAAAAAACAGGGACAAATTTTTGTGAGGTCCAGATATATACAAAGTAGACAAGATTTTATCATTTGGGGTTATTGTTGTTTAGGTGCTAAGTCACATCTGACTCCTTTGTGACCCCCTTTCCTGGGTCCTCTGTCCATGGAATTTCCCAGGAAAGAATACTGAATGGGTTGCCATCTCCTTCCCCAGGGGATTTCCCAACCCAGGGATTGAACTTGTGTCTTCTGAGTCTCCTGCAATGGCAGGTGACCTCTTTACCCGAGCCACCAGGGAGGCCCCATCATTTCAAGTACCAGAACCCATAGGGTGATCTGTTACTTTGGTTTATCCCAAGGCATACAGTATGTTTTATGACCATCCTGAGACATCATAGCAGCAGAGTGTTCACTTCTGATTCTGCAACATCGACCAAAAACTTAAGTCCCTCCCTGCCTGCCTCCATTTCCATGTTCCCTTTATGTCTTTGGCAACAAGCACAAGGTATCAATCTGGACCTTTCCTGTAGAGATTTGGAAGCTCAGATCTCCCTTCTTTGGCCTGCAGGTAAAATATTCAGATAACATTATTATAGGCCCTCCTGGTCTCGACTTCCCAAATGGCTAGCACTCAGATGCCATCTGCAACTTGCCATCACTGGTCACCTGGCACTGTGGCCAGTTTCTGCTACTCTGTGGGGAGGGTGGGGGCTGGCTAGAGGGATGTGGGGCCTGGCAAAGCACTCTCCAAACACAGAACTGGTCAGACTGGAGGCCAGATTCCATGGCCATTAAACAGTCCACCTCTCATTTTCAAACAACAGTCTATCAGTTATGTGAGCGTATGAGTTATGAGAGTACAGGTTTTGCAGTTGCTCAGAAGCAAAGCTTTCTATTATTAGCCCCTGAAGAAATGGAGGAGGCGTTGTTACCGCACTCCCTCTAGCGGTCAGCCCTGCAGACAGAGCGCTGCAGCCTTTTGTCTTCAGAGTCAAGGACCAGGATTGGGTGGGATTGAAGCCAAATTTTCTCCTGCTTTCAACTCTCTCCTAAGCCACCCGGAAAAGTATATTAATTTTTTAAGGGTGAGATGATTAGCCAGTGAAATTTAAGGCTGATACCCCATGAAGAAATTTCTTTGAAAATTTACATTAAATGAGAGGTCATTATAGTTCACTATTAGCCTAAATAAATCATCACTTCCCTGTCACTGTACCTCTTCCCTTTTCTCAGAAGAAGGTATTTTAATATGATTTTCTAATGTAGGAATTGAGAGTTCTGGTCAGGAACCTTTTATTATTACTAGCGTCTCTGCAAACACTCCATTGTTTGTTTCAGTTTAGGGCAGTCGCTCAGTCGTGTCCGACTCTTTGCGACCCCATGAATCGCAGCACGCCAGGCGTCCCTGTCCATCACCAACTCCCGGAGTTCACCCAGACCCATGCCCATGGAGTCCGTGACGCCATCCAGCCGTCTCATCCTCAGTCGTCCCCTTCTCCTCCTGCCCCCAATCCCTCCTAGCATCAGAGTCTTTTCCAATGAGTCAACTCTTCGCATGAGATGGCCAAAGTACTGTTTGTTTAGGAGCTGCTAAAGACATACTTTTCAAACAAGCAACAAAATGCTAGGAGTGTCTTGCAACTTGGAAACTGTTACTCAATCCTGATCTTTTTCCTACACAAGTAAATGATTGCTTTATCCATTAGGACAATCTCACTAATGAAAAAGACCCTTTAGGACCACTCCAGTTAATTGGTACAGCAACACAAAACCCTGTGTGAAGAAGCCGAGTATGATTAGACTGAAAGCAATTTAGCCAAAGCACTTTGGCTCACCGTTATGGGACCGATGGAACCGAAGATGTTCAACTTAAAAGCCCGATTGAAAACGAATATCCTTCCAATAACGAGTTTGTCTTTTAAGTATGGTGCTTCTCAAAATAATTTCTTAAAATATCTACGAATTTTGGAGGGAAAGGTTTCTACTTTATTCCCGCCTGACAACTGAAAAAAAATGTACAACCTAAAAGTGGAGAATCATGTTTTATTCGTTGGACAAATCTGAGGACATAAGCCTAGGACAGAGCATCTCAGATAACTTCTGAGAAACTGTTCCAAAGAGGCAAGGCGGGGGGAAAGGGGGCAGCAGGTACTCAGGACGCACAGGAGATTTTTTTTTGCAACAAAAGACAAAGAAGTCAGAACATCAAAAGATTGCTGTTAATATTAAATATTTACCAAAAAAAGATTTCAAAAGGAATTTAGGCCTTGCTACGTAGGGGAAGATGCAAGCATCTGGGCTCACTGAAGTCATTCATTTGCTATGCACCTTAGCTGTTTGGACCAGTCAACTGTTACTTCCCATCCAAATCCCCGGAGGGATCACCTTTGGGGTGACTGCAGGCTGATCACTACAAGGGCAGCTCTTTTTCCTCTATCCTGAGTTCCCTTAAGGCTCACCGTCCAGGCACCTGTGATGCGACAGCTTGATGGCCACAGCGTCCTTTGTTTACTGACCTGGCGGGCAATGCTTCAGTTCACATCCCCAGTTTCTGTTCTTTTATCACTGCGGTGCGTGTTTTGCAACAGCAGAAAGGTCCAGCGCCCCCACAGACCCTCGTGAAGGCTTTCTAGTGACTTTCTCTGGGTCACCAAGGTTGTGATGCGTTCTTTAGAGGGGAAATGCTTTTATTTTTCAACTTCAGTTCAGCTCAGTCACTCAATCGTGTCCGACTCTTTGCAACCCCATGAACTGCAGCGTGCCAGGCCTCCCTGTCCATCACCAACGCCTGGAGTCCACCCAAACTCATGTCCATCGAGTTGGTGATGCCATCCAACCATCACATCCTCTGTCATCCACTTCTCCTCCTGCCCCCAATCCCTCCCAGCATCAGGGTCTCTTCCAGTGAGTCAACTCTTCACATGAGGTGGTCAAAGTATTGGAGTTACAGCTTCAACATCAGTCCTTCCAATGAACACCCAGGACTGATCTCCTTTAGGATGGACTGGTTGAATCTCCTTGCAGTCCAAGGGACTCTCAAAAGTCTTCTCCAATACCACAGTTCAAAAGCATAAATTCTTTGGCACTCAGCTTTCTTTATAGTCCAACTCTCACATTCATACATGACCACTGGAAAAACCATAGCCTTGACTAGAGAGACCTTTGTTGGCAAAGTAATATCTCTGCTTTTTAATATGCTGTCTAGGTTGGTCATAACTTTCCTTCCAAGCAGTAAGTGTCTTTTAATTTCATGGCTGCAGTCACCATCTGCAGTGATTTTGGAGCCCGAAAAATAAAGTCTGACACTGTTTCCTATCTATTTGCCACGAAGTGATGGGACCAGATGCCATGATCTTAGTTTTTGGAATGTTGAGCTTTAAGCCAACTTTTTCACTCTCCTCTTTCACTTTCATCAAGAGTCTTTTTAGTTCCTCTTCACTTTCTGCCATAAGGGTGGTGTCATCTGCATATCTGAGGTTATTGATATTTCTCCTGGCAATCTTGATTCCAGCTTGTGCTTCTTCCAGCCCAGCATTTCTCATGATGTACTCTGCATATAAGTTAAATAAGCAGGGTGACAATATACAGCCTTGACACACTCCTTTTCCTATTTGGAACCAGTCTGTTGTTCCATGTCCAGTTCTAACTGTTGCTTCCTGACTTGCATACAGGTTTCTCAAGAGGCAGGTCAGGTGGTCTGGTATTTCCGTCTCTTGAAGAATTTTCCACAGTTGATTGTGATCCACACAGTCAAAGGCTTTGGCATAGTCAATAAAGCAGAAATAGATGTTTTTCTGGAACTCTTTTGTTTTTTTTCCATGTTTCAGTGGATGTTGGCAATTGGATCTCTGGTTCCTCTGTCTTTTCTAAAACCAGCTTGAACATCAGGAAGTTCACGGTTCACATATTGCTGAAGCCTGGCTTGGAGAATTTTGAGCATTACTTTAGTAGCATGTGAGATGAGTGCAATTGTGTGGTAATTTGAGCATTCTTTGGGATTGGAATGAATACTGACCTTTTCCAGTCCTGTGGCCACTGCTGAGTTTTCCAAATTTGCTGGCGTATTGAGTGCAGCACTTTCACAGTATCATCTTTCAGGATTTGAAATAGCTCAGCTGGAATTCCATCACCTCCACTAGCTTTGTTCATAGTGATGCTTCCTAAGGCCCACTTGACTTCACATTACAGAATGTCTGGCTCTAGGTGAGTGATCACACCATCATGATTATCTGGGTCATGAAACTCTTTTTTGTACAGTTCTTCTGTGTATTCTTGCCACCTCTTCTTAATATCTTCTGCTTCTGCTAGGCCCTACCATTTCCGTCCTTTATTGAGCCCATCTTTGCATGAAATGTTCCCTTGGTATCTCTAATTTTCTTGAAGAGATCTCTAGTCTTTCCCATTCTATTGTTTTCCTCTATTTCTTTGCATTGATTGCTGAGGAAGGCTTTCTTATCGCTCCTTGCTATTCTTTGGAACTCTGGATTCAAATGGGTATATCTTTCCTTTTCTCCTTTGATTTTCACTTCCCTTCTTTTCACAGCTATTTGTAAGGCCTCCTCAAACAGCCATTTTGCTTTTTTGCATTTCTTTTTCTTGGGCATGATTTTTCTTTCATTTTTTTTTTTCTTGATTTCTTGATTTCTTGATTCCTGTCTCCCACGAATCTCCATCCATAGTTCATCAGGCACTCTATCAGATCTAGTCTCTTAAATCTATTTCTCACTTCCACTGTATAATTATTAGGGATTTGATTTAGGTCATACTTCAATGGTCTAGTGGTTTTCTCCACTTTCTTCAATTTCAGTCTGAATTTGGCAATAAGGGGTTCATGATCTGAGCCACAGTCAGCTCTGGGTCTTGTTTTTGCTAACAGTATGGAGCTTCTCCATCTTTGGCTGCAAAGAATATAATCAATCTGATTTCCATGTTGGCCATCTGGTGATGTCCAGGTGTAGAGGCTTCTCTTGTGTTGTTGGAAGAGGGTGTTTGCTATGACCAGTGCGTTCTCTTGGCAAAACTCTATTAGCCTTTGCCCTGCTTCATTCCGTATTCCAAGGCCAAATTTGCTTATTATTCCAGGTGTTTCTTGACTTCCTTTTTCAACTTCAGTCTATTACAGATAGAACTAAATCAATTAGAAAAATTATAAAAATAGAAATCGAAGCAATTGATAAAGGTCTGAAAATCTGATAAAAATATTCAAAGATGGAAAGGGGTGCAAAGCTCCAGTGAGGCACCAAAAATATCCCTATTCAAAGAATGTGCATGCACGCTAAGTCCCTTCAGTCGTGTCCGACTCTTTGCGACCCCGTGGACTGTAGCCCACCGTCCTCTGTCCCTGGGATTCTCCAGGCAAGGTTACTGGAGTGGGTTGCCATGCTCTCCTCCAGGGGATTTTCTCCACCCAGGGATCAAACCCAGGTCTCACGTCTCCTGCATTGGCAGGCATGCTCTTACTCCTAGCAGCACCTGGGAAACCCTATTCACAGAACACTGGGTTTTAATTCTTAACTTTATAATTTGACTAAATTATCCTGGGGACCAGTTTACACTTGGCTAACAACATTGAACCAACCACCTATGGGTACAGGGGAATGGACTGGGAGACCTCAGGTTCAGGCAGAGGCAATGAGATTGATCAGAGACGTCGGCAGTTACAGGACGGGGCACCTACATGACAGTATGCTCACCTGCTGGGAAACGCATCATATGTCTATGAGCACAGAGAAGATGTTTGGGGCCCACAGCTCAGCATCATCATCATGCTGGAATAAACATTGCAAAGAAATCATGAAGACTTTCCCAAAGTATCACCATTTAGTGAAAAAATGTAGTTTGAAACAAATCTTCTTCCAACCTGGAGATCTTCTCCATAAAGTCAGTAGAGAAAGAACATAGTTTTATTGTTGAGGAGACACTAAACCAGAATGAGACACACGGAGCAGGAGGTCTGCTCCGAGATTGCAGGAACAGAAAGAGAGCTCACCCTCTTCTGTCGCCAAGCGGATGCAACCCATTAGCTACACATTCTCAGGGTGAACAGTAGAGTAGTCCTCAAGTAACAGGACTTGACAGCAACATCTGTCCCACGTAACTCACCCTGCGTCTACCTGGTAATTGGGGTGACCATCCGTGTCTGTTAACTGACTTTATACAAAGGAATAACAAATGCCTATCTCTCTTACAGCAGGGAACCTTCCTGGAAGTTATGTCTGAAGGAGATGGCTCCCAGGTCCTTGAGAAAGATTTCCTGAGCTGAGAAACGTAAGTTTAGCTTTCAGAAAGATTTACATACACTTTGAAGGGATGGGGAAAAAACTTGCCAGCTTTCTAAAGAAGAAGGTCTAAGGAAAGGAGGGGAGACAGCTCTTCCCTGATTCCTAATGGGCAGCAGGAGGCCTCTTCTTTCTTTTTATTTGCCCCACACTTTCCATCTTCCCCGGTGGCTCAGAGAGTAAAGAATCTGCCTGCAATGCAGAAGACCAGGGTTCAATCCTTGGGTCAGGAAGGTCCCTTGGAGAAGGAAATGGCAGCCCACTCCAGTCTTCTTGCCTGGAGACTCCCATGGACAGAGGAGCCTGGCGGGCTATGGTCCATGGGGTCACAAAGAGTCAGACACGATGGAGCAACTAACACGTTCACTTTCTTTCCTATCTTTGTTTTTCCTGCAGTAGCACCACTGCCTCTGCCATCCTGTATCTTCAGTGCTAGCCGGCCAGGTCCCAAGGAGCATCTTCCTCTGGGAGGCTGCCGTGCAAGGGGCCCCAAACTCCCAGTCCGCCCCGCTCCCCCACCGCTCGGGAACCACAGGTCTGTTCTGTCCTCCATGCCTGTGAGTTGTTTCTGCCTCGTTGATGAGTTCATTTGGGGCCTAGTTTAGATTCTGCACTTAAGTGGTTATCATATGGTGCTTGTCTTTCTCTTTCTGACTTCCTTCAGTTAGTTTGATAATCTCTAAGTCCAACCAAGTTGCTCCAAATGGCATCATTTCATTCTTTTGTCTGGCTGAGTAATATTCCGTTGTGGATAAACAGCACACTGTCTTTATCCACTCACCTGCTGATGGGCATTGACGTTGTTTTCATGCCCTGGCTATTATGAATACCTTCCTCTAAGAATTGATTTCCACAGTTAGGAAACACAAACTGATATCTTTTGTGAGCAAAACGGTGAGCTAAGTGTCAGGGATAGAAAGTGGGTAAAACAGAGCCAGTCTTCGCCCCGACCAGCATCAGCCTGGTGCCAAAGGCACGTCTGCACTAGAGCTCATGGCCACACCTGCGCAGGCGGGAACTGAGCTGCTGAGCGAGCTTATAAGTCTTATCTCTGGTTCTCACATCCACTCTGTACAGATTCCTATCCCTGTTTTACAATAAAAACAGAGACTCACAAAACTGAAGGACTTACAAGTATCTAAAATTAACACAGTTGGAGTTCAAATCAGTTCATTGGACGCCAGGCCCCAATGCTCCTGCCACATTACATTGCTTTTCCAGGTAATTTTAGGTACTTTCTAGGTAATCTAGCAAGCCCACTCACTAAGACGCATCCAACTCCTTGCTATGCCCTGGACTGTAGTCCGCCAAGCTCCTCTGCCCGTAGGATTTCCCAGGCAAGAATACTGGAGTGTGTTGCCACTTCCTTCTCCCGGAGATCTTCCAGAGCCAGGGATTGAGTCTGCATCTCCTGCACTGCAGGCAGATTCTCTACCACTGAGCCCCCGTGAAGGTAAATAATCTGGTAAGATACACCAAATAGGTAAAAATGAAGTTCTGTGTCATATCAGCAAAAGGCTTAAGCAACTCCCAAATGGAGAGAGTTACAAAGCCTTCGTGGTAAAGTAAGTAAATTCCTAGACAAACACACGCTGGTATTCAATTTCTAATTAAAGCAAAATAGAAGTGATTCCACCCCAACTGCCACTTTAGAGACATGCGCACTGCTCCAAATTATTAATTCAAAGCTTTGTGTTCAGAGAAACGTGTGTGGGTGAAGATTTCCGGAAGACGCTTCTCAGTTAAAGAGCAGAATATGTATGGCCTTTGAAATATCAAATATGCCCTGTATTCTCACACTGGTTTGGTCTGGTGCATTAATTTAAAAGCAAATTGATGGACTGGAACTCCAAGATAAAGATGAATAACACAGTCATTAAGACTATGATATTTCTAGATATGGATAATAAAATCACAAAAATTGTCTTATTTTAAAGTGTGCTATTAATACGATTTGCAATACAGATAAACCCTTTACTCCTAGTGACGCATGGCTGATCCAGTTCAAACTAAGTGAACGTCAATGAGGCCGCCTCTAGGCTCAGGGTCTGCGAAACCTAATTTTTTATTAAACTCACAAGCTAATTAGAAATGAGAAGAAAGCAGGACGAAGCTGCGCCTCGGCCATGAATGCAAGCAGTTTGGTTCAGCAGCCACGGGAAGGTTATGGTCATTTCAGCTTGAATGGAGCGGCACCGCAGGAACTTCAGTGGGACTGGAGGTATTCCGTTTAAAGGTAACATTTGTCACCGAGGCTGCGAGCTGGTGTGGGTGGCTCACAGGAAGAGATGGGGAGTTTGAGGGGCGGGGCCGTGTGGGCCATCCCACCGTGTCTGCATCGCATGGTGGACAGTGTGGAAAGAAAAGTTTATTAAAGCACTTATGAAAAGCGATCTGACTGCGGCCTCAATAAACTGCTTGAAACTAGGACCACCAAGTCCTTTAGCAAAGGTCACTGGAACTTTGGGTGTTCACACGGACTGGATGGGAGAAGATGAGTGGGGAAAAGCAAAGGAATCCGAAAGGTCTCCCTCACCCGTGCGGCTGCAGGGAGACGGGAGGAGAGAAGGGGGAATGAGAGCGGGACCAGGGGCCCACCCCCGCGGGGAGGACGGAGGGCGCTCCCCGCAGCCCGGCGGAGATGCGGGCAGAGTGGCTGCAGGAGCGGCCGCGGGGGTGCGGGCCCTCGGCCTGGAACCGCCGCCGTTCGCGGAGTCAGGAAGTTCAGCTCTTCCGCCACAAAGAAAACAGGGTCTGTGCGGCGTCCTGCTCCTTCTCCTTCTCTAGACTGACCCTGCGCGGCCTCTGCGCCGGGTGCCGCGGTACCTAGACCGAGCTCCCCGCTTTCCCGCCGGGTGCCCGGCCTCTCGCGCCGGGATGCTCCGGGACCTCCTCTCCTGTAGCCTCCGCCAGCTCTTCCCTGGCTCCGGGCCTGGCGCCCGCGCGCGGCCCGGGATGCCCCGTCCA
>SJXQ01004040.1:23787-65056 GCA_006408695.1 Aepyceros melampus
CATCCCCTGCTCCAGGCGCGGGTCTCCCCCGCCTCCTCCAGGCCCCCGCCCTTTGGGGAGGTTCGGCATGCCCTCCTGGGACCCCTCTCGGCTTCTCCTGATGCTGAGAAAGCGGATGGTTCCAGTTCCACAGCCTGTGAGCGTGAAAAGGCTGATGGCACAAGTTCAGTTCAGTCACTCAGTTGTGTCTCTTTGCCACCCCATGAACCGCAGCACGCCAGGCCTCCCAGTCCATCACCAACTCCTGGAGCTCACTCAAACTCATGTCCATTGAGTCAGTGATGCCATCCAGCCACCTCATCCTCTGTCATCCCCTTCTCCTCCTTCAATCTTCCCCAGCACCAGGGTCTTTTCCAATAAGTCAGTTCTTCGAATCAGGTAGCCAAAGTATTGGAGTTTCAGCTTCAACATCAGTCCTTCCGATGAATACTCAGGACTGACCTCCTTTAGGACTGACTGGGTGGATCTTCTTGCAGTCCAAGAGACTCCCAAGAGTCTTCTCCAACACCACAGTTCAAAAGCATCAATTCTTTGGCGCTCAGCTTTCTTGAAAGTCCAACTCTCACATCCATACATGACTACTGGAAAAAACATACTTTTGATTAGACAGACCTTTGTTGGCAAAGTAATGTCTCTGAAACAGGACACTTAGACTAAAATGAAGTAGCAGATTCCACATTGAGGTGGCTGTACTGCCCAGAAACATGTCCTTGTGTTGAAAAAGAGAAAAGTACTTAAGCTCCTTTGGAGCCTCCTGTGGCTCTCTGGAGATGCACAGGACTGAAAGACAAGCCGCTTCTTAAAGAAGGCCTGTCAGATGCTGAAGGTATCACTCAGCATCACCCCCCACTGTCCCCCCTCATTTCCCAAGTCTCCCCCTTTAATAAAAATTGCCTGTTATACAGAGTGAAGTCAGAAAGAGAAAAACAAACATTTAAGTTAACGCACAGATAACAAAATCTAGAAAAATCGTCCTAATGACCCTATCTCAGGGCAGGGTTAGAGACCCAGACACAGGAAATGGCGTGTGACCCTGCAGGGGAGGAGAGGGCGGGACAGACGGGTAGAGCAGCCCTGACCGCGGACGCCCCCAGTGAGCTGGCCGCTGCCGCTGGCCAGGGAGGCCAGCCCCCGACTCGGCAAGGACCCGGGCGGAGCTCAGGAGGGAGGGAGACTATTGTGACCGATCCTCACTGCTGTCGGGCAGACATCAATTATTCTCCAATTAGGAAATTTAACAAATAAGTCATAACTTTAAAATAAAGAAAAAGTTGGTAGAGGTGACAATACACACACAGGGTTGGTCACCCACCTTTTCTCCTGGGCTCCTGTTTGGATGAAATGAATATTCTAGCCCTCAGCCTGGGACATCTCCAGGCCAAAGTGATTAAAAGTAAGGAGAACTGACCCTGTGGCCTGACTCCTGACACTTCATTTTCACTTCTGCTGAGGACAAAATGAAATCCCCTGGATTAAGTTATTGTGGGTTTTCCCTGCTCTTTCAAGAAACCATGCTATTGTTCTCTGACTATGGAAACAAACAAACAAAAACAAACCCTGCTGTTGGTCTGAATGTAACTGTGTGGAAGCAGGGTTTGATTTTACGGTATTTAAAAGTCTATTCTCAAACGTTGACTCAGGCTAGCTCACTGCATTTCCAAGCAGGCGCCGGGATCTAGCATAACATGAGTGGAAAATGGACTGACAGGAGGGTCTCAGCGGAGCGCAGAGGGCCGGGTGCACAGCTAATACCCATGAACACGAAAGTGAAGACGCGGTTGGCTCTGCAGGCCCAGCGCCTCCAGGGGCCCCAGTCCAGAAGCGAGTGCTCTGGCTTCTGAGATCTTGCATGAGAAATGGTCCCAGTTCCTCATCTACAAGACAGAGTTAATACTAACACCTCCAATCACAGGGTGGCTGCACAAATTAGATGTAAGGGAACAAAATGAAAAAAAATCACAGACTGGAAGGAAATCTTTACAAAACACACATCGGATAAAGGAGCTATATAAAAAATAGACAAAGAACTCTTAAAACTCAGCAGAAGGAAAATATGTTGAAAAATGGGCAAAAGAAAGAAAAATCTGAATACACACTCAGCAAAGAAGATCTACAGATGGTGAATAAGTCTGGAAACATGCTCACCATCCCATGTCAGGAGGGAACATCCAGTTAAAACCGCAGGGAGGGAGGGCTTCCCTGGTGGTCCAGTGGTTAGAACCCCCCCAACCCCCCTGCCCCGACTTCTACTGCAGGGGTCCCGGGTTCCATCACTGCTCAGGAAACTAAGGTCCCACATACCCTGAGGCATGGCCAAAACAAAAACAAAGAAACAAGCAAAAAACAAGATTTTGCATGCTGTGGCAAAAAAAAAAAAAGATAATGTGTATGAGTCAGCTTTGTGCAGTTACATATATATATAAATCACTATGTAACATTAATGTAGTGCTTTTTAAAATTAAACAGATGTAGCCATTTCCTGGTTAAAAAGTCAGAGATAGGAAGAGATTTCTATGAAACCTGGACCAGTTTAGGGAGGAAACTGTCTTCCAACCTTTCTTTCTCCAGTCCCTCCCTGCCATCTTTCTGCCCCCAACTTCTGTGGACTAGGACTATATGGTAGTCCAAACTTTTCTGGATTTACAATTAGTACAACCACACAGGAATCAATTTGCATCGCAGGGGAACAGATTTGAAAGCTTTAGAAAGATGTTGCAAGCTTTAGTTAGGAGTTGAACATGGTTTAAGAAATCAGTAAAAGGGTTTGGTTGGTCTTTTACTGCTTGTCCAGTTCTTGATTTTATCATTCTTAGCATTTCTCTACTAAGATCATGGCATCCATACCGTGAGTTCATGGCAAAAAAAAAAAAAAAAAAAGGCGTAAGAGTGAAAGCAGTGACATATTTGATAGACTTGATTTTCTTGGGCTCCAAAATCCTTGTGAATGGTGACTCCAGCCATGAAATTAAAATATGTTTTCTCCTTAGAAATAAAGCTGTCACAAACCTAGACAGCATGTTAAAAGCAGAGACATCACTTTGCCAAGAAAGGTCTGCTTAGTCAAAGTACGGTTTAGTCACTAGTCATGTATGGATGTGAGAGCTGGACAGTAAAGAAGGTCAAGCATCAAAGAATTGATTTTGAACTGTGGTGTTGGAGAAGACTCTTGAGAGTCCCTTCAACTGGAAGGAGATCCAACCAGTTATTCCTAAAGGAAATCAAGCCTGGATATTCACTGGAAGGACTGATGCTGAAGCTCTAATACTTTGGCCACCTGATGCAAAGAGCTGACTCACTGGAAAAGACTCTGATGCTGGGAAAGATTGAAGGCAGGAGCAGAAGGGGATGACAGAGGACGAGATGGTTGGATGGCATCACCGACTCAACAGACATGAGTTTGAGCAGGCTCCGGGAGACGGTGAAGGACAGGAAAGCTTGGCGTGCTGCACTCCATGGGGTCCCAGAGTCTGAACAACAATTAGTTGTTCTAGCATTCCCTCTGGTGGTTGTGCACGGGTATGACACCTCTACGAAACAAAGGTAAGGCTGTGTTTCCAAAGAAATGAGAAACATGAATTTCAAATTAATTCCTGGAGAGTTTGGCAATTACTACCTGGCCAGGGGACTACGTATCTCTGATCCGATGTGATGAGAAGGATGCTTCACTTCGGTGTTCCTCCCCCAAAATCGTAACTCCATCCGAAGCATGAGACGAGTATCAGATCCAAACGGAGGGTCGTCCTGCAGGACACCTCCCTAGAACTCCTCAGAACAGCAGGACCAGGGAAACGAGGGCACAGCCCAGAGGAGGCGCAAGCAAGAGACAGGAACTGCATGCACTGAGCCGCCCTGGCTGGTGTCCAGGACGGAGCAGAACAGCCCTGGAAAGATCAACAAGCTGCAATGACGTGTTCAATTCAGCTCAGTCGCTCAGTCCTGTCCCACTCTCTGTGACCCCATGGACGGCAGCACGCCAGGCTCCTCTGTCCTGGGGATTCTCTAGGCAAGAATACTGGAGTGGGTTGCCATTTCCTTCTCCAGGGGATCTTCTTGACCCAAGGATCGAACGCGGGTTTCCTGCATTACAGCACATTCTCACTGTCTGAGCCACAAAGGAAGCCCTAAGAAGGACAAGCTGGCCTCTCTGGGGGTATGTTTCACCTCTTTAAAAAGTGAAAAGGTTGCTTTCTTCCCCCCTGCCTCCCGCCACTCCTTACTCTTCCTCTTTGTCCTTTTTTTCATGTTTTTCCTTCTTGTACAGAAATGTCTAGTTTCTTGACCTTTCCTTACTTGGCCGTTTCCACATTTCTGTCAGGCGACCTTGGGAGACACAGGGGCTCTTCCACCTGCTGTGCAGAAGACTTGGTCAGCGGGGCAATGGGGAAGGTCAGGAGGAAGCCAGAGACAGCCTCAGACAGAGGTTTTTGAAGACAATGACATCCTCCTCCTGGTGGCCTGGGCACGGCGGAGCAGGGCCATCCCTGTGCTTGGGGCCGTGCATGGCCCCAGGCCAGCCCGTGGAGCCCTCCCCTCCCCGCAGAAGAGAACCCAGAAAGGAGAAGGTGATCTCATAGACGCCGGAAGAGCTTGGACCCCCTCTAACCCTGATGGACCCGTGGAAGTGAGTCAGATTCGCACACATTTACAAATCGATTTAGAAAAGTGATTGAGCCCACGGATCATCTGGAGTAAGTTCTATACATAATCCTAGCACAGGCCCGAGAGATAACACCGGGCCAAAGAGAGCTCCAGGATGTGCAGCAAAGCAGAGGGCACCTGTCTGGCTGAAGTCGACCAAAAAAACCACTAGCCTCGGCAATTGTGGTCTCGGGTAGCCTGATTCTATGCGATTTTCTGGAAATTGTTTATGATTCAGGAAATGTTTTGGAAGTACTAGCTGAAGCAGGGCACACGGTCTATGTGATAACAATGTGTTCCCGTGACACTGACATATAGACTCCGGGCTTCTCTGGTGGCTCTCTCTCTGAGGCCGCAAAAGAAAACAGCTGTATCTCTGAAAGAAGTGTAAATGTCCTGTTTCATGTCTTGAGTCTAGAAGTTTATATTAGAAAATAACTCGAAAATGAGGAAGCAACATGGCAGCCAAACCAACACGTCCACACTCTCTGGTGGTCTCCTGGAGCAGGAGCGTCTTCAGAGGAATGTCTCCTCTCCTGGTTCAGGATTCAAAGGGCAACAGGATTCTTGAAGTTCTTCTCTCGACAGGTTGTGCCCTTAACAAAGCACCCTGGGCAGACCTTCTCTGCAGAACTTGGAGGATGGAAGGGCTCCTCCAGGTGTCAATGAGGGCTGCACCATGACGTCCTCAGAATGTTCTGCTCAGCCATTCAGGGCCCACACTTTCCTTGGGCTCCAAAATCATTGTGGACGGTGAATGCAGCCATGAATGCTGCATTCATGAATGCAAACATTAAAAGGTGCTTGCTCCTTGGAAGAAAAGCTATGACAAACCTGGATAGCATATTTAAAAGCAGAGACATCACTTTGCCCACAAAGGTCTGTCTAGTCAAAGCTATGGTTTTCCCAGTAGTCATGTATGGATGTGAGAGTTGGACTATAAAGAAGGCTGAGCACCAAAGAATTGATGCTTTTGAACTGTGATGTTGGAGAAGACTCTTGAGAGTCCCTTGGACTGCAAGAAGATCCAACCAGTCCATCCTAAAGAAAATCAGTCCTGAATATTCTTTGGAAGGTCTGATGCTGAAGCTGAAGCTCCAATACTTTGGTCACCTGATACAAAGAGCCAATTCATTGGAAAAGATCTTTCCCTGATTCTGGGAAAGATTGAAGGCAGGAGAAGGGGATGACAGAAGATGAGATGGTTAGATAGCATCACCAACTCAATGGACATGAGTTTGAGCAAACTCTGGGAGATAAGAAGGGACAGGGAAGCCTGGCATGCTGCCGTCCATGGGGTCGCAAAGAGCTGGACACGACTGAGCGACTGAACAACAGGTGGGTGGTTATTTAGCATCACAAGTCTTGATTTTGGATTTAAGACAGAAGAGTATCTGGCCTGGGCCCATATACTTAAGTCTTAGAAATTTTCTTGGTAGGAAATCCCAAGATAACATCTTTCTCTGCTAAAATTAATTGCAGGAAAAAGAGAGAGGGTGAACCTGGGCAGGAGCACTGACTGTTGCAGTGAATTTCCCACACAGACCTCTGTATCTGCCTCACCTTTTTTTGGATTTATTTTTTACTGAAGAATAGTTGATTTACACGTTGGGTTAATTTCTGCTGTACAGCAAAGGGTCTCAGTTATACATCTATCTATTCTTTTCCATACTCTTTTCCATGATGGTTTATCACAGGATATTGAATACAGTTCCCCGTGCTGTACGGAAGGACCCTGTGGTTCACCTGTCCTGTATATCCTAGTTTGCATCTGCTAATCCCAGTTTCCACCCCATCACTCTCTCATCACCCTCCCCCTTGGCAACCAAAAGTCTGTTCTCTGTGTCCCTCATTCTGTTTATGTTTCGCAGATCGGCTCATTCGTGTCATATTTCAGAGTCCACATAGGAGTCATGTCATATGGTATTTGTCTTCTTTTTCTGATTTAATTCTACTTCCTGATGGCTGCATAAGCTTTAATTCAACAAATGTCTGATTTTCCTCACAATTTCACTCACAAGGAAGATGAGTCACATTTTAATGGACTTAACATGTGACTTTCCACTTCAAAAGTAAAGTAGAATTTAAAACTATTTTATGTGGCTGAATTCCACATCTGCTGACAAAATATGCTAAGTCATTTAAAAAGCAAAATGCTGCAAGCTGTAGATTGCAAGAGCTTACAGCCCAAGCCTATCATTATAGTATTATCTTTATTTAACCTGTGCGTGCTTCAGTTAAGTCGCTTTAGTTGTGTCTGACTCTGCAACCCTATGAGCTGTAGCCCGCCAGGCTCCTCTGTCCATGGGATTCTCCAGGCAAGAACACTGGAGTGGGTTGCCATGCCCTCCTCCAGGGGATCTTTCCCACCCAGGGATCAAACCTGCGTTTCTTACATTTCCTGCATCAGTAAGAGGGTCCTTTACCATTAGCTCCACCTGGGAAACCCTTATTTAACCCAAGTCCTAAGAAATATTTAATGTATCCCTTCATATCTTTTTGAAATAAAAAGACATTTTATAACTTCAGATACTTTACATCACACACTAACACGCATACACACACTACTTTATAATGTTTTATCATTAACGCACATAATTTTATCATTTTAGTCTTTTTTAATGGAAGCATAATTGATTTACAATATTGTGTTAATTTCTATACAGCAGAGAGACTATTGTACACATATATACATTTTTTTCCATACGCTTTTCCATTATGGTTTATCACAGGATATTGAATATCATTCAGTTTGTGCACCTAATTTTTATGACAACATTCAGTGTTACAGAGAGAAACCAAAAGATGGATGGTGTAAGACAAACAACCCAAACATGAGGCAAAGGCAGTGACGTGTTTTATCTGGTGATCCAACTAGCAGCAACGCTAAGAATATCTCTAACTTCCTTCTAGTATCAAAACTTCTACCCCACCGATCACTTCTTTTTCCATTATAACATTGTAAAACAAATAAATTGCAGAACATGTTTTATTTTAACCCAAAAGCTGAAACTATAGGAATCAGAATGTTGAACAAAGTTTAATTTTAGACACAAAATACAAACAAGTGTGTTTTGAAAAAATACCTTTAAAAATATTTTAATGTAGACTGGGGAACACTCGTGTAGACAAGGGTCTGTTTTTCCATCTGTTTAAAACGGTGTAAACGGATGACATTTTAAAAAGTGAAACAAATGATGTTATAAAAGAGAAGTAGTAAGATATTCTCAGAAATGGCTCTGTATAAAATGAAAGTCAGGACAACGTCTTTTGGCGTGTGATAATGGGGTGTGATAATGGGGTCGCAAAGAGTCAGACACACACAACTTAGTGATTGAACAATAGTAACAACCACCACCACAAAAATCTTTAGAACAAGCAAATGGCATATACCCTACTGGGGGTGCCAGGAACTGTAACTAATCCTCAACTTCTGAAAAGCTATTAACAGGAGTATTTCTTAAAGGCTGGGATATGTGAACTACAATAGCAGCAGTTTAAAACAGAAGAATAGGAACTAAAGGGAAACGATATTACATATTACAAATGTGTTTATTAACTTCTACGGCATATTTTATTTTTATGTAAAAACAATGATGGTTACTTTTTTCAATGAACGTTTATATGCATGAATTGAAATTATATTAAAAGTTTCTGAAGTAACTGAAATTAGCTGCAAAAAATACTCTGAAGTGTAGACATGTGAGAGAATGGTTTCCCTTCTATGAAATATGTCACAGAGTATTCCAGCGGGTAATACATAATATTAGAACTACCAATTATCTAATACAATATTTAAACTTTTAGTTACTTTTTCATGTATAGAATGCAAGATTTCTCTACCTTTTTTTTTTCTTCCATTTCCTCAGTATTAATAGAAGAAAGTGAAAGGGTATTTAACATAAAAATAGAGGATAAATCCTGAGATTTCCCCCCGAATGTCACAGGCTCTGTTGCACAGTAAACAGTGGAATATCATTCTGGAAGAAACGATTACCACCCCTTTGCTTCTTCCAAGGCGGGAAGCACTAAGTTGTCCAACGTGGCATTATAGTGTAAGTCTTTCTAATTCTATTTTCTGTAAATAGGCTCTAGTTCTCGTAATTCACATGACACCCTTTGGCTGTGGTTGTCTGTTAAATTTCCTGTTTTGGTCGAGTTGAAGCAAACCAAAACAAATAGCTCCCAGAAAAGGCTATGGTAACTATTTTCTTTTTCCCTTTTGGTATTTCCAGTTAAGTGCTTTCTCTTTAGAGGCACAGAGAAGGGAAGAAAAGAGCCACACACAAGGTGTGAGCAGGTCACAGAAGCTTCAGGGCTCCGAAAAACGTGCCGTCTCCATCTTGCGATATCTTAGCATCTTCCCGGGGTATTGCCAGTTGGAGTTCATCTCCTTCCTCCAGCTTTGCGATGCCTGGAAAGGAATGATTGGCGACAACTTGAAGCCATTGTGTAGGTAAAGAAGAGGGGAAGGCAGAACATTAAGGAAGACAACTTGGCTTCGGGAAAATTTCACATAACCATTCATTTTCCACATTACACCAGTGGGTTTCTAGACCATTATTATTCTATTTGCCTAACAATTTAAAAAGAAAATAGTAAAAGAAATGAGCAGAAGGAGTTATAAGAGACAAACCAATGTGTGGGGCTGGCCAACGTGTTCACTTGGGATTTTCTGCAAGATGTTATGAAGAAACCCAAGGGAACTTTTTGCCAGCCCAATATCACCTACTGATGATAAAACAGAGAATCCAAATAACCAAAAGTCTAACTATAAGGAAAAAAGTTTAGTAAATCATAGCACATCCCTAGATGGAATATTATAAAGTTAAAAGTGGCTTTGCTTCACTTGACATGGGAAACTTTAAAAAATAATGTTAAATAAAAATACAAAAATATGTGCACACACTGCATAGCCCTAAATATGCTTTCAAATGCGCACATAATGTGTGAATTATCAGAAAGTAAAAAGCAAAACACTGCTTATTCACAAAACACATCTGCTAACAGGACCATAACCTGTCTTTATAATCGAAAGTAAGAAGATAATTAGCTTCTCAGAACTGATTACTCTGCATGTGCCTAATTTACAATAAGGTAGCCTGTGATTCAGGAATACAAAATGCAACTCAGAAACTACACTCAGTATATCAGGTCATTCCTGACCCCATTTTAAAAGAAAAATATGAAGAAAAAAATAAAGAGGGGGGAGCAGAGAAGAAAACCAAGGAACAAAGAAACAGCATATGGACACAACTAAATTGTCAGTACCTTCAACTAATAATTTTAAAAGCAGTTGCACTGTTTCATGAGCAAGCCATGAAAATATATTTACAGAAACACATCTACCTTAACCTCAATTCCACTGTCAAGCCCCAAACACCTGTTTCCTCCAACTATAGCCAGTGAGTGTTTATTCACTGAACATTTCAGGTATACCAGATAGCTTCGCAGAATTACCAAGCAGTCTGTCTTCCAGTATCTTGTATTTTGATAACAGACCAAGACAGACAGTAACAAACAGTAGCAGAAGAACTTAAGATATTATTTAAGGGTGACATGCACTCTTTCAGGATTCCCATGCATTTGATGATTACATTAAGTAGTAAAAAAAAAGATTGAAGTGGTTTGTTGAATGATTAGTCATTATCACAGATATTCAAGATAATCTAATAACTTGACAAAGGCTATAGTTCACAGATCATTCGGTAACAGTAATTCTCAAAGTTGGTGTGAACTGACTACTTTTCAAAGTAGGTCATACTTAAAATTTCAACACTGAGTTACTGGCCATTTCAGTTCTTCCAGATGGTAGCAATTGCTAATTTGTTAATGACATAATGAATAAGAATCAGTTTTGTGTACAAGAGAGGTTCCTTGGTGTGATATTGGGCTCTTCAAATGGACCACTTTAATTTTTTTCAGATTATTATGGAAACACTTTATACGCCAATGTGTAACTTTTAATGATTGTAAAACAGATTTTCTCTAGAATAGATAAAAACTGCAAACCTGAAGTTTCCTAGAGAACACTTTTTGTAAATGATGCTAAGCTATCAGCACTGAGATATATCTTTAAGGTCAAGTTATTTATTCTTACAAATAAGGCTAGGAAGTAACCTTGAGGAGCTGATGATCAGAAAAATTTATAAAGGAGTGTGTTGTAAAGCTCTAAGTGCTAATTAATGTAAGTAAACAACAGGCTGAAGTGACCTCACAATTTATAGGTATTTTGCAACAAGAAATACTGGTTACCACAGGCTGCAGGATAACAGTTCTCTGTGAAAATTAGGGAATTCAAATCTAAGCAAACTTCCTCAGCAGCCTGTCAAAGCTCTTTACGGCTGCGGGTCCAGGATGGCAAGTATCTGCATCATTACCCTTTGCCTTGATTCCTGGGGCCTTTGTCAGTAAGTGCCTTTGGAATATACAGTGTCAGAACACACAGCCAACCCCCACTCCGCGTTCCACACTGTCATTCATGCTGTCTGGAAAGGACATTCCTTGGGGTCGTGAGAGGAGTTGTCAAAACCACCAGAGAGAAATAAATGTATTTAAGGCAACTTTTTTTTTCAAGTACTGGCCTTGATTAGTTTGAAACTACCCCAAATAAAATGAAGGCTTTGGTGGCAATTCATTTGGCTGAGATGGTTGGATGGCATCACTGACTCAATGGACATGAGTTTGAGCAAACTCCGGGAGATTAGCCAAGGACAGGGGAACCTGGCGCGCTGCAGCCCACGGGTTCCAAAGAGTTAGACACAACTTAGCGGCTGAAAACAGTACCTGAAGGCAATCCCAGCCCAGACAGACCTGAAATGAAGACAGCCTGCACGTGCCCTTTCTCCAGTCCTCTGGCTCTGAGTTGAAAGGCAGGCTCACTCCTACCCTTTCGCATCCCAACCGCATCCACCTGCTGTCCGCTGACCCCAGAGGAGAAACGGTGCCCTTGGATCTGACATTCAAAACTGGCCAAAGGGCATTTCTTCCACAGGAAGGAGGTAAAGAAGAGGTGAGATTCCGTGACTCCCACTCAGGGCACACTGGCTGATTTAAACCAAGTCCTGGAGTGAATCAGCTGTGCAGCCCCAGACAATGAGTGCTCGGCTCTGTGTCTCAGTCTCCACCTCCCTTTCTTAAGGAGGATTAAAGCAGGGAGCATGGATGGCTGTGCCTGGCGCAGGCCATCATTCTCTTATGATGCAAGCACTCTTACCACAGCTCCAAGAAAACACAGCTAGTTCTAGAGTGGATCACTGTGAAGCTACTGGCCTTTCTGAACGTATATAAAAACGATAAACTTACTAATAACTAGTTAGCTAATAACTAATTAAAATCTAAAGTAATGATTGCATCTGTCTCTATCAAAACAGACTAACATATCATTTGAGACACATAAAACCCACACAGTATACCGAGGAATGTCTTTCTGTCTATGTATATAGAACTATTATTTACCAGCTGAGTAACAGGAATTATTGGGTAGTGTTTCAGGCATGTTTTGAATACATCGAAACAAAGTCACCAGACTCAGTTCGTCCCCAAAGACATGGACTTTTTTCCTCTGTATTAGGTGTCCCATGGCAAAGGTGTTATCGGTGTATAAAACCTGAGGAACAAACCAAAAACTTTGTCAGAAGTCAGCACAAAACAGGGGCGTCGGACAGCGGCGGTGGGTTCAGGGTCGCACCTACCTGACCGTAGATAAAGAAGTAGCCTGTCTCTTTGACCAAAATTTTATTCTCTTTTTCTTCTAGGGCTCTTCCTCTTTTAAAACTGAGAAGCCAAGGAACAAAGGTGTACGCTCCTACAATGAAGAGAACGGTTTTTAAGGGAAAAGAAAAACCCTGAGAGACACAGTTTTCCAGCTCCATTTGAAACAGAGCAGGACTCTATGACCCTTGCCCCCGAACCGTGTCCCTTGCCTGCCCTTTTTCCATGGAAAACTTTGGTCAAAGAATAAGTTTAATCAGAGAAGTGAGAAATGCTGCAACGAAGGAGAACAGTCTAAGGAGACCTGATAGTAATAGCCATTAGGCATCGTCAGGGACCTGCAGCTCTTTTCAAGGGCTACAGACCATATTCTGAGCCACATCCTGTGAGCGGTCTTACAGATCCTGAAACCCCAGGTGCAGGAGTTAACGAACGATGACCAGACCGTACCCAGGACACGAGCTGCCCCGGTTCCGAGAACTGACCACAAAGAAATGGAACCAGTGCCCCCGGGACTGGAGACCAACTGGACCTGAAACGACCAAGATGACGCTGGTCAGACCACCTACGAGCACTCTGGGGATGACTGTCGGGGATGACTTGCTGCTTCTGCACGTGGCCCCCCCACCCTGACTCTATGAAAGCTAGACCGCTGACGAGCACTCTGGGGATGACTGTCGGGGATGACTGTGCAGCTTCTGCACGTGGCCCCCCCACCCCTGACTCTATGAAAGCTAGACCGCTGACGAGCACTCTGGGGATGACTGTCGGGGATGACTGTGCTGCTTCTGCATGTGGTCGCCCACTCCTGACTCTGGCTATGAAAGCTCTCACCGCCTGCTTGTCAGCAGGGGGTGGTGGGGGGGAGTTGGCCTCTGGACAGATATCCACCACTCTCTCCCATAAGTTACCAGCATCTGAAAACTTTACCAGCAACTTTCCTTTCCAATTGGCCTGGTTTTTGGCTTGTGAGCGGTGAGCAGCCGGACCCGACTCACATACCTTTTGAAACATGCTTAGTTACTAACCTAAGTCTGAAACTTAGAGGAGAATTTCATCTTTTAAGAAGTGGCCATCTTCCGGCAGTTTCTCAGCATTGTTTACACACTCACACAGGCCAGCTATCAGATACAGGAACTTGAAAGCAAGCGCTTCGTATGGCATGTCTGGGGTTTTGATTCCTTCTGTATTTCAGCAACTTTCATAATAATGTCTAGTCTGGATGGGAGGATTTGAGGCCAAAGAAAGGTCTCTGAATAACACACCGAAAGAGAGTTTCAGTTTCTCTTTGAGTCTGTTGGGGAGGAGAAAAACTTTCCTCTACCCTTCTTTGGGGGTGGGGGTAGAAAGGAGCGAGGAGGCAGCAGAGAGGGGCCCGTACAGCTCACCCCTCCTCTCCTCAGTTCCCACACAGGGGGCAGCCTGATCCCCCAACTTTCTGTTCCCAAAGATGGTCTCCGAGAAACCCCTTCCTTTGGTGCAAACCCTCCGGTGCCACCCTGGGTAATGACAGTCCTCCAATAAAGATCTCCCCGGTTACACAGAACAGAGGTAACCTCATCATAGCCTGTTTTCATACGACATGATTTCGGGGAAAAGATTATAATGCCGTAGCTTCAAATTCTGTTTAGAGATCATGTGCCCACAGCATTCTTTAAGGTAGAGTTCTGAAAACGTGAGGAAGAATTAATATCAGGGTTGTTATTATTAAAAATTATAAATACAAGCTGATGACTGAAGGCAACTATTTTCACATTTTATTTGACACTCTGAGCACAGAGGGCTTCTTGTCCACCTTCAAAACTATTCACATCTCAGAGTCCAGCTGCTCTGAGCTCGGAGACTGTTCATGAGTCCACCTTCAAAACCAAAGACATCTCAGAGTCCAGCTGCTCTGAGCTTGGAGACTGTTCATGAGTTCACCTTCAAAACCATTCACATCTCAGAGTCCAGCTGCCTGAGCTCGGAGACTGTTCATGAGTCCACCTTCAAAACCATTCACATCTCAGAGTCCAGCTGCTCTGAGCTCGGGGACTGTTCATGAGTCCACCTTCAAAACCATACACATCTCAGAGTCCAGCTGCTCTGAGCTCGGGGACTGTTCATGAGTCCACCTTCAAAACCAAAGACATCTCAGAGTCCAGCTGCTCTGAGCTCGGAGACTGTTCATGAGTCCACCTTCAAAACCATTCACATCTCAGAGTCCAGCTGCTCTGAGCTCGGGGACTGTTCATGAGTCCACCTTCAAAACCATACACATCTCAGAGTCCAGCTGCTCTGAGCTCGGGGACTGTTCATGAGTCCACCTTCAAAACCAAAGACATCTCAGAGTCCAGCTGCTCTGAGCTCGGAGACTGTTCATGAGTCCACCTTCAAAACCATTCACATCTCAGAGTCCAGCTGCTCTGAGCTCGGGGACTGTTCATGAGTCCACCTTCAAAACCATACACATCTCAGAGTCCAGCTGCTCTGAGCTCGGGGACTGTTCATGAGTCCACCTTCAAAACCAAAGACATCTCAGAGTCCAGCTGCTCTGAGCTCGGAGACTGTTCATGAGTCCACCTTCAAAACCATTCACATCTCAGAGTCCAGCTGCTCTGAGCTCGGGGACTGTTCATGAGTCCACCTTCAAAACCATACACATCTCAGAGTCCAGCTGCTCTGAGCTCGGGGACTGTTCATGAGTCCACCTTCAAAACCAAAGACATCTCAGAGTCCAGCTGCTCTGAGCTCGGAGACTGTTCATGAGTCCACCTTCAAAACCATTCACATCTCAGAGTCCAGCTGCTCTGAGCTCGGGGACTGTTCATGAGTCCACCTTCAAAACCATACACATCTCAGAGTCCAGCTGCTCTGAGCTCGGGGACTGTTCATGAGTCCACCTTCAAAACCAAAGACATCTCAGAGTCCAGCTGCTCTGAGCTCGGAGACTGTTCATGAGTCCACCTTCAAAACCATTCACATCTCAGAGTCCAGCTGTCTGAGCTCGGGGACTGTTCATGAGTCCACCTTCAAAACCAAACACATCTCAGAGTCCAGCTGCTCTGAGCTCGGGGACTGTTCATGAGTCCACCTTCAAAACCAAAGACATCTCAGAGTCCAGCTGCTCTGAGCTCGGAGACTGTTCATGAGTCCACCTTCAAAACCATTCACATCTCAGAGTCCAGCTGCTCTGAGCTCGGGGACTGTTCATGAGTCCACCTTCAAAACCAAAGACATCTCAGAGTCCAGCTGCTCTGAGCTCGGAGACTGTTCGTGATTGGGTCCCTGCTGTTTCCTCAGGGCCTTAAATGATGCCTGACCCAAAACAAATGCAGCAAATGTGTATTTAAATAAATACCAATCACTGTGCTGTGCAATTAGTCACTAGCATCCCATGTTTTAAAAGCATCTTACTACCTGGTTACTGAATCTCTGGGAAAGGAAACACTCTCCATCAGACAGGTAATAGGAACTCTTGACGTGAAACACATATTTCTAAGTCTGCACGCTTATATTCTGACTAGACATATTTACTGACTACAACATTTTCTTTACAATACTTTACATTGATCCCCTATTTCTCTACACCATACTTATAACGTTAGCCAGTTCTTACCAAATCTCACCATTATATTGTCAGAAGAAAAAGAAAAACAAGTCCTTATTAGGCTTATATTCTTATTTTCTCTTTTGTCTTTGGCACTTCATCTTATCTTGCTGGAAATATTCTTGTTAGAATCATCTACTTGTTTTTATGTACTGTGTATATTTCTCCCCCAACCCTGCCCACATACATGAGAGCACGTGCGTACACACACACACACACACACACACACGCACGGATTACACTCCACCCAGGTGGCACGAGCGGTAAAGAATCCACTTGCCAATGCAGGAGACACAAGCAGTGCAGGTTTGACCCCTGGGTTGGGAAGATCCCTTGGTGTAGGGAACGGCAGCCCACTCCAGTATTCTTGCTTGTCAAGTTCCATGGACAGAGGAGCCTGGTGGGCTACCATCACGGGCCATAAAGAGTCAGATGCGACTGAGCACACACAGATCCATGCTGCTGACACTGAGGCCGAGGCAATGACCATCCCACAGTGACAGCCGGAAACCCAGCGGCCAAGAGCGGAGCCAGGCACGCAGTGCCCACGCCATCCATTTGTGCTGCTAAGTGAATTTTAAATGTAAGAAAATACACTGAAAGGTCAATGAAAATGTAGTTCAGTTCAGTTCAGTTGCACAGTCGTGTCCGACTCTTTGCGACCCCATGAATCGCAGCACGCCAGGCCTCCCTGTCCATCACCAACTCCCGGAGTTCACTCAGACTCATGTCCATCGAGTCAGTGCTGCCATCCAGCCATCTCATCCTCGGTCGTCCCCTTCTCCTCCTGCCCCAATCCCTCCCAGCATCAGGGTCTTTTCCAATGAGTCAACTCTTCGCATAACGTGGCCAAAGTACTGGAGCTTCAGTTTTAGTATCATTCCTTCCAAGGAAATCCCAGGATTGATCTCCTTCAGAATGGACTGGTTGGATCTCCTTGCAGTCCAAGGGACTCTCAAGAGTCTTCTCCAACACCACAGTTCAAAAGGTAAAGTGATTATAAACTTAAGCACACATGACATGTTTCTACATATTAAAAATTACTTAGTGTCTTTGCATAGTTAGACCACGGAGAGGTAAATGCTAACAAGAAAACACGCATTGATTGCCTGTTCTATAGAAAGCTTCTCTAAGCTAGTAGATATTTAAGAATGTGGAAAGGAGAGATTTCAGTGAACCCAGATTCTTGCACCTCCTCTTTGTACATAGAAAAGCACTAAAATCATTGAATTGAGATGTGTGTTCTTTGTTTCTTTGTGATTAGCAGTAATCTTTTGTTACCCCAGAAAAAGAAAATTACATAAATCCAGGCTTCTGCCTTACTTTGAAATAGTTTCTCAGAGCTGTCTGAGAGGCTGTTTCCTGCGGCTGGGCTATAGTCCTCAGTAAGACACTGAATAAACTCAACTCACAGTTCTTATATGGTGAGGTTTTTTTCAGTCAATGACGGTAAATACTAGGAGTATTAATGCTTAATTTTGTTTTCAACAGCTAAAATACTAATATATTTTGGTATATAAAGTGTGAACTTCCCAGCTCCACTCAGCTTTAAATATTTGATGTATTTAAATGTCTTTGAAAACTTAACAAATTACTATGTACATTAACATGTGAATTAAATTAAAATGACAGTATTCAAATATAAAAATAATTCACATGTATTTCTGAAAATGCCTGCTTTTAAGACAGTAGATCTTTCCTGTTCTAATATATGTAACAGACTTGCTGATAAATTTTAGAACAATACATTTTATAGGAAAATCAGATCTACTTTGCTAATATTTGTTTTTTATTCTATTTTATGAATAGGAAACATCCTCCCAATTATTTATACTTCTAGTGTTACTTCCTTAAATAACTGACCATAAATGCTCTAGAGAGCAGCCGTCAATCACAGCTATCACACTTGGCTACTTCTCTTGATTTTCTATTTTATTATCTTAAAATTCCTGGAAATAGTGCTAAAGGAGAAGATACTGATAATATTTTTGAAGACAGATTAAGTGAGCCAAGCCAAGGAATAGGGATTTACTTTTTACTTGGACACACATGTCTGGCATTGAAATCCACAGGCATTTGCCTTTGCTGCTCAGGCAGGACTAGGAAAATCCATAGAAACAAACCAGACCGGCAGAGCCACGCAGGCTGAGCCGCCAGAAGGGTGATGGGAGGTCCGGCAGGGCTGTGCGCAGTGGAGAAGAATGGCGACGCCCGGGCTTTAGAAACACCGCTGTGGAGTTCCCAGGTGAGCAAAGCGCAAAACTGGAGGCAAGGGAGCATGCCAAGGTGAGAGATGACGGGGTTTGCTCTAGCAAGGTGAAATGGAAATGAAGAGAAACAGATCAATTCAAATTACATATATGAGGAATCGTCAATAAAGGTTTGAGATTAATGCAGTGACTTCAAGGAGGCAGCCAAGAATGACACCCAGAATTCTGGGTTGAACAACTAAAGACCAGCGCACCTCCTGGACGGGGAATACAGGAAGAAGACCGGATGCAGGGGAAAGGCCGAGGGTTCACGCTGAGATGTCAGCAGGATACTCAGGAAGACAGAGGTATAAGTAGGCTTGGAGCTCAGCAAAGTCTGCTGGGCTAAAGATCTATACTGAGGCCATCACACGTGGCTGTTATGTGACAACACAGGAGGATTTAAGACCGCAAAGAAACAAGAACGAAGATCAGGGGACTGTGTCAGAGGTCTGAAAAACAGCCACACTGAAGGAAATTTTTTAAGTTTAAAAAAGCAGTGCATAAAAAAGCAAGGAACACAGTTGGAGAAACAAACCAAGAAAAGCACATGTTTTGGAAAGAAGGGAGGATGTCCCTGATGGCCCAGTGGTTAAGAATCCGCCCGTCAGTGCAGGGGACACGGATTCGATCCCTGGTCCAGGAAGATCCCACATGCCTCGGGGCAACCAGGCCTGTGTCCCACGACAACCGAGCCTGCACTCTGGACCCTGTGCTCTGAAACAAGAGAAGCCGCCATGGTGAAAACGCTGCACGCTGCAATGGGAGAGCAGACCCCTCTCGCCACAACTAGAGAAAGCCCGCATGCGGCAGTGAAGACCCAGCACAGCCAAAACCAAAATCAAGATCTTTTCAGTAAAACGAGACTTATCAACTGTCAAATTCTACTGTGAGATTAAACCTCATCACTGCCTCTATGAAATCATTATGTTTAAAAACCGAAAGAGACTTCTGCTATCAACCTGACTGTGGGAATCACCTCTCTCCTTTTTCACCTCCCGTAAGCCCTGTGCAAGAACAGACTAATGTCTATTGTCTGATATAGAGTGGTGTCTATATCCTCCAAAATAACTCCAAGGCAGGCTGGAAGCGACTGAGGTCACACTGAAGCTGAGCGTAAAAGTCAAGAGAAGAAGCCAAGGAAATGGTTAAGGGCCGAGAGGCAGCAAAGTTCACAAAGAGTCAGCAAAAAATCAACTCACAGAAGGTGATGACTCTCTCATATACACCGGGAATCTACAGGCAATCCAGTGTCAGCTGCCAGCTAAGAGGATTCGGGAAATTAGGAGAGAAGAAAGCTCACTTAGATGAACATAAAAGCTTTGGAAGGGAAACATAGACTCTGCACAAAGCAAAATGAGAGGGAAATAAAGAAAGTATTAGGAATTTGAAAAAAGTTGTAGAACTATAGGAAATTAAAAAGAAAAAAAAAAAAAAAAACAGGTCAAGAATTAACAGCACAGCTCTGCTGGTCCAGTGGCTAAGACCGTGCTCCCGACGCAGGGGGCCCAGGTTCAATCCCCGGTCAGGGAACCGGGTCCCGCATGCAACAGCTAAGAGCCCGCAGGCTGCAACGGAGAGAGAAGGCCCCACAGCCAAAAAATAATTACCAGTGTATACATGATTAGAGCCCCGGGAGACATAACCAAAGCAAGAAAAATTCAAGCAGAGCAACCACTTGGCGCAACTGCCGTCTTCAAAGGCCCATTATGTGTCAGGGAAAGTTGATTCAGAGGAGTGTCATTAATTTCTTATTACAGCTGTATAAAATTACCACACACAGTGGCTTAAAACAACACACATTTATCATCTCCCATTTCAAACACCAGAAGTCTCACTGGGCAAAAGCCAAACTGCAACGGAGAGAGAAGGCCCCACAGCCAAAAAATAATTACCAGTGTATACATGATTAGAGCCCCGGGAGACATAACCAAAGCAAGAAAAATTCAAGCAGAGCAACCACTTGGCGCAACTGCCGTCTTCAAAGGCCCATTATGTGTCAGGGAAAGTTGATTCAGAGGAGTGTCATTAATTTCTTATTACAGCTGTATAAAATTACCACACACAGTGGCTTAAAACAACACACATTTATCATCTCCCATTTCAAACACCAGAAGTCTCACTGGGCAAAAGCCAAACTGCTGGCAGGGCTGTGTTCCTTCTGACTGCTGGAATGTGGGGCCCTGGGCTCCCCCAGCTTCTACAGTCGGCCTGCTCTCCTGGGCTCGTGGCCCCCATCCTCACAGGCAGCCGTCTCATCACTCTGGATTCTGCCACTTCCCCTCCTCTGATGCTGGACTCCCAGCCCCCTCGAGAAGGGCCTCTGTGATTGTCCTGGGGCCACCGAGTCTAGAGCATGGGGTTGGTGCAGGTCTGGGAGATGAGATGGGGATGTCTGTGTGCCGTCCTCAGTCGTGTCTGACTCTCTGTGACCCCAGGGACTGCAGCCCGCCAGGCTTCTCTGTCGTGAGATTTCCCAGGCAAGAATATTGGAGTGGGTAGCCATTCCTTTCTCCAGGGCGTCTTCCTGACCCAGGGATTGACTCTGGGTCTCCTGCATTGGCAGGCGGGTTCTTCACCACTAGTGCCACCTGGAAACAGCCCAGTCATCCAGGATAACATGCCCAAATTCCTTATTTTAATCATGTTTTCAAAGTCCCTTTGCCAGATAAAGTAATAAACTTACAGGTATCGGGGATTATGGCATGGACACATTTGAGGAAATATGTCTCTACCTACCATAATACTTGACGTTGAATATAAAACAAAATAAGCATTGCATTTTTTGCCAACATCCGCTGGATCATGGAAAAAGCAAGAGAGTTCCAGAAAAACATCTATTTCTGCTTTATTGATTATGCCAAAGCCTTTGACTGTGTGGATCACAGTAAACTGTGGAAAATTCTGAAAGAGATGGGAATACCAGACCACTTGACCTGCCTCTTGAGAAATCTGTATGCAGGTCAGGAAGCAACAGTTAGAACTGGACATGGAACAACAGACTGGTTCCAAATAGGAAAAGGAGTACGTCAAGGCTGTATATTGTCACCCTGCTTATTTGACTTATATGCAGAGTACATCATGAGAAATGCTGGACTGGAAGAAACACAAGCTGGAATCAAGATTGCTGGGAGAAATATCAATAATCTCAGATATGCAGATGACACCACCCTTATGGCAGAAAGTGAGGAGGAGCTAAAAAGCCTCTTGTTGAAAGTGAAAGAGGAGAGTGGAAAAGTTGGCTTGAAGCTCAACATTCAGAAAACGAAGATCATGGCATCTGGCCCCATCACTTCATGGGAAATAGATGGGGAAACAGTAGAAACAGTGTCAGACTTTGTTTTTTTGGGCTCCAAAATCACTGCAGATGGTGACTGCAGCCATGAAATTAAAAGGCGCTTACTCCTTGGAAGAAAAGTTATGACCAACCTAGATAGTATATTCAAAAGCAGAGACATTACTTTGCCGACTAAGGTCCGTCTAGTCAAGGCTATGGTTTTTCCTGTGGTCATGTATGGATGTGAGAGTTGGACTGTGAAGAAGGCTGAGCGCCGAAGAATTGATGCTTTTGAACTGTGGTGTTGGAGAAGACTCTTGAGAGTCCCTTGGACTGCAAGGAGATCCAACCAGTCCATTCTGAAGGAGATCAACCCTGGGATTTCTTTGGAAGGAATGATGCTAAAACTGAAGCTCCAGTACTTTGGGCACCTCATGCGAAGAGTTGACTCATTGGAGAAGACCCTGATGCTGGGAGGGATTGGGGGCAGGAGGAGAAGGGGACGACCGAGGATGAGATGGCTGGATGGCATCACAGACTCAATGGACGTGAGTCTGAGTGAACTCCGGGAGTTGGTGATGGACAGGGAGGCCTGGCGTGCTGCAATTCATGGGGTCGCAAAGAGTCGGACACGACTGCGCGACTGAACTGAACTGAATTCTTTGTGTAACCAGGCAATGTGTGACATAAGTGGCTTTGCGTCAGTCATGTCCAACTCTTTGCAACCCTACGCATTGTAACCCACCAGGCTCCTCTGTCCATGGGATTCTCCATGCTAGAATACTAGAGTGGGCTGCCATGCGCTCCTTCACGGGCTCGTCCCCACCCAGGGATCCAACCTGCGTTTCTTGTGTCTCCTGCATTGGCAGGCAGGTTCTTTACTACTAGAACCAACTGGGAAGCCCCGGTGAAGCAATATCTTGAGACAAATGACAAAGAGAAAACACAACATACCACGATTTCTAGGATGCAGTCAAGCAGTACTGAGGAAATCTCCACACACGCTAACATTTATTTACGCATTCGAGACTTACTGGAGTCACAGCTCATCACATGGCAAAGGGTCCAGATAGGCCCCGGGACCCTCCAGGGAGGGTCAGCGTGGAGCGGCCGCTGCACCAGGAAGATCGCGGCTCTGTGAAGTACGAGCTCACAGGGGTGGAGCAGCCGCACCCTTTACGGTGACGAACAGCATTTTTGGTTTTGGCCAAATGTGTAAAACAAGACTTTTCCAAGTTATAATTTTTCATTGGTCTTTCGAATCTTCTTCTGGCTCTATCTGAATTCTTAGGAGACAATTTGCTACCTAATAAAAGTTGCAAACATTGGTCTTCGGAAAATGTTAAACAATAAGCAATAACAGAACTCCAAGTATTTTAGCATTGTGGTTGCACTTAAGATAAAGTCACAGTGAAAAATACAGATGCAAGATAGATTTTCCTTGTTCATTTGCTTGTTTTCTGTTTTCGCCTCATAGAAGGTAAATTCTGTGAAAATGAGGACTCACATATGCATTATTCGCTGGTAAGCCCTGGTACCCACACTGTAACTGGAAATTGTATGTTTTTAACCACACATGTAAAATATAAAGTAATAATTTCACACAAGTTTATCATAACAGGGGAATGAATATTTCTGAAGATGATCTGGAGGCCAAAAGCATTTCTAAATAAAAAGTTGACTTTGATTTAGTATTAATTTTGCTTTATCACATGGTAATTATTTAAAATTTCTTAGCATTAGTGTCCCGTAGGTAATTCTCTTTGTTAGGTTATTATAGGAGCCTAAATATTTATTCCCCAATTATTTAAAATGAATCTATTATCTTAAATCTGATTATGAGACATTTTGAGGCAGATCATTGATTTGAGGTGGAGTTCAAATACAATTTGGGGCAGGAAATGTGCAGGTAATTGGACTGAACTGAACTCTAAGTGGAAAAGTCCCCGTGGATGCTTGATTACCTTTTCGTATAGTGGGCGTGTCACTGTCTGCAATCAACTGCAAGCAGTCTTGAGTGACTGAAAAGCAAAAATATATCATTTTAGTTACATGAATAGAATAAGGGAACAAAGACGACCAAGAACACAAAGCTACAAGCCCACTCTTCCAATGGCCCCTAATCAATCCTATCAATACTTTCCCACTGCCTACATGCTGTTCTTAAAATCCCTTTAGGAAATATGCCCACAGATTTCAATATAACTTATACTTTAAATGCAATATGTATATACTTGAAATTCAAGTTTTAGAAAAACTCCCTGCTATTGAAATATAGTACTTTTTTTTATTATTTTGCCAATATGTGAAGTGGTGCCTGACTCTTTGTGACCCCATAGACTGTAGCCCACCAGGCTCCTCTATCCATGGAATTTTCTAGGCAAGAGTACTGGAGTGGGTGGCCATTTCCTTCTCCAAGGGATCTTCCCAGGGATCGAACCTGGGTCTCCTGCATTGCAGGCAGATGCTTTACCGTCTGAGCCACCAGGGAATACCATCTAAACAGTTTAGCTGAACTTTTTCTAAAACATATGCCTGAATAGAAAGAAAGTTCACCTACCATCATTTGTTCTCCAATTCCCTCAAATATACGAGCCAATCAGATTACTCTAAAATGATTTTTTGTTTTTTTTTAAAATCCAACATCAAATCATAACTGACTAGTACTGAAAATACCACTATTAACATTACTGAAAATAAAAATAATTGCTAACATTTATTGAGCTAGTATAAATCCAGGCAACTTCACAAAAATCCTAAGAATTACATACTGGAAATTACATCTTGGAAAGTGTAAACAACTTGTCCAGTCCCCAGGGATAGACAGTGACGGGGCCTGAATTTAATCATGCTTGTTTCACTCTGGAGCCAAAGTCAGGCTTTTGGTAAAATGTTTGGGACCAGAAAGAGAAGGAGAGCTACGACATCTTTTTAAGGTAAAATAGATTTCCCAGGCAGCTGCATTACCAGTAAAGCATCTGCGATACCTCCACTCGCATCTGTTCACATTGCACATTGCATACGGAGTATTCCAGAGTGCACCAAAGAGTATGCAGAATGAAAGGCACTCAGCCGTATTCGACTCTTTGCGATCCCAGGGACTATACAGTCCATGGAATTCTCCAGGCCAGAATCCTGGAGTGGGTAGCCTTTCCCTTCTCCAGGGGATCTTCCCAACCCAGGGATCAAACCCAGGTCTCCCACATTGCACGTGGATTCTTTACCAGCTGAGCCACCAGAGAGGCTCTAGAATACTGGAGTGAGGAGCCTATCCCTTCTCCAGCGGATCTTCCTGACGCAGGAATCAAACCGGGGTCTCCTGCATTGCAGGTGATACTTTACCAACTGAGCTATCAGGAAGCCCAAAATAATATATAGCTATTCTATTAAATGAAGACAGTGCCTTCAGGCTAAAAGCAAAATGGGTACTCTGTCTGCAGAAAAAGAAAGCACAGCAGTATCTATGAAAAACATGGAATATGGAGCTGCTGCTGCTGAGTCGCTTCAGTCGTGTCCGACTCTGTGCGACCCCATAGACGGCAGCCCACCAGGCTCCCCCGTCCCTGGGATTCTCCTGGCAAGAACGCTGGAGTGGGTTGCCATTTCCTCCTCCAATGCATGAAAGTGAAAAGTGAAAATGAAGTCACTCAGCGTATCCAACTCCTAGCAACCCCGTGGACTGCAGCCTACCAGGCTCCTCCAGCCATGGGATTTTCCAGGCAAGAGTACTGCTAAATGTGCCTATTTTAAATTAAGACAATATTAGTTTAGATTATTTTATACTACCCATCTTACTCAGAGTTGAAGTAATGCTTTAAAAACATGCTTCACAATGTATACATTTTAAGAGCTTAACACAGCAGAGAGTTCCCACTACAGATCATTACCGGAAACCATGGAATAACAGATGTAATAATTATGTGATATTCTGAAGCTGTGCAAATGCACAGGCCTAAAAAGAACGCTGTTAAAGGCAGTGATCACATAAGAAAATCCGCCTGAAATTTTTCTTTGATATTTAAAAGCAGAACTGTAATGTTAAAAACTGCAATCCTTTTTAACCATGAGATGTTTCTAACACATTTTTATATTAATCTGATGGTCTGAATAGGAGCAGAACACTTTGGCTACCTTGCGGCTCTTTTTTAAATTTCTTTTTATTGGAGTATAGTTGATTTACAATGTGCTGTTAGTTTCAGGCGTACAGCAAAGTGAGGCAGTTATACATAAGCTTCCCTGCTGGCTCAGATGGTAAAGAATCTGAGAGTCAACTCCTAGGCAGGTTAATAAGAAGTCGGGGGTCCCTGAGGAGGAGAGAGGGGTCTGAAATTCTCGAGGAGAGGAAATGACAGACTGTTGTTGTTGTTTTTTTCTCTACATTTCTTAGTCTTAGTCACATAAAACATTTTTTTTTTCTTTAAGCCCAGAGCTGATGATTGCACAACTCAGTTTAAACTCTGTACTAGGGACTATATAACAACGGTGCATCCTGGTTGAGGACAGTTTCTGCTTCCTGAAAACCTTCTGACTAATTCTGATATTTTAGAATGTATATTATGGGAGAGGGTCTGGTAGGATCTTTCTATTGTTAAGTTCTAATCCTGTTATCCTAAAATGTAAATTGTGAGAGTGGGTCTGGTAAAATTTTTACAACCTTGAGACATTCTTTTGATTATTGTAATAACTAATTTAAAAAGTATACAGCTCCCTTGCTAACACTAGTGAGGCGGGCACTCTCTATCCCCCTTCTGATGTCTATGTCAGAAGCTTTCCCTCTCCCTTTTTATCCTTTACTAAAATTTTGCTACACAAAAGCTCTTGAGTGATCAAGCCTGTTCCCCGTTTCCAAAGCCAAATCTTCTTCGGAGATCACAAATCCAACATTGTTCACTGTAAACTATCAAATCCACCTGCAATGCTGGAGACCTGGGTTTAATCCTTGGGTCAGGAAGATCCTCTGGAGGAGGGCATGGCAACTCACTCCAGGATTCTTGCCTGGAAAATCCCATGGACAGAGAAGCCTGGTGGGCTGCAGTCCATGGAGTCGCACAGAGTCAGACACAATTGAGCAACTAACACTTTCACTTTTCACTCTTTTTTAGATTCTCTTCCCATATAGGCCACTACAGAGTATCAAAGAGAGTTCCCTGTGCTATAGAGTGGTCCTTATTAGCTATGTGTTTACATATGGAAGTGTTAGCGCTCAGCTGTGTCCCAACTCTTGTGACCCCATGGACTGTAGCTCGCAAGGCTCCTCTGTCCTTGAAGTTCTCCAGGCAAGAATACTGGAGTTGTAGCCATTCCCTTCTCCCAGGGGATCTTTATGACCCAGAGATTGAACCCAGGTCTCCTGCAATGCAGGAGATTGTTTACCCTCTGAGCTACCAGAAAGAGAAAAATGAAAGTGAAGTCGCTTAGTCATGTCTGACTCTTAGCGACCCCATGGACTGTAGCCCACCAGGCTCCTCTGCCCATGGAATTTTCCAGGCAAGAGTACTGGAGTGGGCTGCCATTTCCTTCTCCAGGGGATCTTCCTGAGCCACCAGGAAGCCCCTTATTTATTGCCTGGAAAATCCCATGGACGAGGAGCCTGGAAGGCTGCAGTCCAAGGGGTCGCTGAGGGTCGGACACGACTGAGCGACTTCACTTTTACTTTTCACCTTGATGCATTGGAGAAGGAAATGGCAACCCACTCAGTGTTCTTGCCTGGAGAATCCCAGGGACGGGGGAGCCTGGTAGACCGCCGTGTCTATGGGGTCGCACAGAGTCGGACACGACTGACGTGACTTAGCAGCAGCAGCAGCAGCAGTGTGTATATGTCAACCCCCATTCCCAGTTTATCCCACCACACCCCCCCTTGAAAACTGTAAGTTTGTTTTCTACATCTGTGTTCAATTTCTATTTTGTAAATAGGATCATTTGTGCCATTTTTTTTTTTCCTTTTAGAAAGCTGGAAAACAATAGCAGGAGTATCTGTGCAGCAGGGAAATGTGACTCATTACTGCAGTTACTACAGCAGACCCTCTGCCGCAGCAAACATGGAAATGCACCAGAGCAGGCAGAATAGCTGGGGATGAGGACAGTGTGAAGGAAAGGAGCAACAGAACAGCCAAGCCTCTCAAGACTGAAGCTGCCTTGACATCTCAGTGTCTAGAGTTGCCATATTACACCTATTTTCCTAACAAACGCCTCTTAAGGAATGACTACACACATGGGACCACGGTAAGTGTTGTGAGGTTGCAGGCGCCAACTGGAGCACGCAAAACTCCGGCTTTTCCTCCACACAGAAGAAGAAGGGATGTTGACGCAAGTCAGAGTCAAATTTCCAAATTCTCCATCTTTCCTTTGCCACGGACAGGCATACTGTTAAGATTGAGTGGGACGATGCTCCTGAAACACTTAGAAGCGTAAGTAGCGTACCTGGGACAAAATGACTGCCAAGTCAGTCTTGGCTATTAGTAGCAGCAGCACGGGCATTATTGTTCTTAATGGTATTGAACCAAATAAACTGGGAGCACGATGGAAGGACACTACGAGAAAGAGGGCCACGGGAGAGATAAAGAGACCTCGGAAATACTAGAAATACTATTTCAGGGCTTCCCTGGTGGCTCATTGGTAAAGAGTCCACCTGCTGACGCAGGAGCCATGGGTTTGATCCCTGAGCTGGGAAGATCCTACACGCCCCGGAGCAACTAACCCCTGCACCACGGCTACTGACCCGTGCTCCAGAGCCCGGGAATTGCAGCTACTGAGCCCACGCGCCACAACCACTGAATCCCAAGCACGCTGGCGCGCACACTCCATAAGAGACGCCACTGCAACGCGCAGCCCACGCAGCGCAGTGCAGAGTGGCCCCTGCTCTCCGCAACTAGAGGAAAGCCCATTCAGCCGCGAAGACCCGGCACGGCCACAAATAAATGAATCCCTTACCAAAAAAGAAACATTATTTCAACTAGCCCTCCCCTTGGCCTTTCCCATAAAATGCCTGTAGTAGGTTTACCTCCTCCTCAGACCGAAAGGGGTTTACCTAATGAAGGATGTCTGGAAACTACCAGACTAATATGAAATACCTGAGCCCAACTAGAACTTGGCCACAGCCTACACATTGAAAAGCAAAGGTCTAGGGGACTTCCCTGGAGAAGGCAATGGCACCCTACTCCAGTGCTCTCGCCTGGAAAATCCCGTGGACAGAGGAGCCTGGTAGGCTGCAGTCCATGGGGTCGTGAAGAGTTGGACTGAGAGACTTCACTTTCACTTTTCACTTTCATGCATTGGAGAAGGAAACAGCCACCCACTCCAGTGCTCTTGCCTGGAGAACCCCAGGGACGGGGGAGCCTGGTGGGCTGCCGTCTATGGGGTCACACAGAGTCGGGCACAACTGACGTGACTCAGCAGCAGCAGCAGCAGCAGGGGACTTCCCTGGTTGTCCAGTGGTTAAGACTCTGCTTTCCAGGGCAGAGGGCGCAGAGGTTCAGTATCTGGTCGGGGAACTAAGATCCTATATGCCTTGTGACCAAAAAACTCAAAACACAAAACAGAGGCAGTATTGTAACAAATTCAGGAAAGACTTTTAAAGTGGTCCAGATTTTTACAAAATCTTTGTTTAAAAACCCAATGGTCTATTTTATTGCACAGTAGCAGAAATATAACTTTTGGAAGATAATACACAATGAAGAGAAATTTTTATTTCAAAAAACCTTCAGAAAAGAAAATGGGACATTGAAACGACAGTTTAATGGAGGGTTTGAATTATACTCACTGAAGCTAATGCTCTTCATTAATTTTCCTTATTCTGGAGAAAGTCTTGGGCTTTTCAAGGACACACATTCTTGGAAATAAGAACAGGACCTTCCATCCTGTGCTTGTTAGATGCCACTCAGGTTTCATCAACCCCATCAGTTCTCTTAACCTCTTCACCTTTTAACTCTTCCCACTCCCTTCTCCAGGGGATCTTCCCAATCCAAGCATCAAACCTGGGTCTTCTTCTCTTTAGGCAGATTCATTACTGTCTGAGCCACCAGGGAAATCCCTTTTTAGGACATATGGTATCTATTAACAACTTATCTCCAGTTAAGTCTTTCAGGACTTTCTTTCCAGTTCAACATAGAGCTGATCTTAGACTGATCTATAGATTATTGCTCACAAAAAGTAGGTCAAAAAAGGGCAGCACAAGAGTTTTGAGGATGCATAGTCTAAAATAAGAAACATAATATTAATAACAATTGTAGTATTAATTGATGGCGTTTGGTTTTCAAATGTCTTTTATACATCTTCCCTCTGCTACAATTGAGGGGAATTATATAAGAGTTTGTGGAGAAGGCAATGGCACCCCACTCCAGTACTCTTGCCTGGAAAATCCCATGGGCGGAGGAGCCTGGTGGGCTGCAGTCCATGGGGTCGCGAAGAGTCAGACACGACTGAGCGACTTCACTTTCACTTTTCACTTGCATGCACTGGAGAGGGAAATGGCAACCCACTCCAGTGTTCTTGCCTGGAGAATCCCAGGGACGGATGAGCCTGGTGGGCTGCCGTCTATGGGGTCGCACAGAGTCGGACACGACTGAAGCGACTTAGCAGCAACAGCAGCAGCATATAAGAGTTTGAGAATAGTTTGTCTTTTAAACTTCTTTTTAACTAAGCAAGGCGGCAGCATAGTTTAAAAAGTTCTGTCAGTGGGGAGACACATGTTTCTAAATATATATCTATGTACATGTGTATCTATGTATATATATTACATACCATAGTGATCTGAGAAACACAATGATTAATCTTAAGTACAGTTTTACAGCATAAGAAAATTCAGTCATAATATTAAACCATGTGAAAAATATTTCTAAAACAAGACATCATATTGACGACAAAACTAGTTTACAAAAGAGAATTCATAAAATAAGAACTTTCAGGGCAGAAATCATTTAGTATTGCTCAATATTTAATATAATAAAATCCAACCAACTTTATAATTGGAATAGTGGTTGGACTGATTGAGGTTGAAAGCCACCTTTTAAAGTGTGTGACATTCAAATTTCATTTAATCAGGAAAAGAGCCTTGACAGTTCATGGAATTGCTAATTCTGATGACTCAGTGGTAAAGGATCCACTTGTCAATGCGGGAGATGTGGGTTCAATCCCTGAGTCAGGAGGATCCCCTGCAATGGGAGATGGCCACCCACTGCCGTATTCTTGGGAATACTGGGAAATCCCATGGACAGAGGAGCCTGGTGGGCTACAGTCCATGAGGTCACAAAGAGTCGGACACGACTTAACAATTCAAGAACAAACAAGTAGCTGTTGTACTGCATTCTGTGTTGGAATCAAACCCTTTCAAACCAGAATCCGTTTCTTATACATTATTTCCACGAAGCTAAACCGAATAGACACGACCGTAAATCACGCCGTTATTGCATACTGTGTGTGGTTCCATGAGGAGCAGCCCACCCTGAACTTTTCCCGTTGCACATGTTCTGTCCACGACTGTCTGGATCCTGTCCATATCCTACCCCCACAGTTCTCACTCATCTCACTCAAGAAGCTTCTTCCGAGCTCTTCAGTCTGAATGAGATGTCCACCCTTCATTTTCTTTTATCTTTCTTCTTTCCTCTGTCTTCTTACACATTACACTGTACATGTTTTAAAAATGAGGACTCTGAAAGTGATGCCTAACGGTCAGTATGCGGAAGTCAGGACAAACATAGGAATTTGATTTTTTTTTTTTTTTTTGAGCTGCTTTCGTACTAAGTCACTTCAGTCATGTCCAACTCTTTGTGGCCCTGTTGACTATAGCTTCCAGGAGTCCACTGGGCTCCGCTGTCCGTGGGATTCTCCAGACAAGAATACTGGGTTGCCATTTCCTTCTCCAGGGAATCTCCCCAACCCACATCTCTTAGTCTCCTGCATTGATAGGAGGGAGGGCTCTTAAACACTAGTGCCACACAGGAAACCCTTTGCTTGAGTTAGTTTTGAATAAATAATCAGTGGCTGTAAAAATTTAATTAGGAGAAACCCCTTAAAGATGAACATGTTGACCTAACGCTGGACATAGATTTATGAAGAAATTGAAGAAGCCGTGGTTTGGGAATAAACATTTCTATCAGAGTGGGAGTACAAAATCTGAAGAGTGGGAACAGGATTATAAAGTTTTATTATCACAGATAAGCAGTTTGCCTTACCAGCAAATTTTGTTAAGTTACTTATTTCTAGCTTAGGAAACAATATGAGTTGAAAGAGTTTGAAAAGAGTTTCTGGAGAGCTAAATTGAGAAGTTTGTTTTTGACCCGGTATAAAACAGAAAAAAAAATTAGAAATTTTTAAGCTTGAGAGGGGCTTGCCTAACACATTTTGTGCTTGAGAAAGACCATACATGTGTCTATGTGTAGAATCAGTTGCTATAAAGGGAGAACGGAAGTCAAGATTCAGCTGTTGACTGGTAATAAACATAATCACGTGGGTGATTTGGTCTAAAAAGCAACTATGTAACTGGAGCAACCAAAACAAACTGTGAAGAAAAATTTTAAAGTTTCTGACTAATGGGTATATGTGTTTGAAGGAGAATTTAAAAATAATCATAGAAGCAGCCTCTCAATTCTGGTGAATTCAGAAAGATGGCAGTACTATTATGGCCCTGGGGAGGGAAGAAAGTGGTGCTGATTTTTAGGAGGGCTTGGAATGAATTTGATAAAATGCAGTAGAAATAAATATAACTGATAGAAGTAAAGAAATATACCTGGACGTGGTCTACATGTGTATGTGCAGAAAGAGAGTCTTGGATTACCTGTGCACTGGCATGCGCCACTCTTAAGGCAGCAAGGGCACGTCAGATGGCAGGTCTCTGCACAGCCTCTTAAGCACTAAGAATAAAATGGCTGTTGTTTAGTTGCCAAGTCGTGTCTGACTCTTTCGTGACCCCACGGTCTGTAGCCCTCCAGACTCTACTGTCCATGGGATTTTCCAGGCAAGAACACTGGAGTGAGTTGCCACTGCCTTCTCCAGGGGATCTTCCCGACTCAGGGATGGAAATCGCATCGCCTGCACTGACAGGTGGATTCTTCACCACTGAGCCACCAGGGAAGCCCCAGGAATAAAAGAGCAAAAGCAAAAACTGCTATCTTCATGTTCAATTTCGCAAATGGTCAAGTTTTTTAACTTCAAGTTACCAGTTCTTTCATTGAGTCATCGTCTCCACAGGATATGCTGCTTCTCTCGTCATGACTTCTTTGTGTTATTTTAGGATATTTCTCTTTATTGAAGAGGAGTACTCAGGAGGCACTGAGCAACCTAACTTAACAGTGAAGAACGTTAGCGTCATGATGCAACGTGCCAACAGGTCTGAAGTCAAGGAAGGTAAAACCAAAGGTAGAAACACAGCTGACTGGAGAAAGGGGGCAATAAATCGCCTGGTTGGCTGTTGCGTGTTCCAGTCTCTGGGGGACATTTCTGCCTGGACGCCACAGTGATCCCCAAGTTTCACACGCCCCGAACCTGTTTCTTCACCCTCCCCTCACACACTCACCCCTCATCCTCGGTTGTCCTCTTAGTGAATCCTGAGTTGCTCAAGCAACACTTAGCTTGGTCTCCAACTCAATCGTGGGTTGCTGGTAGGAGGGACTGACTACGTCTGGGCTTCAATTAGCTCATCTAAAGTGCAGACAGCAATGCCAATCTCCTGGGTTTATTAAGAGGGCAAATGATAATCCTGCGTCCACAGGGCCAAACCCAGAGCTTTCACATGGAACTCATCTCTCCCCTTTTCTGTATGTTCCGGAATGCCTAGCTCAGAGCTTTACACAGTAAGCATTTCCTCTATTTTGAGAAAAGTCTGTTTCTCTAATCCTCAGAATTGCGGATACTTTTTAAAAAGGAAATCCCACCACAACAAAAGAGCAGCTGACCAACACAGATCGTGTAAGTAGGACTTGACCCATAAAACGTGCAGTTAACCATTAAGATGAATATCGTCCATTTTTACAGAGCTATTAATGAGAATGCATCCCTCAACATTATGACTTTATTTCTAAAACACCTATGTGTGCACGTGTGCTGAGTGACGCCATGGACTGCAGCCCACCAGGCTCCTCTGTCCATGGGATTTCCCCGGCAAGAGTACCGGAGGGGGCTGCTGTTTCCTCCTCCAGAGAGTCTTCCCGACCCAGGAACTGAACCTGAGTCTCCTGCGTCTCCCGCACTGGATTCTTTCCCACTGTGCCACGTGGGGAACCTACGCGTGTCTGAAGGTTTTTAATGTTGAAAGTACAAAGGACAATTGAGCTTTCGGGAGTTAGATAGAAAGACTTACCCTGGCTTCTCTTATTTGAAATAGAGACACATCCTCTTGCCCTTCCTCACCCTTAACTCTGCTGATTCTCTTAAGCTCGCCCTAAAATGTTCACTTTTGCAGTGTACTTGCTATTTTCAAGTATTATAATTGACTCGTCAATTATGTTTACTGATTATTTTCTGTGGCTTCCCACCTTACTGCAATGTGATATCCCATGGGCAGGAAACTTTTAGCTGTTTGTTCTCTGATCAATACCCAACAGCCAAGGTTCCTACAGCGTTAGGAACCTTGGAGGTTAGGGAAGGTTGGAAGAGACACCATATCACTTCTGGCAACCCTGGTTGATCTGTTTCCTGGCTCTTCAGTTTCCCAAAACTTTAAACTTGATAAGAACAGGGTTCAGAGATGTGGTTATCAGGTCACTATTTGCATTTTAAATACTTTTGTGGAAATTGAACAGAAGCCAGCTCTTGCAACACTGAAAAGAAGTCTCTCCTTATTGAAGCAGGGGACAAGAAAAATAACCCACAGGGAAGGCTCTGGTCAAAGATCACCATGACAGCAACCATCTGTTTTGTTCTAGGAAAGAACACGCCCTTGCTGGGTAAGAGGCTGCAGTCCCATTTGGGGACAGAATGGATGGTTGAGTTACACACTGCATACTTGCAACATGCCTTTTACAGCCTTGGAAGTCACAGCTGAGACCGAAATGTCGATAAAGCAAAGACTGGATGCTACAGACCCCTCAGACATCCCGTCTTTTCTTGCAAGGGAAATAGACTATGAATTTCAAGACTCAAAAAAAAAAAAAAAACAACAATCAACCCAGTATTGATATATTTCTGTATCCCCAGGTGGCACTAATGGTAAAGAAACCGCCTGCCAGTGCAGGACGCCAAGAGACGCGGGTTCGGTCAGGGGGACCCCCTGGAGGAGGAAATGTCAATCCACACCAGCATTCTTGCTAGAGAATCCCATGGACAGAGGAGCCCGGTGGGCTACAGTCCAGGGGGGTCACAGAGAGCTGGACATGACTGAAGCGAGTTAGCGTGTACACTTATGTTTAACAATAGAAATGTTTACCCCAGGGAAATATTTAAGTTATCATATTAAGCATTAATTTATGTGTATTAAGGAGGTAAAGGTGGCTCAGTGGTAAAGAATTCACGTGCCAGTGTTGGAGATGCAGACTTGATTCCTGGGTCAAGAAGATACCCTAGAGGAGGAAATGGCAACCCACTCCAGTGTTCTTGCCTGGAAGACCCTATGGACAGAGGAGCCTGGTGCGCTACATTTCACTGGGTTGCAAAGAGTCAGACATGACTGGGCATGCACGCACTCATATTTATTATATTCAAAACTCTGATTAAAAAAAAATAAAATGCATTGTGGTGCCCTGGAAGGCTCCTGGAACATAAAAAGACATTAGGGGAAGAGCTGGTGAAATTCAAATAAAGTTAGGGCTTCTCTGGTGGCTTAGACAGTAAAGAATGTGCTTCCAGTGCAGGAGACCCAGATGCAATCCCTGAATTGGCAAGATCCCCTGGAGGAGGGCAGGGCAACCCACTCCAGCTTTCTTGCCTGGAGAATCCCATGGCAGAGGAGCCTGGTGAGCTACAGTTCATGGGGTTGCAAAAGAGTCAGCCATGACTGAGCAACTAACACTTTCAGGAGTTTAGTTAAATCCGTGTTGGTCTCTATGTTGTGATAAAGACACCAAGGTAACATAAGATGCTAACTTTAGAGGGAACTGGATGGGGTCATAAGGGAACTCACTGCACTGTCATTGTAACTTCTCTGTAATTCTAAAATAATTTCAAAAAGTTTAGTTTAAAAATGGAGAAATACAAAGTAGAATGGTCTGAATCTTACATGAAATATTTGCAAGATAAAATATGAGCAATTCTTTTTCTGCTCTTGTTTTTACTTTCTTTAAAATCCTCATGCTTTCACCACTATTTTTGTTATTAAAATTGAGACAAGTATAATAAATATTAATAAAATAATTTTTGCCTTTCCATAATCTGAAACACATGGGTTTGCTGATAACTTTTAAATTCCCTGCTGAACACGGGAGAAAGCAAAAGGTCATCTCATTTTATTAGTGAACTGTTAGAGTTGAGTAGAAACGCATTTGGAAGAATTCACTTTCTTGAGGGACTCAAGCTGATTAGATTCTTATGAAGAGAATCACAGTTAAGTTCAGGTTCAAAACACGGATCACTGTGACTCCATCAGTGAAGAAATATTCACGCATAATATCTTCAATTGGGACTATCTCCAAATACACTTATGGGCTGGAAAGTGAATTTTTGGCTATTATAAGCCATTTGGCAATTTTACTCCTGGATTTCCCCACATTTCTGTTTGTTAGACTACAATCAGAAATTCTTATGAAACATAGGAAACTTGCTAAGAGGTTTGTTTGCGATACAACATAGTTAAGAAAAGCAAAACTGGAGCCCTAGCACCAAATTCTAGACTTAAGTGAAAAGAGTGCTTTTGCTCCTGGGTGGGGTGGGGGTGTCTGCAAGGAGTGCTAACTGGGGTGCAGGCTGATGGGGGTGCTGCCCTTCATGTACTGACGTGCAGTTTGTGAATTTCACTGACTTGAAGATAGTGCCCTTTTCTGAGTATGTAAAGAATATGTCAATTAAAATTAAAAAAAATTAACAATCCATGAAATTATAGTTAAAGAAGTCGCTGAATAGGGGAGCTTCTCTGGCTTTTCAATGAGCCCCTATGCTGACTCTGCCTGGGGTAGCGAGAGAGTCTGAGGCAAGGGGTTTCCGGATCACACCCCTGGGACTTGAGTCTTCTGCTCAAGCTCATTCTTTGGTTAAGCAGTTCTTTAAAAGGTCAAGTTTTAAAAATTTCATAAGAGGGCCTTTGATCAACACTTGACAAATGAAGAAATATGGGAAAATCCCTCCCCTCCCCCAAAGTGATGTCACTTGGTGCTGGGTGCTCAGTTGCTCAGTTGCGTCCAATTCTTTTGTGACCGTTTGGACTGTAGCCCGATAGGTTCCTCTGCCCATGGGATTTTTCAGGCAAGAATATTGGAGTGGGTTGCCATTTCCTCTTCCAGGGGATCGTCCCAGCCCAGGGATTGAACCTGTGTCTACTGTGCCCCCCTACATTGCAGGCAGATTCTTTATGGCTGAGCCATGGGGGAAGCAAAATGATCCCAAATCATTCCTAAATCATTCCATCTTATTTGATATTGAGCCCCAAATTGACTCATACATGTTCATGGACTACCTACAGGGTGCACGTGTCATGACGACTATGCAACAGGAGAAATGGGGCCAGACCACAGAAGCCTCTACTATTGAGTTGTACAGGTAGTCTGCACACAGATGGAAAGCACCTTCCCAGGTGATCTGTGACGAGCATCAGATACTGAAAGAACTAGGCTGCTGTGTTCTGGAGAGGTCAGACTTTCCAGCCCACAACACACTGGAATTTCCTTACAAACTGAATAGATACCCAGTAAAATTGAGAGGCCTGCTGAAATCTGGGCTGGATTTATAGGAAAATAAGAATGGGTAACATTCTGGTATATTACTTAACCATATTTAGCTGTGAAACTTTTGAGCATGGTTATAAAATGATGACAAAACTGACGTTGAAAAAGCAGATATTCTAGGAAAAATCTAGAAGAATATTATAATTTTGTTAGTTATAAATCCACTAAGTGTCCTGGTGTGGCTTAAAAATAAGTGTGAGGTCAAATACTATACATCATTTACTTGAAAACTCTGTATTTTTTTAAACAGTTTAACAAGCAATTTGAAAATGCCAAGGCTCCAAAGTAACAGTAACATTTTAAAATTAATCATGAAAGAATAGTGAAACCTATATTAGGAAAACTGCCTTATTGTGGAATTTAAAATTCTATATTTAATATAGATATTAACAATTCTTGAATAGATAAATTCAAAATGTGAAAATTCATTTTTCCTCAGTTACAGGCTTTATAAAATTCCAATAAAATGCATCTAAACATATATAGATAACTAATAAGTGAAATGAAAAGTAACATTTTAAAACTAAAAGGGATAACCTAAGGCTTTTGAGCTTTACTTAAAAAAAGTCACAACTAAAATGCAAACAAAACCCAAAGAACATTCCATATATTCAAACTGCATAGAATCTTCTCAATTCCCAAATAAGGACCTTACCAAATGGAAAACAAAGGAAAATCGTGTACCTTCATACAAACTTCTTGGTATATACATAAACAAATTTTAAAGTAGTGCTAAGCAAAATGGACATTTTCCCTGCTTGAAAGGATGAAACATTCAAGTCAATTTTATTGACAAGACTTGCTGATAATAGCTGTCATTGAGTTTCTCATCTTTAAATTTTTCCTGTGGGATCTATGAATGCTATAAGTATATGCAGAGAGAGACATAGAGATTATACGTAACTAAGTATTCCGTGTATACACCGTACATATATACGCAGTTTGTACTGTATATATACACACATACACATAACACATATACATACCATATATAGGCTACATGAAAGTTTTATAACAATCTGAGATAAACCATGATATTGATAATAGTGATTATATCTGTGCTATGGAAACTGGGTGGATTCTTATTCATTGGTTAGAATTTTCTGCTATTCTCCAAATTTTCTAAACATTGAAGTTATTTGGGGAAAATTTTTTGTGAGCATATCATTTTTGGATGCCTTAGAAACACAAATGTGAAAAAACATTCACATCTGATGAAATTTTAAAATATTAATATATTAATAGAACATATTTTGGGGAAGTGGGACTTAGGGAGTTATTCATTTCTTACTCAGTTTTTTCCTTCTTAAATCTGCTGTAATGAGTCTATATCCTCTTGGACTAGGTGAGCTAGGGTTTATTTTTAGTAATAAATTTACAGGCAGGAGTACTAGCAGACAAGGTTGAAGGAGAATGAGGCATTCTCACCCTACTAGATATCAAAGCTCATTTTATTACAAAATTCCTTAAAATATTTAATGCAGATAAATAGGATAATAAATCAATGAAATAAAGCAGTCTCAAAATAGATTCAACTATATATGAAGAACTCAATATAATATAGTAAGTGTTTCAACGCAAATGAATTAAAAAGAATCATCTAATTAATTTGGTTTAGATATTTAGCAACACTTTGGAAGGAAAAAGTAAGAGAAGAAAGGAGAAGTTAAGGCTAGTATGTGTGTGTGTTAGCCGCTCAGTCGTGTCCAACTCTTTGCGACCCCACGAACTGTAGCCCACCAGGCTTCTCTGTCCATGGAATTCTCCAGGCAAGAATACTGGAGTGGATTGCCATTCCCTTCTCCAGAGGAACAACCCAACCTGGGAATCGAACCCTGGTCTCCTGCATGGCAGGCAGATTCTTTACCATTTGAGCTATAACATGATTCTCCAAAATAAACTTCAGGACTAACGGATTTAATACCAAACTACAACACTAAATTACTAGAAAAAGGTCAAAATGGCAGAAAAAAATAGCAAACTACTTTAAGAGATTATGGATAAATATGTATTTTAACTTTGATATCTTAGAGAAAAAATTTTAAAAGGGTATCACATTAAAATATACAGATGCAAGATCTCTGTACAAGTTCTAAAAACCAGCAAAATATTGTGAAAACATTTACATCAAAATTTTGATAAACAAGGTGCCTAATCAGAGTTTACTCAAAATTATTTTAAAAATAGGACAGATGAGTGAGGGAAGTTATAAATAAAAATTAGCAGAGGATAAAATTAGAAGCTACCAAAATACGCAAAAAGAAGATAATTCTTATTTGTAAGCAAGCCACAAATTAAATTTGAGGCACTATTTTTCAACTACTGAGCTAGCCAAAATATATCTTTAAAGGTAAAACATGTAAGAATGTGAAGAACTTCTACACTGCACTTCTGTTGCATTCATTGATAATTCATTTGGAAAACAATTGCAACAGGTAGCAAGGGTGATAAAGACGCTCATCCTCTTTGGCTCAGACATTATATCTACAGAATTTATATCGAGTATATGCATCAAACTCCTCAGAAACAAAGAGATTTGCACAAAAATTTTGACATGTTCCATTCTACCAAAAAAATGGAAATGCTCATGATAATTATAGGATAACAAGTAAATTAATATATGTGAGAATTACTTAGAAATAAGGAAAAAGCTTATTGTGCAATAAGTCAACACAAAAATATACCACAGTACATGTGCCATATTTTTTCAATTATGCAGAAAATATGGATGACAAAATATGAATGCAAAATATGAAAATAAGGATGTTAGAGTTTAGTAAAAATATGAGGGTTTTCCAGTTTTAAAATGTGTAAACCCAGTTGTTTCTGACAAATGGCATGAGGATATGATAAGCAGATACAAAATGTATTGCTGTATAAAACTAAGGAGGAATTTTTTCCATGAATAAGGCATTTAGTGAAAAATAAGTTTACAGAAGGAGCATCGTGTGTGTGTGTGTGTGTCAGATAGAGAGAGAGGCAGAACACCTAATCTGTCTCTCAAGCACTCTCCTTCAAAGTGCAAATACAGGTAAATAATTACACCTGATCAGTCTGCCTCACAGTCAGCACTAAGGGTAAAGGAAACAGGAAACGTGACAACACCTCTCCCCCATACAAGCCTGCCTGGCACATTCTAGGGGCTCAAAAAATGCTCCTGCAATATAACAGGGAAACACACGAAGGGTTTATTAAATTGCAATATTAGTAATGCAATGCAAATCCTCTTTTCCATCCTTGACATGAAGGAACTGGAGCTGAAGGCTTGAGGTGTCCCCCCCTCCCAAATCTGAGATGTCTGTGGAGCAGGGAGAAATCACTAAAGAACTATTACAGGAGATTATAAACCTGCGGAGCTCCTGGAAGAGCATTATAATAAGGAAAAGCTTTAAAATCTCTGTGCCCGGTGTGTAAAATAGGCTTCTTCTTAAAAAGGGAGGAAATCAAACAGAGCACCGACGTGCACCTGCCTGGTCTCCACGTGGTTTCGCAGCAGCTACGCCCCTCGGAGATGCGGTCTGCCCCTCGTCTGGACCAAACCTCATTCCCCCTCCCGGGGACTGCCAGACGACGCTCCTGACGTGGGCGCGAGCTCTCTCTTTGAGGGGAGAGGTGAGCCCCTCTCCCCTCTTCTGTGCTACAAGCGCCGCCGCACAGAAGGATGCCCCTGAAACGTGCTCCCAGGAGGACGGAACACGCGGTCAGCCCAGGACACTGGCCAGGGCTTGGCTGCGCCTTGCGGGGCACACGGGCTTGGGATGCCTCTTCCAGCCTCCGGCTTCTGTTCGGCGCCCCTCTCCCAGGCAGGATGCTCTCCTCCTCACCCGGGCCCTGGAGCCCGGACTCCTGGGCGCCTCTGTTCCCGCGCAAACGTACCTGTTTCTTCTGCCTCCTGCAGGGCACGCTTACTCCTGCCGCTCTGGCTGGAATTGCTTTCTCCCGGAGCTGGGGGTGCAAAGACCCGCTGCTAAGAGAAAAGCCCCACCACGTTACTGCCGGG
>SJXQ01004040.1:65343-90101 GCA_006408695.1 Aepyceros melampus
GAGCCTCCCGCGGGGCCGCGGCTCCGGCCTGGGGGGCGCCCGGCCGCCCCCGCAGCTCCGCCCGGAGGCTGCCCAGCTCCGCTTGCAGGGACGCCACCCAGCAGAAAGCCAGCACCGTGAGGCAGCTGGACGAGGCGGCGAGCAGCAGGGTCACGGCCAGCAGCTTTCCATCTTTGGAGCACCGGCCGGAGGGGCTTTCCTCCTGGGGCAGGACGGAGCCTCCCTCCTTCAGTTTCATTTCTTCTCTGGTCCGAGGGCAAGAAAGGCGGGACTGCTCCCCGGTGGAGTCATCCATTTCCCTCCTTGGACTTCGCAGGTTGGGGCCCCTAGCCTGAGTGACCACAGAGAATGGATCATTTCCTGTTATCTGGGTTTGTAGATGTCCCACATTGACTGCACGGCCCAGCCCGGCGGCGCTCGCCCTGGGGCGAGTTCTCCTGAATTTTCTCCTCTCTGCCGCGGCTGCATCTCCTGCCCCAAAGTAGGCTAGGTCTTCCTGGCATTCACCCTTCTGTCCGATTGCTCAATCGGTCTTCCTCATTTCACTTTCAGTTTTTGTAAGAATTTTAATGGCATCTCAGAACACTCATGCACAGACCCGGGTGGGAGGGGTGCCCCGAAGGTCTACTGATGGGGCGGGAACTGGCAGTTCGGACCAGCACACTCTGGGGAGCTTTTAAGACAGGAAAGTGTTTAAGGAGCTGCCCCTCAGGCATTAGGAGAGGACTGGGTCCACTTGGGGCCAAGTGGCTTTGTAGGGAAGAGGGAAAGAACAGGAATAAATTCCTGCTAAGTGTGATAAAGATAATTCATGTGAAGGTCAGATAAGCTAAGTGCTTCAGCAATGAACAGGGCTCCCCTGGAGAGTGATTTACGAACAGTCTTTAAGTAGGAAATAAAATGAAGTGTCCTCAAAGGAGGCACAGAGGTCTGGCGGGAGGCACTCTGCTCCATTATCATCTCAGCGATGTGATAAAAAGAATGTTCTTACATTCCGGAGAACTTATATCAGCTACTCAGGGGTGGGGTAGTCTTTCTATACGGGTGGGTGCAGTTTCCAAGAGAAATCTTAGGTCTTCCTCCAGGGACTCGGGGGTCCTGGGAGGCTGGGAGTCAGCCACTCACGGGCAGGCCAGGCTCCAGGAGCCCTCCCACCTCTGCGGTCCACACTTCTGGAGCTGCAAGTCCCCAGCACACTGGTTGGGGAAGAAGCGACCTTCTCTGGCTCTGGGTGCCCAGGAACCCTCATTAACTGCTCTCTTCCTAGAGCAGCTCATCTGCTCGTCCCCCTTAGGCCCACTTGAGCCCGTCGAACATATGACCCAACCTGGGTGGATGGCTCCACCCAGAGGGGCATGGACTTCAAGCCTCCGTTCTTGGACATGGCCTGTGAGTCAGTGTCCTCTCTGGATGGGTGATAACTGTCCCTGAGACTCTTGACAAGACTCCCAGGAATGTGGAACAAGCTCCCTTTAAGATACTTCCATTTCCATTCATTCCATTCATTCATTATGTGGAATCTATTCATTCATTTTATGAACAGAATGTTTCACTTATTCAATTATTGCTGCAGTGGGCGTCTTTGTGCCTTTCCCTGGGCATAGCTGCAGGGTTCACGGGCACCCACCTGCTGGAGAAAAGGCCTGTGCTCACCTTGACCAGGTGTCTCCAAGTTACCTGCCAGGACTGCCTGCTTCCTCCTTGTCTCACTGAGTGTCATGTCATCAGCCTTATTCATTTTTATCTATTGGGATTTCCCCCCCCCCCTTGCACCTGCAAGTTCCAAGACCTTTTAAAATGACTTTTAAAAATATTTTTCTGTCTAAAAAAATGAAAAAGTGTTTCAGTGATTCCCTTGGTCCCATTTCGCTGGTGGGAGTTGTCATCTGTCAGTGGGTGTGCAGAATCTTTTGTGGAACACAAGCTTCCTGATAGTTCTTGTTTCCAGTCAATCAGGATAAAACACACCAGGTAACAGTTCAGTTTTTCAGTTCAGTTCAGTTCAGTTCAGTCACTCAGTCGTGTCCGACTCTTTGTGACCCCGTCACTGTAGCACGCCAGGCCTTCCTGTCCATCACCAACTCCCGGAGTCCACCCAGACCCATATGCATCGAGTCGGTGATGCCATCCAGCCATCTCATCCTCTGTCGTCCCCTTCTCCTCCTGCCCCCAATTCCTCCCAGCATCAGGGTCTTTTCCAATGAGTCAACGCTTCGCATGAGGTGGCCAAAGTATTGGAGTTTCAGCTTCAGCATCATTCCTTCCAATGAACACCCAGGGCTGATCTCCTTCAGAATGGACTGGTTGGATCTCCTTGCAGTCCAAGGGACTCTCAAGAGTCTTCTCCAACACCACAGTTCAAAAGCATCAATTCTTCGGCACACAGCTTTCTTCACAGTCCAACTCTCACATTCACACATGCCCACTGGAAAAACCATAGCCTTGACTAGACGGACCTTTGTTCAGTTTTTCAAAAGAGGATTAGTTTGGGGATTACTTTCCCACTGAAAGTAATTGGAACTCACCCAGATTATATGGGTGTGTATTCCCAGGTGGTGCTAGTGGTAAAGAACTTGGCTGGGTTGAGAGGATCCCCTGGAGAAGGACATGGACAGAGGAGCCTAGCGGGCTACTGTCTATAGGGTCGCAAAGAGTCGGACATGACTGAAGCAACTTACCACACATTCATAGTACCTGAAAGTGAAAGTGAAAGTGAAATCGCTCAGTCGTGTCCAACTCTTTGCGACCCCATGGACAGAGAAGTCCATGGGATTCTCCAGGCAAGAGTACTGGAGTGGATTGCCATTCCCTTCTCCAGGGGATCTTCCCGACCCAGGGATCAAACGTGAGTCTCCCGCATTGTAGACAGACGCTTTACCGTCTGAGCCACCTGGGAAGTCCTAAGAATTCAAGGCACTGCTGGAAGCCGATTTCTCTCTTTTTCACCCTGGACACCTACAGTGTCTTTCTGTGAGTGGACATCCTTCCCCTTCTGACAGGCCACTTTTCTCTGTGTTCTGCAGTAAAAGTTCAGAAAAGAAAGGGAATACTTTCCTATGAGAAGTTAGCTTGCCTTCAGCTGCTCTTCAGAAAGAGCACCACGAGTGGTCTGCCTGCATCCATGTGGTCCTGGACCACCAGTGGGCACCCCCAGTGAGAGCTGCCCCCTCCAAAGGGAGAAGGGGGAGAGCCCTGCCCAGGACATGGGCAGGTGAGGTCCCCCACGCCCATGACACGATTCAGTTTCTCAGAAAACAGGTAGAAAAGGAAGTTGGCGTTCGTGTGCTCTTGAATTTCTTACTAGAGGAGCAAAAGGAAATTATTACTCCATCAATCTAGGACCTGCTTCCTGAAGAGGAAAGGGTGTGGCAGTAATCTAACCGAAATCTGTCCAACAGATCGTAGTCATTGACTCATTGGTCACAGTCATGTTGATTCAGGGCTGGGGCTGAGCCAAGACTTCTCTGCCATGATTCTATTCCTTTTCACCCACTTCTTTTTCTCAACTGGAATGTCTAGCATTCTCGTGCAACAGAGCTAAGACACACTGAATAAACAAAATGAGTCCTCTGTCCCCTGACCCATCCACTTAGCAGAGGGCAGAGAGAAACAGGAGAGAGGATATTTGAACAGAACTAAAGTCAGGAGTTTATCTCACTGATGAATCACAGCGTAAAACAGACATCCGCTCTATGACCACTTGCTTCTTATATTGACAAACTCAAAGATATTCAGAAAGCTTAACTAACTTTTGGCTTAACAATCCTATGAGGAATTAGCTGGTTTGAGAACTCTCTTGCATACCCATTTCTTTGAGGAAAAAAAAAGTGTCTTTCATAAAGATTTGGATGATCCAAGAATGGAAACAACAGTCCTTCCAGAAAGGCAGATGTACCTAAAAACAGATGCAGGTAAAACCGGCTTCCTCAAGTACTTAGAATATGGCAAATAGTTGGACACAAATAATGACTACAGTTCAGAAAAAAATCATTTTGCTTTCTGGTGCAAATATATACATTCAGTCAGTTGCTACTGTCATTACAGTGAAACTTGATTTGGAAGGCCAAGCGCTTGAACAAGGAAGTAATGGTTGTTTTTAAACATAGACGACTTTGGTTACTTCTTATACAAAAAATGATGGCAGTGACTGGCAAGGTTGATTTCTATTTCTTAACGGCTATATTCAATAGAGGAGTGTGTGTGTGTGTGTGTTTACTGGAGCTTAATGTTTGTAGCGTTAAGTCCCTTCAGTCGTGCCCAACTGTGTGTGACCCCGTGGACTGTAGCCCACCAGGCTCCTCTGTCCATGGGATTCTCCAGGCAAGAATACTGGAGTGGGTTGCCATGCCCTCCTCTAGGGGATCTTCCCAATCCAGGGATCGAACTTGCGTCTCTTACGCCTCCTACATTGGCAGGTAGGTGCTTAACCTCTAGCACCAAAAGTAAGTTTTGTAACTTTCGGGGAAAAAAATCTTCTTTTTTAAGACTTCAGTTTCATTTGTGAATTGTCCTCAACTTGTAGTGTAACTGCTTTCAGGTTTAATTCTCTTGAGTATGTGTTTATTTAAGTGCGTGTTTTGAAGAAATTTCTGTTTAGTACTATTTCAATTAGCATGCAATTTAGTTTGTTATCCTTTACTTCTGTAATACTGCCAAGGATAATATTTTCATTTGTATTACAATGAGTAGGTATCAGTCCACGTGATCTTCTATTTCCTATATATCAACTGATTTTTCTATTTTACACACGACACAGAGAATACACATTGACACACGCGTGTGCTAAGTTGCTTCAGTCGTGTCCGACTCTGTGCGACCCCGTGGACTGTAGCCCCCCAGCTTCCTCTGTCCGTGGGGCTCTCCAGGCAAGAATCCTGGGGTGGGTTTCCATGTCCTCTTCCAGGGGATCTTCCCACCCAGGGATCCAAGCCATGCCTCTTAGCTCTCTTGCATCGGCGGGCGGGTTCTTTACCACTGAGCCTCACACTGGGAAGCCCTGTGCTGACACAGAGGCACTCAAACAATACCTGGTCAGATTTGCTCACTTCAAAGATGTTGAGAGAAATAAAGGATTATACCCATGCAGGAAACAGTACCTATGAAATTCTGTCTGCTTTAAAGATGAATAAAGCAGAGTTTGCAAATGTTTTTAAAGATTTACTTGAAATTTTGCTTATTAAATAAATGATGGGTGTTCAGTGCACAGCCTCAGAAGTCAGACACATCTGGATGCTGGATTTTGTTTTACCATCTTAACAAACACTTTCCTGGCCCAAATCTAGAAACTGATCTTGTTCAGACAGCCATCTTGGTAGGATAATAACTGCACACTGTAATCCTCATCATTGCAACACAATCCTGGTGATTCCATCCACATCAGCATTGATTCCTGAGACTGTACTGATAGGAGAGGTCCTAACAATCAGATGGGGGCAGGGGGGCTCATGAGAAAGTTTGTCACCTTTAGAGAGAAACCAAAGAAAAAGACAGCCTTCCCACAGTCACAGGTCTACGTATGACAACGTAGAGCCAGGCTGGCCATTCACCAACTGCTCTACTGCCCAGGTGACAGGTGAAGGGTAGGAAGCAAGCCTGGGTCTCTGACTGCCCTGCCGTGCTGCAAAATTAACCAGCTCTACATGTTCCCTACTGGGGGCTTCTCACACCGAGGAATCGCTGCTGTTGTTTAGTTGCTAAGTTGTGTCCGACTCCTGTGACCCTGTGGATTGTAGCCCACCAGGCTCCTCTGTCCATGGAGTTTTCCAGGCAGGAATACTGGAGTGGGTCACCATTTCCTTCTCCAGGGATCTTCCCAACTCAGGGATCGAACCCAGGTCTCCTATATTGGCAGGCAGATCATTTACCACTGAGCCATCAGGGAACCCCATATCGAGTTATACTTTTTCCTTATTCTGTAAGCCACTTCGGGACAAGAGTAGATGTTAATGCATCCCAAAGCGTCCTAACCAGTTCTGCTGGCTTGAGGCTATTCATATTCCTACAACCAAAGAACTTTTTACAGAACAGTTTCAAATGTTCCTTTGAAAAGTTTCCAAAAGTCCACATTGAAAAAAACGACAGTGTCAAGAGGAAAGGGCAGTATCTGCCACTAGAAACACTAGGTCACTCATTAAGAGAGTCGCATTTCCGTTTCTAGTACAGAGCCACTTTCTGACAACTTCAGTTGTTTAGCAGAGTCAGCTGGTAAAAAATCTGCCCGCAGTGCAGGGGACCCTGGTTCAACTCCTGGGTTGGGAAGATCCGCCGGAGAAGAGATAGGCCACCCACCCCAGTATTCTTCGGCTTGCCTCGTGGCTCAGCTGGTAAAGAATGCACCAGCAATGTGGGAGACCTGGGTTGGGAAGATTCCTAGAGAAGGGAAAGGCCACCCACTCCAGTATTCTGGCCTGGAGAATTCCTTGGACTGTTACAGGCCATGGGGTCGCACAGAGTCGGACACGCCTGAGCAACGTTCACGTCCAGGGAGCTTCACATCTTTAAAGGTGCTACTGCGTGCAGATGTGCTGAACGCAGCTGTGTTCTCCAGGTGGTCTGGGAATAGATTCAGTCGCTTCTTTCAGAAATGAATATAGAAAATCAGAATTGTGGGTCACCATGTAAGGAGGTGGCTCAGATGGTGAAGAATATGCCTGCAGCATGGGAGACCAGGGTTTGATTCCTAAGTTGGGAAGATCCCCTGGAGGAGGGCGTGGCAATCCACTCCAGTATTCTTGCCTAGAAAAATCCCCATGGACAGAGGAGCCTGGTGGGTTACAGTCCATGGGGTCACAAGAGTCTGACACGACTGAGCGACTAAGCACAGCACAGCATGTAAGGAGGGAATCACTCCAAATGAAAGAGAAAAAAAAATCAAGGGAAGCCCAGGGCATTCATCTTTCTTATCATTCCTACAGGCTCTGATTTATCCCTCTTTCTTGAGACAAAGTAGAGGAGGCTAGAGGCCGCTGGATGTTAGAGAGACCCTGGGCTCTAACAGGTCTTAGATAGAGAAAAAGATGTGACCTTCTTCTCCCAAAGCCAGCGCTGGCAGCACTGAATCTGGGACTGAGGTCTCAGTGGGTCTTGGAATAAATGGCAGAGCAGAAATCTGTGGGCCCAGGCACTGGGGGCACAAACCCCCCATGAGTATGCCAGGCTCCCCAACCTGGAGAGGGCCCAGAAGAACCAGGTGGCGTGGAGCTAGTCCTCCCATCCCTGGGGCTGGGAGAAGGTAAGCAGGGAGAGGGAGCGAGCGTCTCCCCAAAGGCCAGTCCCTCGTGGGGAGACTGCAAGCTTCCCTGTGGGCACCAGGCAGGCTTATCCAGATGGAGGGGACTTGGTTCTCCACCAGCTGAACCAGTAGAGGGAAGGGATGAGATGCTTAGGAAAGGCGAGAAGGTGCGAAAGAAAGAACACAGCGACCCTCCTGCACACACAGAAAACAGAGGCGGCGGGGACAGCCGGAGTTTTAAAAGTTAATGGAAAATTCAACTGTAGGAGACTATCTTATAAACTATAAAAGATTCCCATAATTTTCCAGTGAAACAGTTTGGGTAGACGAATTACAAAGGAAAGGATGGTCACTTATGAGCTCTGAATTACTGGCCAGCTGGCTTAAGTGTAAGTAAAACCTCAAAACACAGAGAGACTTCATGTTAACACCACAACACAGGAGATGGTACAGGTTAGAGGGGGGTAGATTAAAAGACAATGATTTAAAAGCTTGTACAAAGAAAACACCTTTCTTAATCTATGAAGGACCTCAAAGCACATTTTGAAAGTGCTTGCCAAATAGAAACTCAGAAAAATAGACCCAAGCAAGATCTAATGAAATTCTTGAATGTAGCAAAATGTGTGCTGCTGCTGCTGCTGCTGCTGCTAAGTCGCTTCAGTCGTGTCCGACTCTGTGTGACCCCATAGACGGTAGCCCACCAGGCTCCCCCGTCCCTGGGATTTTCCAGGCAGGAGCACTGGAGTGGCTTGCCATTTCCTTCTCCAATGCATGAAAGTGAGAAGTAAAAGTGAAGTCGCTCAGTCATGTCCAACTCTTAGCGACCCCATGGACTGCAGCCTAGCAGGCTCCTCCGCCCATGGGATTTTCCAGGCAAGAGTACTGGAGTGGGGTGCCATTGCCTTCTCCGAGCAAAATGTGTAGGCTATCAAAATTTGTGAAATGCTTTAAATCTATTTTTATGAGGAAAATGACAGCTTCAACTGCAAACTTTAGAAAAGAATGGTAAACCGTTCACACATTCTGAAAAAAATTAAAGAAGTAAAAGCAAATAAGCTTAAAGATAAAGAAATGCAAAAAGAAGAAATTAATAAAATAGCAACCACACAATAGAGAGAATACAGAAAAGTGGTTGTTTGAAAAAGCAAATGGAACTAATAATTTGAGGGGAGACAAACTGAAGAGAAAAAAAAGTAGAAAGCTGTATTAACAAATGAAAAAGGGAATGTTTCTGGAGCTATTCCAGATGCTAAAAAGACAACAAATGAACACATTTTGCAGTAATAAGGGGAAATAGGAGCTGACGTACATTCATATTGTGTGCAAGGAAAACGAATTAAGAAAGAAGGGAAGGAGATCTCCAAATGAGGGGCCGTCCCCGTTTAGTTCTTCATTTATGTTCTCGGTGCTGGAAGGAAACAAAAATTGAAAACGCCCGCTTCACAGAGCTCACACGCTACTGTATAAGATCATCCATTTTGAACAATTTCAAATTTGATTGGATAGGTTTATTCAAAATAGTTTCTTACTTGGTTCTCAATTTCAGTTTTAATATGTGGTTGTCTCTCTCTTTTTTTCCTAGCTGTCCAAAAAAGTTGTCTACTTTGGGAGGATAGCCAAAACTTGTTTTGTTATTGATGTCGAAGTAATCAACAGATGGTTTTACTTACTATCTATGATTTGCCTCATTCTCCGTACTCATATGGTTGTTCCTTGCTCTGACTTCAGTTGAATGCTGAAGCATTCATTTCCTTTCCTACTTGATCTCAATATATAGTCTATTAAGTTTCTTATAGGTATTGCTTAGTGCATTCAATCCTATTTGATAAGCAATGCTTTATCATTAATATTTTAAAGAAAATCTGACAATTTGAACTTCTACTTTGACTCAAGTCATTTTATGACATATTTATTCTTTTTAAGTTTTCAAGCATTTTTCCATTGTATTACTAATTTTTACTCAAAGCATTTAATTTCCTTTTACTATTTCCATTTATAAAATTTAGTTAGTGTCTTTGTGGATTAATAATACCGTCATTTGTCTGAATATAACGCAGTTCAGTTCAGTTGCTCAGTCGTGTCCAACTCTTTGCGACCCCATAAACTGCAGCACACCAGGCCTCCCTGTCCATCACCAACTCCGGAGTCCACCCAAACCCATGTCCATCGAGTCAGTGATGCCATCCAACCGTCTCATCCTCTGTCGTCCCCTTCTCCTCCCACCCTCAATCTTTCCCAGCATCAGGGTCTTTTCCAATGAGTCAGCTCTTCGCATCAGGTGGCCAAAGTATTGGAGTTTCAGCTTCAACATCTGTCCTTCCAATGAACACCCAGGACTGATCTCCTTTAGGATTGACTGGTTGGATCTCCTTGCAGTCACAGGTACTTGAAAATAAGGTGCAACCTTATTCATTTTATTATTTAAATCTTCAATATCCTTATTTTTTAACATGGTCTATCACAGACTAACGGAGGTCAACTCAAGTCTCTGACAACTAGTGCTTTTTTCTGTGTATTTCCCTTTGTTTCTCCTTTGGATTTAGTTTTACAGTTACTGAAGTTATGTTATTTATTATATGATTTAGTACAAGGATATTCAAAAAAGAGGAAGACAGTTACTCATGTCTAAGAAAAAAGATTCTTTTCCCCCAGATGAACAAGGGACACTTAGCAAGTTTAATCAACATAAACAACTCAAAAAAGGAGTGTTTTACAGGCTGCTGTGTTAGCTTGCAAAGGCTGTGAGAGCAGACCCTCTAGAGGAAGCCCATTTGCAACGAGTCTCTGCATCCTACGAAAAGACTCTCTGTTTTCTTGCCCCTGAATCTGAGCTGACCTTGTGAGTTGCTTTGACCAGTAGGATATGGCAGACATCACCGAGCTCCAGTTTCTACGCTCTTGGAGTACTTTCCTGAAACCACCATGTAAGAATGTCAGTCTGACCTTATTGCGGGACAGGATGACACACGGAGCGTCACAGCCAAGAGCCAGCCCTGCTGCCAAATGTGTGAGTGAGGCCATCTCGAGCCTTCTGGCCCAGCCTGGCTGCGGGGACCTGTGTCCACAAGAGAGAAGAGGATGTGGCTGGCAGCAGAATCCCCATGGGAAGCCCACAGAATCACACAAGTAACACATCGTCACTTCTGTAAGCCACTAAGTCAGCGTGGGTCATTACTTAGCAACAGATAACTGACACATCGGAGAAGGCAATGGCCCCCTACTCCAGTGCCTGGAAGATCCCAGGGAGGGGGAGCCTGGTGGGCTGCGGTCCATGGGGTCGCTGAGAGTCGGACACGACTGAGCGACTTCACTTTTGCTTTTTACTTTCATGCATTGGAGAAGGAAATGGCAACTCACTCCAGTGTTCTTGCCTGGAGAATCCCAGGGATGGGGGAGCCTGGTGGGCTGCCGTCTATGGGGTTGCACAGAGTTGGACACGACTGAAGCGACTTAGCAGCAGCAGCAACTGAAACATCACACTCATTGGTTGTAGTTAATATAAACAGAAAGCATTACAAACAGCCAATCAATGTGTTCCTTGAAAATGTAAAGACACATCCACAGATGAACTCTGATGCAAAGAGGTATGCAAAAGTGAAGTTAGAAACCACCCAGAAAGTGGAAGGAAAACTATTTAAATACTAAAACAGTCAAGGCAACAAAAACAAAGCTATGGCCAAAACATACGATATTCAAAGGAATCAAATGCTCATCTAAAGAAACTGAGGAAAGAATAAAACCAGGCAAAATAATCCAGGGAATTAAAACTGCTGCTACTGCTAAGTCACTTCAGTCGTGTCCGACTCTGTGTGACCCCATAGACGGTAGCCCACCAGGCTCCCCCGTCCCTGAGATTCTCCAGGCAGGAACACTGGAGTGGGTTGCCATTTCCTTCTCCAGTGCATGAAAGTGAAAAGTGAAAGGGAAGTCGCTGAGTCGTGTCCAACCCTCAGCGACCCCACGGACTGCAGCCTTCCAGGCTCCTCCGTCCATGGGATTTTCCAGGCAGGAGTATGGAGTGGGGTGCCATCGCCTTCTCCGGAATTAAAACTAGTAAGGATAATAACCGTTGATGATTCATTGTTAATTATGACCAAAATTATGAAGGACAGGGAAGCCTGAGGTGTTGCAGTCCATGGGGTCACAAAGAGTCAGACACAACTTAGTGACTGAACATCAACTCATGTATCACCAGTTAGAACGTGAGTAAAGGTTGAAGGTGAAGTTGTCGCTCAGTCGTGTCCGACTCTTTGCGACCCCATGGACTGAAGCCCACCAGGAATCCTCAGTCCATGGAATTTTCCAGGCAAGAGTACTGGAGTGGGTTGCCATTTCCTTCTCCAGAGGATCTTCCCAACCCAGGGATCAAACCCAGGTCTCCCCCACTGCAGGCAGACGCTTTAACCTCTGAGCCACCAGGGAAGAGTAAAGGGTACTCTTTCAAAAGTGTAAATTAGTAAAACTTTTTTGGAAACTGATCTGGCAATATCTAGTAATGGTGAAAACACAGACACTTCAGCTCAACAGTCTTACTGCTGAGAATCTCTCCGTAAGAGGGGAAAGCATTAGAAAATCGCATATGCATAAAGTCTCAGGGAAATTAAGTTCCTCTGTCTGGTCCTCTTTTGGAAATCTGCAACTTCTCTTCTTGTACTCTCCTGCTACTCAAACTATAAACAAACACTCTCTGAATCTCAAGCTGTTTTATTACCAAGTCCGATTGCTCAACAGAAATACAATTTTATAGGAAAATTTTATAAAGCTGTATTAAATAATCGTGGGGAGTCATAAAATGTGTTTAGTATGTCAGAATTCATAAATTGCATTTATTGTTAATTATATCTGAATGTACTACACTTGAAATGAATTTGCTGATTTTTTGTCTATTCCTTTTAAATGTGAGCTTCTTTGTTCTACCACTAGTATAAAAAAAAAAAAGAGGGTGATTTCCAGAATTTTAACCAAAAGCATAATCAATTATCTCACAGCTACAGCTGTTTACATACTTTAAACTGAATAATAATTTTCTAATAGTTCAAAATGAAACACAATCCAGACCATGTCAGTATTTCTACACTCAAGAGAAGCGATCCTGATCACTTATCAACCAGCATTACTAGTAATAATTAACCAAGGCTGTGCTGTGCTTAGATGTTCAGTCATGTCTGACTCTGTGCGATCCCATGGACTGTGGCCCACCAGGCTCCTCTGTCCATGGGGATTCTCCAGGCAAGAATACTGGAGTGGGTAGCCTATCCTTCCTCCAGGGGATCTTCCCAACCCAGGACTGAACCCAGGTCTCAAGCACTGCAGGCGGACTCTTGACCATCTGAGCTACCAGGGAAACCCAATCAACTAAGGACAAGTCAGATAACATAAACCGTACTCTGCTGGTGACTATTAAAATCCTTCAGCATTTTAGAACACTAGTCTTAAACCATTAACTGTAGACATTTTTTGAGGCTTTAAAAAATTGAGGTATAAAAAATTGGCGTATGACATTGTATCGGTTTCAGGTACACAACATAATTCCCTTTGTGCACACTACAAAGTGATCACCACAGTGAGTCTAGTTACCGACTGTTCCTGTGCAATGGATCCTCCCCCCATTTCACTCGCCCCTACAAATCCTTTCCTTCCCCGCTGGTAACCACAAGTCTGTTCTGTATCTACGAGTATTGTTTTGTCTGTTTTATATCAGCCACCACGTGCAGATGAAATCATACAGCGTGTCTCTCTCAGTATGATTTATTTCACTTGGCACGCTACTGTCAAGGTCCATCCATGTTGTCACAAATGGTAAGGTCCCCTCCTTTTTCATGGGCAAGTATTATTGTACTACATGTGGATATAAACATATATATACCACATCTTTTACTTAAAAGTTGCATTAAAATACATGTAATATAAAAGTTACCACCTTACCCTTTAAAAAAAATTGAACTATAGTCCATTTACAATGTTGTGTTAGTTTCTTATGTACAGCAAACTGCTTCAGGTATACATGTGAACACATTCCTTTTCACACTCTGCTGTGGTCTTTATTGCAGAATGCTGATACAGTTCCCCACACTATGCAGTTTGTATTGACCTTACCCTTTTGAAGTCACTTTTCAGTTTCTCTTTAGTAAGGTTGACTTTTGAATTTGTACTTCTCACCCCATCCCAGATAAGGACAGATATTGTTTTGGGAAATTCCCGTGTGTCATGGATTCACAGCAAGGAGAGGAATACTTGGGGGCATCGTGCGCAACCTCTCAGGCTCCAGCAGCTGGCAGTGTGAGGGGACAAAGCCCTGGGTGGGGTTCAGAAAATCAGGGTTCTGATGACAGCTGTGTTGGGACCAGGGTTGGTCCCTGCTCCCTGGGTTTCCTTTCACTCCCTTTTCATGTCTCCTCCACTCCCATCAGTACAGAGAAAAGCATTTTGACTCCCAGGACTGTCCTTCGCTCACGCCTCCTATGGCCCTAGTCGCTCGGTCGTGTCTGGCTCTTCGCAGCTGCATGGACTGTAGCCTGTCAGGCTCCTCTGTCTGTGAAATTCTCCAGCAAGAGCACTAGAGTTGCCGTTTCCTCCTCCAGGGGATCTTCCTGACCCAGGGGTCAAATATGCATCTCCTGCGTTGCAGGTGGATTCCTTGCCATCTGAGTCACCAGGGAAGCCCAAATAATGCAGGCAGCCTTTATCCAGTAGACTGAAGGCCTGAACAAAACCAAAAGGCAAACTTTCCCTTGAGTAAGAATGAATTCCTCCTGCCAATTAAGTGGGGACATAGGTCTTTTCCTGCCTCCAGACTTGAACTGAAATATGGGCTCTTCTTGTGTCTTGAGCCTGTTAATGTTCATAAGAAAACTTACACCATCAGATCCCCTGGTTCTCAGGACTTCAGACTTGTACTGGAATGTGTGTGTATTTACACGTCTGTTCTGGAGAATATTTATTAATGCAATACCACATTTTGTTTATCCCTTCATCCATCTGATGATGGATAATGATCACCTTGGGTTGCTTCCACATTTTAGCTACTGTGAATAAGGCAGCTATGAATGTGAGTGTGCAAATATCTCTTTGAAATCCTGCTTCAACACTTTTGGATACACGCACAGAAGTGGAGCCGCTGAATCATGAGATAATCCTATTTAAAAATTTTGAGGAAACTCCATGCTGTTTTCTGAAGCAGCTGCATTTTACACGTCCATCAGAGCGCTTACGGGCTCCCGTTTCTCCATGTTCCTGCCAGTGCTTGTTATTTTCTGTTTTTTGACTGTAGCCATCCAACAGAAGTGAAGTGATATGTCATTGCGGCTTTGATTTACATTTCCCCGATTAGTGATGAACAATGTACATTTTTAAAGCTCTGTAAAAACTTACTTTAAAAAAGCAGTACAAACACTAACTTATCATGTGAAATGAAGCAGAGTTCCTGTTCATTGATCAGCAAATCTTCTCAAATAGGCTTATAAAGAAAACCTGGGTATTCCTCCTGTGTATCTTTTTTCATTTAGTTTCTGTTTGATCTTTCTGTGTATTTTTTTAGTCTCACACCATGGTCATACTCCCAACTCTTCTGACAACAGATGGAAATTTTCCCCCGTCAGTAGTTTTCTGCAAAGCCAGCTGGCTGTCCATTTCAATTCTGATATTGAAATGGATATCAGAATTGGATGCTGAATGGCTATCAGCTGCATACTTCAATTCTGATACGTCTGTCTGGGGTTATGTCAGACTCCGAAGGTTGAGGGCTCAGCCCCACAAGACGGCCTCCACCCCACTTCCCACGCTGATCGCAGGTCCAGGCTGTCTCTGTGTTCCTCCTCCCTTCCTCCTTCTCGTTCTCACGGAACATGTCTGGGTGCCAGGTGGAGGAGGCGGGGCTCACAGACTTCTGCCTCTAACGTGTAGAGAATCCAGATATTCACAAGTATAAGGATATTTGCTACAGCTGACGATTTAACAAATAAACCTCATCTGTTAAAGGGACCTGAAATCTGAGTTCACTATATGCTCATGTGTTTTCCAATTAAGTTTAGATCCTTCAAATTTCAACATTATGAAAATACTTCTATTTTCAAAATACCTATAAACATATTAGGTGGAAAATGATGATGGAGAAAATTGTGTACCTAATGCTACTATATCCCTAAGAGGTAGTAGTTGACATAAACGGATAGACTGAGATGATTGATCGATAGGTTGATAGATGGATACAGATGGATGGTGAATATATGGAATATTTTATACATAAATATATATGTGCATTTATAATGACTGTTGTCAATTTACAACTGAAATGTTTTAAATAACATTTCTTTATTTGAGGTAATTTACAAGCTGATCCACAACACCCTGACTTTTAAAGCTAGCCATTTTGTTTTTAAAATTATTATTATTTGGCTGTGTCCTGGCGCTTGTGGGATCTTATTAACAGTTCCCAGACCAGGGACTGAACTCCCACCTTCAACAGTGAAATTGCAGCGTCCTAACCACTGGACCGCCAGGGAATTCCCACAGTACTCTGACTTTTAATACCAGACATATCACCAAAAAAGGCTACTTCTGTGAACTAGGGGAGGGGAAAATTATTAAAGCAATCATACACCAAAAAGTTCTCCATTGTCTTCTCAATATTAAGTACAAGAAAATCCACATTTTTGTCCAAGTTTTCTTTTCATTAAAAATTATTTCACTTATACTTTGTCAACACATTGCATGTTAATTAAAAATCGAACAATGTTGAGTTCTGTACCTTCTAATGATCTCTTCCTTCCTTCTTCCCCGACAGCAGTCTTTCCCTGATGTGTAATTAACAGGTTAATGTATATACTGTGTATATCATACAATCAGATGGCATAAACAGATTTGATACCAACACCTTTCTCTTTATTCATATACATATATATACCCACCTACATATTATTCTATTTATATATATGCTTTCTAATGGATTAATACTGCTTGCATTGCACTGCAATAGCTTTTCTTCAGTAAAGTATATCATGGGCATTTTTTCAGATCAAACTTACAAATTTTAATTCCTTTGATAATTTATTATTTCCCACTGATGGAGTGTCAAGCTCTTTTGTTGTTTGTTTTGGCTACTACGAAAAAAAAAAAGTCACATTACGTGTAATTCTACGCAGGTTCTCATCTAATTGTATTTTCAAGACAGATTTCTCAACGTGAAAACTGGGTTAAAAAGTGATAAAACAAAACTTATTGTTTAATAGTTTATACAATCTGGTCTCTGAAACATCACAGTTCACAATCCCGCCAGCACCTCGCTTCTGATGACATGCAGTCAATGGCACTGGTTTGTGTCTCCCCTTCGCCGTCCAATTTCTGTGGACTGCTCTTTGATAAAAGGAGCCATTCTAGGCTATGACCTCAATTTGCTAATCTTGTTCACCATGATACTCTATACCAAATGTTATCACCCACGTGTAATTACATGTGCAATTAACACAGCATGCTCAGGAACACCCCAGTCGAGGAGTGAACACATTTGTTCATTCAGACCCTGAACAAGGCTGCAAACCTTGTTCTGAGCAACCAAGTGCCAGCTACTCCCAAGTGGCACTAGTGGTAGGGACCCCACCTGCCAATGCAGGAGACTTGAGTCTGATCCCTGAGTCAGGAAGATGCCCTGGAGGAAACGGGGACCCACTCCAGTATTCTTGCCTGGAGAATCTCACGGAGCCTGGTGGGACACAGTCCACAGGGTCGCAAAGAGTCAGACACAACTGAAGTGACTTAGCACGCACACAGGGCCATCAACTGCCCAGAGCTGAATAAAACATCTCATTCTCCATCTTCTCTGAGACTTCTCTCCCTCTCCTATCCTCAGGCTAGGTCCTACGTTCTCCTTTCCTTTTAGACTCTTGCCCTAAACATTCTCATCTACTCTTTCCTGTTTTTGAAACTGTGGACAAATACACGTAACACAAGGCTGACCATTTTATCCATTCTTGGATGAGTTCGGTGTATGAAGTACAGTCACACCGCTGTCCACCCCCCGTTCTTGTAGTGCCTCTGATGGTGACTCAGACACCCATCTACAGCCCAGAGCTCCTTCCCCAAACCAAGAGGCCTTTTCAGCATCTTTTGGATGCTCTACCCCTCAGGTGTCTCTTAGGTGCAAACAACATAACCCATCTCCAGCTGATCAGGTAGAAAAGGATTCTAATGAAGGGAGACAGGGGAACTTCAAGAAATCTTTGGAAAGAATTAGAGAACATGCTTCATCATGTTGGGAGCATGGGTATGTATATACACACACAGACACATATATATATGCACGTCCCAGGTGGCGCTAGCGATAAAGAACCTCATTGCCAAAGCAAGAGACAATAAGAGAGGTGGGTTTGATCCCTGGGTCGGGGAGACCCCCTGGAGGAGGGCATGGCAACCCACTCCAATGTTCTTACCTGGAGAATCCCAGGGACAGAGGAACCTGGCAGGCCATAATCCATGGGGTTGCAAAGTCAGGCATGATGGAGGAACTATCACTCACGCCCCTTAATAAGACAGGAGTTACATTCTCTAACCAGACCCAACTACTCATCGTCTTTAGGGTGTAAAGCAAGAGTTGGAGAGTGAAAACAGGAATGTGGAAAAAATTACCCTTTGAAAGTTAAGAACTAGAGATCTGAAAACTGCTCCACCGGGAATCCAGGTCGGTGATCCCACAAGGAAGCACACTGGGAATCCCACTTTGCCCCAGATCGACCCATGCAACAAGTCTCTTCCAGATGACACCTTCACTCTGCTTGCAGGGGGCCACTTTCTCGTCACCTAACTGGATCTGACACTATCTAATCAAACAGATTTCTGGTTACGGAAAGCAAGCTACAGACCCCTAAAGGTCAAGTGACTATTGGGGCATCTTTATAATCAATCCTGAATCATTAACTCAATACTAATGAGAAGAAGAGCAGAATTTCACAAAAAGCCACTTTATGAACTCTCAAGGCAACATTAACTAAGAACAGTTAAAATCCATTCATTTCTAGATTAATGTAACTAACCAAATGCTTTGGGTCTCAACCACCAGCAGTTCACATACAGGAAATATTTAATACTAGCCTAAATGAAATGTATGTGGGAGAATAATATGAGGGAAGATAAAGTAGATCTGCTTTTTATTCACACCAATAAAAATTCATTAATTTAGTACAAATCCATGAGCTCATTTGACCACTGAGGAAGCTTTAATGTCCTTTCATATAATTTAGGTTAATAGAAAAGACCGAAAACAAACTGTCTTAAGACATTAATCGAACTTTTAATGTATCAATTTATTGCATATGTCAGTACAGAAAAATAGAAAGTATATTTTAAAAGAAATTTACTGTAAAAAAAACAAATGTAAATGTTTGCTTGCCATGATTACCACATAATGCACTATAACATTCAAATCTGAGTTATAAAATTTTATTACGGCTTCAAATAAACTATGGCTTCAAACAAAATTATGATTCACATTATGAAATTGGATTAACTTATCCCGAATGTATCTGAATGGGTTGAAAACAACTTGATTTTTCAGCATATGGTGTACTGACAGAAATTGTTCCACACACACTCATCCCTGTTACGTATGTATATATGACACTTTTGATAAAAGTGTCTCTTATACACAGTCCTATTGTTAAACTACATTTTTGAGAAACAAAATATAAGTGGAGGTATATTTGCGCCATCTGGCAAAAATGTGTTGACTATTAGAACGAATGCGTTTATTTTGCCACACAAATGAACACACTGTTTCTGATTAGCTAAGATGAGGTGCATATATGGCAATATAAGTTAACAGAAGTACTTTTTATTTTCTACTCTGATTTAAAAAATAAATGTCTGTGCTCTGTCATTCACATCTTTACCTGAGTGATATGAAAATACGTGAATTTCAGCGGATAATCCAAAAGTACTCTTTTCACGTTTCTTTCTCCGTAACTGCAGTCAAACATATCAAGAAAAACGGAGAGGGTAAAGGTCAGTGGAGGTTTTCGGTATCTCTTAATCATGACCTAATTTAAAAAGGGATGTCCGTGACATCCCTTTTTAAGACTTACCCTTTTTAAGACTTACCGTATTTACTCCTAACCTGAAGGAAGGGACTCAATCAAAAACTACACTTTGGCCGGGCTTGCATGATAGTTTATATAAAATTGAATATGGCCTTCATTAAGTCACCAAACAAGCCCAGACCCATCTCAAACCAAATGTTATAAACTACTAAGAAACGAGGATGAAAGCTTCAAGTGGCATGAATCCTCAGTAAATATTACAGTATCATTAATCTGGTGACACAAAGGTAGAACACGGGTTATTATCAACTGTCTACAGTCACGAAAAAGATAAATTTAAGCTGCCCCATAACAAAATTCAGAATACCATTTTAATGAAAATACCAGTTTTACAGTCAAAGTATTTGCAAAAACATAGGGTAGATACAATTAACAGGTGCTCCAGTCGCTTTCTCTGTTAGAAATGTCTTGGCTCCCATGCTCTGCGTTCCATGTTCTGCTTCCTTGTCACCAACCTCAGCAGCTAATTACATCCTAGATCCACCCGCAGGGACCACGTCTCATTCACCTTTCCAGCTGTCTCTATCTTGTTAGTATTCTTTTATCTGTTAGGAACGGTTTCCTCCTATATTTTGTAGTGTCTTTCTTTAGGATACTCTGTGCCATTTTACTTCCATCCCTCTTAGAATGATGGATTTTGATCTCAATGAATTTTATTCTTCTATTTTTAAAAATCACTCTAGGATTTCCAAATTATAGTTAAAACCTCCTCCAGAAATGCCTACAGCTGCTCTTGCATAAATGAGACAGAAATTAATAAACAAGATGGATATAAGCCTGTACCCACTAACAGATGAGTACATAATGAAAGTGTGACTCATGAATTCATGTTTTCTTGACCAGTTGCTTTGGCCACAAAATTAGAGGTTAAAAAAAAAAAAGGTGACTATGCCATGGGCTTCATGAAACCCTGATAATAGGAGTTTGTCTTCTACCTGTTTCCCATGTAAGGAAATAGCCTCAAATACAGAGCGACGCTAGGAAAGAAAGATTTAAATACTACAGCCCTAGACACAACCTCTCCCCTGTGCTGCAGAAAGAGAAGAATGAAGGCAGGAATGGGATACACACAACTTCTGAAGTCCTGGTGCAAAAAAAGGGGGTGGGGAGGTTGCTAAAAAAACAACAAGCAAACCTGAAGTACTAAGAAAAAGAGCAGCATTAAACAAAACACTGACGAAGAATAGGCTTTTCATGCTTCATCAGTATAATGCTTATAACTAAAGTTGATAAATTGCTCCACAGTGTACCAAATGATCACAAGAAAACATAATGTACTTTGTAAACGTTAAAAAGTGACCCAAGTCTGGGCAAGCTCATGTCTAGATACACTATTTTTCGGGTCTTCTTTCTTTTTAATGTATTACTATCTGGGATAGTCATTCTACACAGCAATGATTGACAGGATGAAAGCAGCCTTTAATTGTCGTGAATTTATACATACAAAATACACCTTCCATGATATGCACTTCCAATTAAAAAAAAATCCATGGTTTTACAATTTATAGAAAACATATGTCCTTGAGAAATCACACTTGCTGTTATTTTATTTTTTCTTAAACACTGACAGAAAATGAGAGACAAGAATGTGATTTGGCAAAAGTGTCTCTAGCCCTGTCTTCACAGAACGTTTTTGACTGGGGTCAAGATTACTGACCCATTCTTTCTCTGCCTGAGCTGCTTGCACAAAGCCAATAAATACAGCTAAAATATTCAAAACAGCGTATGTCAGAGCTGACGTAATAATGTACACGTCTCAATTACCTCTAATTTTTGAGGACTGCTTGTTTTTTCAGGTAAATCTTCTAAGTTTAAGGGGCTCTTTTAAGTAAGATTTTTCTTACTCTTCTATATGTCTAAATACTACTTCTCACTTACAGCCATTTAATGGTTAAATGTGGTAATAGGTTCTGTGATAAAAAGCTCTAGAGTTCTTTCACTCACACATTCTCACATGTAGAAAATGAATAAAGACTTCCTAAAGCTGTCCTTTGATGCAGCTCCTCTCTTTTATAGCTGAAACATGAAGCTGAAGAATGTAATTTTCATTTATTTTTGTTTTCGTCACTTCTATTTTCAGAAAGTCCAATGTTACCTTGGCTTCAGTGGGACAGACCCACCTAGATATTTGGATTTAAAAAAGCAAATTAGGAATTTTTGTAAAACAGTATGTACAATAATGTAATAAGACTTCCTAATTGATTCTTAAATAGGTTCTGATCTTCATTATGACTGCTATTAGTGGTTCAGCTGTAGACTTACAAAATGACAGAAGCTAAAATTCTTTTTGCCACCAAAATTATTGATACAAATGTTAAAAACTTCAAATATGCACACCAAAGCTGCAGTAAAAGTCTCAGTTTCTGTTTTTACATGCCATGATCCAGACTGTACCTAATAAAACATGGTACATTTACACTGGAAAAGGGGGTCCCATTTATTTTGAAGAAAAGGCTGGATCTCAGGATTCAGCAGAGCAAAAGTCAACGGCGACCTGCACACAGGCCTCAATTTCATTTCTGGCTAAAAACAAAATAGAGTTTACATAAAAATAGATATAACCCAGGTTACCATATACACTGGTATATGATCAGTATTATTTACATTAAAAACAGTGCATTGCATAAGTCAAGGAATAAAATACCACCATGCGTTTCCTTTTTTTTTTTCATTTCCATTTTTAAGGTGAAAAATGCAATCACAGAACTGAGGTTGCTTACCATGATTGTCCCAATATTTATGAAAGGAATAACACCCAAAGGCTTCTCGTTTACATGTCTCCTTCCACACTTAGGCATTAATCTAAGTGTCACACGGATTACACGTACATCTTGAGCAACAAGAAACTTTTGAATATGCTGTAATAGCATATTAAACTAAAGATATGGATAAGCAACCACACTGAAAAGTTTGATGAAAATGTATGAAATAATCCCAATAATTACAGTTTTTCAAATGTAAAAAACTATTTGGATCATTTTAAAGGAGCACTGAAGTCCTTTCAAAGTTTAATGTCACTCTTCAGACAAGTACAGACATAACACACTTCCAGAAAGGAGTATTTTCTATCATTCTGCACAAATTAAAATACAGTGCATTAATGAAAAGAAACGCATCAGATAATTGTTACATTAGACGGCGTCTTGGCCGCCTCTCCGGCAGAAGGGCCCTCGCCACCTCTCTGATGAACTGCTCGAGGGCTGCGAAGTAGCCCTGGCACTGCCACGTGTCATTATGTGTCCCATCGGGGAAAATGGCCAGTCTCTTAGTCCGGGACGGGGAGAGCTCGTAGAGCTGCTTCATCATTACTGGTGGGATTAGCTGGTCGGAGAGTCCGGAGATGAAGAGAGAAGGCATTCTGCACTGAGAGATTTTTCTGTAGGACAAGAACTTATTTTTGTAGCACCATAAAGGAAGGTAGCGCATCGGAAAGAATGAGAATAAAGTGCTGGCCATGTGCGGTATGCTTAAAAATGTGTTCTCCACCATAATGGCTGAAATCCTATGTGAATTCTCAGAAGCCAAGTGAATCGCTACCGCTCCTCCCAAGGAACGGCCAAACAGGAAGACTTTCGTCTTGTCAAGGTCGGGTCTGGTCATCACATAGTCCAGCACAGCCTCAGAGTCAAGGTAGAGCCCTTCTTCACTTGCTTCTCCTTCACTCTTTCCATAGCCTCGGTAGTCGACCAGCAGGAGATTAACTTTGAGGTTAACCAACATAAGCAAGGCATTCGGCAGCCTGTGGCCTATGTTGCCTGCATTCCCGTGAAAATAAATTATAGTCGGGGAATAGGGTGAGCTGTCTCCAGTGTATCTTATCAAAATAAGATTCAGACGCACTCCATCTTTGGTTCTGATGAAAATGTTTTCATGTGGAATACCAGTGGGCATGGGAACATAAAGGCGTGAAGACGACGGCTGTTCTGGGAAGTAAAGCAATACATCCTGGAATTTATACAGAATACCTGCTATTGATATGAATATTAACAGAAGTAAAACAATGCCTCCATACAGATGAAAGGTCACTATTAAGGATAAAAGAGAAATGCGGCAGAGAGCCCAAGACCAGGAAGCCAAAGCCACCAGCCATCTTTCAACAAAGTTCCACAGCACCCAGGACTTTTCCATCGTGGCGCTCTGCAAGTGTCCTAGAGAGAGAAAGAGAGAGTCAGTGAGGCGACATGTATCTATTGCTTAAAAGTTAGATCCATGATAGAACAAATCCCATCTCTAGGAGAATCCCTAGAAACCTACATCAGTCCATCCACAAAACCGACTGTTCTAATTCTCTCGGTCCCTTCAGTTCTCAAGCTCTGTTTCCACCCTCCACTGCTGTATTGATGACAGACAAATATGCATCAATTTATATTCATTTTATAAAAAGAAAAAAAAATGCAGGTTTAAAAAAAAAAAAACATTAAAAATACTTTCATTCATGTATTTTCCTTGGTTTAACAGAAAAATAAACTGATGCCACGTTCCCCATTTTTTCCAGGAGGGAACAGAGGGCTCAGGAGCCTAAGTGGATTGGCCACGTCCCAGCTTTGCAGGAAGCACGCCGCCAAGGCTCCTGGTGCGCCCACTGGTCAGCGGAGGAGGGCGAGGGCAGTTTTCTAAATGGAGGTGAGGGTGACACGTCACATCACGTCAGCTTCAGGTCTGCTGCACATGCTGTACTCTGATCACCACAGCAGTCTAGCTAAAGGCCGTGGCAAATGCAGGCGTAGGTGCAACATCCTTTCCTCACAAGGAGAACATCTGCAGCGGCGCTCACAGCACCTCGGACCTGCATTTCTCTAACTGGTGACGCTGGGCACCTCTTCACGTGCCACTGGCCATGTGCATGTCTTCTCTGGAGGAACGTCTATTTAGGTCTGCACATTTTTTGATTGGGTTGTGGTGTTCTGCTGTGTTTTTGATATTGAGCTGTATAAGCTGTTTGTCTATTTTGGAAAACAAGCCTTTGTTGGTCTCATGATTTGTGAATATTGTTTCCCAGTCCATAGGTTGTCTTTTCATTTTGTCTACGGTTTCCTTCGCTGGGCAAAAGCTTTTAAGTTTAATTAGGTCCCATTTGTTTATTTTTTGCTTTTGTTTCCGTGACTAGAGAAGACAGAGGCAAAAAACATTGGTGCAATTTATGTCAGAGTGTTCTGCATTCTTCCCAACTAAACTGTACATGAGGTTGTCTGAATTTCTCTGATGGGTCATTATAGCATATAGAAACACAACATATTTTTGTATGTTGATTTTGTATCCTACACCTTCACTGAGCTAAGTAGGTTGAGGGCAAATTTTATTAAAGAGGGAGTTAACAGAGTCTAACCTGTCAAGATCAATCCAATATACTTTATTGTCAATTTTCCACATTATAGAAAAAAATTATAATTAAACTAGAATAAAAAAATAAAGTATCCCCCCCCCCCCCCCCCCCCCCCCCC
>SJXQ01004040.1:90294-174884 GCA_006408695.1 Aepyceros melampus
GGAGGTTCTCGCATAGCTAAATTTAAAAGACAATTTAAAACTGTGTTCAATCGCTCAGTTGTGTCTGACTCTTTGAAGCTCCATGGACAGTAGCCCACCAGACTCTTCTGTCTATGGAATTTTCCAGGCAGGAATCTTAGAATGTGTTGCCATCTCAAGGGGATCTTCTCAACCCAAAGATAGAACCCTTGTCCCTTGCATCTCCCACATCAGCAGGCAGATTCTTTACCACTAGCGTCATCTGGGAAGCCCTTTCTAATGCTGTATTATTTTTAAGAAACAGTCTCATAATTTGTGTTTCACAACTGATTTAAAAGGAACTTTAGACTGCTAGCATTGTGCAGCAGGCTCAATCTTTTATACAGCCCTTACTGCAATTTCATACCAATGAGTCAACAAAGACTGCTGCGGTATACTGGTAAGGCTGTAAACACTGAGGGGACAGCTGTGAAACAAAGGCACAGGAATTCTATCTGAGAACCAGAGGTAAGTGAAGAAAATTACTCACTGGAGAAAAATCTTTTAAAACTTTGCTGAAAAAATATAACTGATGTAAAGAAAATACAGAAGAAAAGCTTTCAGAACTCAACGCTTTTATAATCAAATAAAATTTAAACATACTGTCTTAAAAAGGCAAAAGAGGTGAGATGCTACAATTTTTTGTAGTCATCTACTTAAGTATTTACCATTTAAAAAAATCTCTTTTACTCACTAACTATCCATAGTTAGTCTTAATAATTCTTAATGACTTATTTTTAAAATTTTACTGTATGCCATAAACTTTTAAATGTATCATTTTAGTTCATCAAATTAAATACTGAAGATCAAGTTATGCTGGCTATAAAGATGAGTTAGATGATTTAATAGATTTAATTTTTCAAAATTATCTCACCAAAAATAGCTAACTATTTCACTAAACATGGATTTTCAAATTTGAGTTTTTTTCAAATGACTCTGTTTGAATACAAACCAAGAGCCTAGCATTTTTCTGAAGTTGCTCTGAAATCAATACTGCCACCCAGTTGTGGAAGTTTTATTACAATAAGCTTGACGATAAGCCGGAGAAAAGCAGGTATGGGAGGTGAAGACAAAAATCCAAGCTTAAAAGACATGGCAGCAGCACCTGAGCATGAGGGGTCAGGCCTGGGTAGAACCAGGCTGCAAGAGGCTACACTCCACCAGCCGAACCAGCCGACGGCACGGACTCCTGAACTCCAGCCCCGGGCTCCAGGTCGCCAACCAATGCGGCTCCCGGTCTACGACGACCATCCACCAACAGCACCCGGGGCTGCTGTAGAGGCAGGTCTCAGAGCCACATCTGACCGCCTCCCTTTTTCATCTAATGCTAACACTACTTAATTTAATCCTTATTTCTCTAAGTGGAAGAGAATGACTTTCACTTGCACCTAGGAGTTGGATAGGAAAATCTGGAAATAGACTGGCATTTATCTGATACATCAAAACAAAACAATGTTTGTATAATGATTAGGATTTAATAAGGTCTGGGATATAACACACAAATACACTAAAGCACTGTATCATTTGGGAAAAATACATCATTTAAGACATTCTTTAATGAAAAAAGGTACTTTTTTTTTCATAGTCAAGCCAATCATTTATGACAGAAGTGTCCGAGAGATGTGTAACTCAAATATCATTTGTTTTGTGACATATCAGGAAAGAAAAAACAGTAAAATTCCATCACCTGAAAGTCTGCTCTACCATGTATTTGTTAAGTAATCTTGGGTGTATCACTTATTTTCAGTTTGAATTTTCTTTTAGGTTGAATGAGAATTTTTAAAGTGCTCACGTAACTGCATTCTGAACACTGGACATGAATATTTAAGAGTGGACATCAGGAAAGTGGCATATTTGAGTCCATTATTGCTTAGGATTAATAGGATTAACCTTGCAGTTTTCCACAAAGCTTTCCTGAGAAGTCACCTACATTAAATGACTTTGTGATACACAAATGCAATCTTACACTGTGCAAGTCAATGAAAGTCAATTCACTTTGAGGAATAGCAAAGTCAATTTTAAGGTTTGGTTATAAAAATGTTCTAGAGAGTGTGTGTGTCTTCTCTTTAATACACTGCAGCATACGCATGGTTTAGAAAGAGACCTCTGCTCACGGACTGCCTCATGTTTCCTAACCCAATTTGCCAGTGACTTCCGCTCCCCATTCTGTACCATACCTCCATGCTCTTAAAGGAACTGGATCTAGCAAGCAATCAAGGAAGGACTTGTTATTTAACAAATTTGATGAAACTATCAACGAAGTACAATTATTCAAGCCATAACTCGAGCCATCTGTTGAGATGTAAAAATAACTTCGCATAAACCCAGATGCTATGATGGTCAGTAAAAAATGAACACTTCCTTGAAAACAGTCAACAGATCCTAGAGCTAGCAGTAAGTTTCCCATTTGTTTTGCCAAAAAAATTAGTGTGAATAAAGGGTTAACAAAACCTCTTCTCCTCCCTGGAAAAATAAGGAGCTCCGGTTTACCCTCAGCACTGTTTGTCTGGGAACCTCCTACAGGCAGGTAACCAGAACTGTTTCTGAGGAACTCTGTGTGGTGGGCCTGACGCCACTGCAGAGCTGCGTCTGGGCTGAGTGGGGTAAGGCGTGCGCCTAGCGCATTCTCGGCTGAGTCCCGGACACTATGTCTGTGTCCCACAACAAAAGACCCTATTTCCCGTGGGGCATGAAGCAGTTCGGTTACAGCGCCGCCTGCTCCCAGCCCTGCGTCCTCGTCCCACCAGCCTGAGCTGTCACTTGGAATGGCACATGCAACGCTGCCAAGCCGGGTCTTCTATCCTCATCTTTCAACAAGGCAGTGGGAGGCTGGTGTCGGGTATGGTCTACTGCATCTTTTGAGAATGTCCAGCTGAACCCAAGACCACTGCTGCTGGTCATGCAGAGTAAGCAAGGCCATGAGTTACCCTTTAGAAAGTACATCTTAGGAGGCAAACATTTATGAATGGTGCTGCCAGAAGAGATGGATTTTTTGCCGGGCTTATTTGCATGCTGTAATGCATTTGCTGATAACATCTTAGACCCATAAGCAATAAGATCAACTGTGAGTTTAACATACCTGAAGTGAAACCAAAGTTTACCCTGATTAGAAAAGCTGTCTAGAGGGAAAGGACGTTAGACCTGTTGAGCACAGAAGCCTGGTCCCCAGTCTCCCTCATCTTCCACACTTCTTCCACATTATTACCATGTTTTTAACCTTATGCTTGGTGGTGGTGGTGGCTCAGTCGATAAGTCGTGTCCAACTCTTGCGACCCCAGGGACTGTAGCTCACCAGGCTCCCCTGTCCATGGCATTTTCCAGGCAAGCATACTGGAGTGGGCTGCCATTTCCTTCTCCAGGGAATCTTCCCGACCCAGGGATCAAACCCGGGTCTCCTGCACAGCAGGTAGATTCTTTATTGAGTGAGCTACAAGAAAAGTCCCACATTTTAGATAAATATCTAACTTATTCCCATTTCTCAATCATGCCTTTGCCAAGTTATCACACATTAACTGACTCTCGAGTCCATCTATCTGTGTCTTTAGCCATTCCAACACTTGCTTAACCACTAAGAGAATTCACTGAAAATTGTGAGTTATCATGAGGATCTCTCATAAAAAGCAAACCCCGCTTGCTGATGAATCCAATGGATTTTTCTCGTCCACACTGCAACAGGGTACTGCTAAGTGGCACTAAATCCTGAATCTTCCTTGGCTTCCAGCAGAATCAAATTCTCGTGTGCCTCCCTCTGACTCACCCCTGAACATGGGAGTTTTCCAAGGACCTATATACTGACCCTTCTTTCCCCCGGGGACTTCATTCTCTCTCATGCCTCCATCACACCGGTTTATAAATTATGAATTCTTCATGTCTACTTCATCTATAATCTCAATTTATGTTTGTTGAGTACCTGATGCTTCAACGCAAACTTATCCCAAACTAAACAAATCCTCCTTAGCTAATGTTTTCCATGGTTTATGTAAATTATGAACAAAAAAGCATGATATGTGAATGAATGCTATTTTTTTGAAAACTGGCTGATTCTAGGGCTTAATATAAATAACATGCAAACTAAACTTATGTTATAGTATCAAAAATAAGCACATTATAGCATGTTTCACAGCTAAGTAAAAAATGTCAATCTTAGAAAAGTAATTTTTATGCTTTTTATTTAGATACAGTAGTTAGAAGTGTCACACTGATATTAGTGAACACTTCTCAAAAAATAACCTATTAAAAACATGATTTTTTATTATGCATCGTCAAAGTAAATCTAATCATGACTGTTTTCTTTTTACAAAGAACAGTTTGGATTCCATGGTTTATGTAAATTATGAACAAAAAAGCATGATATGTGAATGAATGCTATTTTTTTGAAAACTGGCTGATTCTAGGGCTTAATATAAATAACATGCAAACTAAATCTATGTTATAGTATCAAAAATAAGCACATTATAGCATGTTTCACAGCTAAGTAAAAAATGTCAATCTTAGAAAAGTAATTTTTATGCTTTTTATTTAGATACAGTAGTTAGAAGTGTCACACTGATATTAGTGAACACTTCTCAAAAAATAACCTATTAAAAACATGATTTTTTATTATGCATCGTCAAAGTAAATCTAATCATGACTGTTTTCTTTTTACAAAGAACAGTTTGGAAACAATTAGTAGTGTCTTTTTATGCTCTATCAGCACTTGGATCATAGGAATGAGACGTATGGGTCTGCTGATGATCACTGTGAGAATTTTATGGTCAACATTAACTAGTTTGGTTCATGGTGACTGCTCCGTATGCTCCCTATCTTTAAATATCAGTACAATAAGCAATTTAAGGCTAAAGATACACAGAATGGACAGCTTGGAGCTGTCAGAACCACCATGCTGGCTACAGGGTGAGCTGAGGGTCCAGTCAACTGAGGGAGCGATGACAGCCATTCTCACCTGACCTCCGCCACGTGCTCTCACGCATGGACTAGGAAGACGGCAAAGGGTTCCATTCCTAACGGGAAATATTTAAATAGCTGTTCTATAAGCTGAGGCTTAAAAATGAGATCAATAGCAAGTGTGTGCCCACCCTCAATGATATTACATGAGTTCTCAAGGGCGTTCTCAAGCCCAGCCTCTTGACCACAGAACAGCCCCACGGTTGCTTTCCCAGCCTCGTCAGATTCCAATGCAGGCTATCATCCGATTTAAAGATGAAAGGCAATGTCACCAATACCTGCACCCATCTGCTATCTCAATCACAGACACTACGATGATTCAAAATTTATAAACGCGCAATTTTTAAAAATAACAGGACAAAGCACAACTCCAGGGTTAAGAATTTCTCTTACTTTCTATCAAGCAGCTGCCTATGTCTCTCATTTTTATTCATTTAGCACAGTTACTCACAGGAACTGGAAGCATTCAAACAAAATCTAAATAAATACTTGGCAAGGGCAGTGTGAAGTAGAGCAGTTGAACTGGGCGAACTATAAGGTCCCGCTGAAACCTGAGACCTTTCTATGCCCATAGTTCTCCAAGTGTGGCTGCAGACTCCGGGGATCCCAAGGTCCATTCAAAGGGTGTTTCAGATCAACAGAACCAATGTAAGCAGACTACAACGCTCCTTGCTGTTTCACTCTCCGACATTTGCACTAGTGGTACAAAACCAAAGACGGGCGAAACTGCCGGTGCCTTAGCAAGACTCAAGGCAGGGGCCGCAAAATGGAGGTGCCACTGCGCTCTTTATCACATCTCACTCAGTGAGTCCACTTTGCAACATTCTGTGACAACAAGTGGCCATCAAGGGGGGCTCGTGAGGCTCTAATGCTGCGTGTGGCTGCGCTCAGTCCCATCAGAAGCTTTGCACCCCTATGGACTGAACTGAAAACACATCTGACGTGCGGGATGAACTAGCTGCTTTATTCAAGTGACACCATTTTTACCTAAAAAGACAACTGATAAACTCTGGTTGTTCAGACTTGTGTGCTTGGCAGACATTTTTTCTGAAAAATGAGTGAAGCTGCAAATAGCTTCCTCGATTTAAGAGACTTTTCTGATGGCACTGTGACGGTAATGATACTAACAAATGTGTTTCTTTACAACATGTTAAATGTGTGACTATTCGGAAGCATCTGCCCAGCACAGTAAACTAACATTTTCAATGACCAATGACTGGTGTCACAAAAATCAAGCATGGGTAAAAAAAAAAAAATTCATTGAAAGATAAACCAATGGATTTCACCATAACAGAGACAAAGAGTTCTTTGATATGGATTTCAGATTCCACAATGAACTGATCTTTAAGAAACTACCATCTGTTGAGTATATCCACAATTATCTGAAAAGACTATTAAAATAATCCCTTTACAACCATAAATCTGTGTGAGCCTGACTTTCTTCATAAACTTCACCAAAAACAACCTACCATATGACAATGAATGCAGAAACACGATAATCTGCCTGTCTTCTATTAAACAGACATTAAAGATATTTATAAAAATGTAAAACAGCGCTATATTCCCTGCCAATTTTTTGGCAAAGATGGCTATTTTGCATAAAAATCTTATGCTAAAATACAATGGTTTTTTTTAACTGTTATTTTTAAGTGATAAAATTATGCATTTTATAAGCTCCCACTCTTAATTTCTAAAACAATAAATATCTTTTTACATAGTCTACATATATGAAAACTCTGGAGACCTCAATAATTTTTTAAAATGTGAAGGTGCTCTGAAACAAAAAAGTTTGAGCACCACTGTTCTACACTGCCTAACTACATAATTTTATTGCCTTTTTTTCTGCAAAGACTTAACACCTTTAAATTAAGAGTGAGGTACTACATTAACTTAAATCTTTTCTGCATTATAATATTTACAGGTTTCTAAAACTTTATAGGTCCTGGAAGAGAAATATATTCAGTAAAGACACATAATTTCTTTGGGCCCCATGGCCATAAGACAGATGACAAACAGCGGAGATGACCTTTCAGGCTGGGTCATCTATCGCCCTGAGTGAGGCTTTGACCCAGTCACTGCTGCTTTGCACACCTCAGTGACTGGTCAAGCCCACGTTTAAACGTGGGGAACCACTCTGAATGACCATCCTTGTACGTCACTTTCTGAGTTTCTACATTTGTAAAAGGAAGCAGTTACCTGAATAATACCTAAGGTCTCACAAATTCTACTTTACGGGTGATAGAGAAAAATTAAAGGCTGGAATTGGAAAGTAGGTATTGAATTATAAATAATACTGTTTTCACTAACTGGTACAGTGGAAATTTGGAGGCCCTGGTTATGAGACTTTTAAGAAAGAGACTTGAAAAGTTACTGAGAGATACAGGACTCCAGAAATCACAGATGTGTGGAGACATGGTGATTTTATATTTCAACTGAGGTTTGTAAAATATTTAACTCATCAAACATGTTCAGTCTCTTTCCCAGACCACCACTATCAAAGGAATATTTCTAAACAACGCACAAAGCTGTGGAAAATAACTTTGGCTAAACAATCTTCACAAAATAATTGACATCGTTTTGTTTTAGGAGTTTGTAGTTAATGGGAGGGGAAGAAGAAAAGCTGGTATACAAAGACCATCATGAGTTTCCATGAACTCGACAGGTTTTTTCCTTTGCTTTGCACAGGGAACTCAGGTTGTTCTCTCCAATAAGAAGCAATGTCAGTGATGCAAATGGCACCTTCCAGATTAATTCCCAGTGTACAGTAACAACGACCCTCAACCTCCTCCTCACCAAAGAATACTACTGCCTTCCCTGTGAAGCTGGCGGTCTCTTCGTATCAGTCCTCTATGCTGTAATATTTTATCTAAAAATTTAAAATAAAGATTAACAACTTACATTAAGAACTAAAACTCAAACCATGGGAATGAATATTTAATTATGATTGTCCCAATAATTTGTTTTTGTTCAGTTGCTCAGTCGTGTCTGACTCTGTGACCCCATGGACTGCTGCACGCCAGGCTTCCCTGTCCTTCACCATCTCCTGAAGTTTGTTCAAATTAATGTCCATTGAGCTGGTGATGCTACCATCTATCTCATTCTCTGCTGCTCTGTTCTCCTTTTGCCTTCAATCTTTCCCAGCAGAGTAAACTGGACAAATATGTTATTCTTTCAATCACAGATAAAATTTTATTTTAATGAAGGTTGGAACTGACTCACAAAAAGAAAGTAAATGCTAATTATCCTCATTATTTTTAAACTGCAGAAGTTTACATCAAATTGCACGGTATACGTTCATTTACTGATTCTGCCAACAGTAAAAGGTCTTTGAAAACTCTAAAAGATGTTTTACTTATACATGAATTAAATAGGAATTCCTAAAAACAAAATGATTGAAGAGTAATCAATAATAAATACAATTTTAAACAAAACACCATTTAAAAAAGTCATAAATGTACTATTATTTTAACAGCCTTTATATCCATCTCAACTGATGATTTTAGGCACATCCTATTAAAAAACAAAACAAAACAAAACTGCTCGTACATTTTAAAAAAAACCATAGCAACAAGTGACAAAACCATGCATAGGTGCAAGGGAACACTTAAAAAGCGGGAAGCAAATTCATGTGTCACTCCGGACCCCTACATCACAAGGGGAGAATGGTATCCTCTGGGGGAATTCACAGCTTCCAGTCACGTTTCAAGTAACAGAGAAGCAGATTCAGCCTTCCCGCCTTAGAGTATCTCCTTTTCTGCTAAGCACTGGGGAGTTAAGAAACCATGCCAGCTGCACAGCTGAAATGGAAACACAAATAGCTGCTATCAGTGTGCTGGAGACACCGCAGAATGAATTATCTATTTCCCTAATGGTTACCCACATGTCATCAATAATGAAAAAGCGAGTATTAATAGTCCTATGGGACAAATGAACAATAACTGCCTATGGATATGCTGGATAGCAACTGAAGAGCTCAGAGAGCATTTTAAACTGGGATTTCAATCAGCTTGAGCAGACATCTGGAACACTACACTAGACAGCAGCTCAGTAGCATTTTGGGGCTTCTCTTCCACTTGAGACACAGAGGACTTGGCACATAAGAGTCAACTCAGAACAAAAACGACAGATTCCTGTCACTATGGAAGTCAACCACAACTTGTTCTGAGTATAAATATCAAAGAAAGAAAATTTTAAAAAAAAAGATCCACAAGGCTAAAAATGCAAACAGTCATGTTAGAATAAAAAATGATAATGTAATTCAGGAAGTTTCCAACTTGTGAAGGGATAGTGTTCTAAATACTATTAACCAAATGGATCAAACTTAGAATTCATTTTCTTATAAAATCAGTGTTACAGGAGAAGCAAGATTCCCAGGCTAACTCATAAATACACACAGTTCATCCCTGAAAATGCTACAGCTTTGCAATTCCAGTACAATGTACTGCTGTAGGAGTTAAGACTTATAAGAAACAGGAACATAAAATGTAGTAATTTATTATGCAGCCTATCACTTCAGGGAAACAAAAATCCTAATTAGAAAAAACTAGAATCCTTTTTTAAAGGTCTGTTCTAAAAAGAGTATACAAAGACTTCAAACCTTGTGGGGGAGACTAAACAAGAATCAGAAAGATTTTAGAATCTGTGGGTAACAACTGAGTTCTAAATTAAGGAAAAAACAGAGAAACAGAAATAGACTCCCCCGAGGAAAGTGACAAGAGAGGAAAGATCATGGCAAACATGAGGGTGGATAGTTTCCCTACCCACTACTGAAGTCAAACTGTTACGCCAGGACAGCGTGGTGAGGAAATGCTCTCATCCAGGCCTGAGGTGTGTCTGAGAAGATGGGAGGCACGCCAAGATGCGTATGTTCAGATATTCACAACCTGGCTTCCTTTCCTCATTCCAAAGGAAACCATCAATGGCAGGCAGGGTCTGTGCGAGGGGCAGGAGCCTGCTTCCAAGCTCGGTACGTTAATAGCTAGGTGGCTTTTGCCAACCTATTTACCCTCTCTAAATGTACGTCTCCTAGTAGGTAAAAAGGAGATCAAACACCTAATCACACCTCGGGTGAGATCAAATGTAATGCAGCGCGTTGAGAAACACAGCTCCTTGTAGGAGACAGAATTTAAAGCATTCTATTTACCTAGGAGAGCAGACTAGGTGAAGGTGCAACCAGCAGGTCTGCTCGCCGAGGATTTTAAACAATGGCAGGACTCGCTGGAGAACACCTGAGTCGCTGCACACAGAAGTAATGAGGGCGACGCCTTCTTTTTTTTTCTGTCAAAACTCAGCACTGGTGGCAGTTCCTTCAGAAAGCCTTCCCTGGACCTCTGCTCCCTACTACGAACCACGCCACATCCTGCAGTTTGCACAAACTCACGCGGTGGCACTCACTAGGGTAGCCTAACTCACCTGCTTTACACGGCTGCAGATTCCTTGACGACAGTGACATCACCTTATGGAAATCCGCCTAAAGATTTTCAGGAGATTGAGCAAAGCTGGGCACTCAGGAAGTCTCTATTAACAATGACTGGGTTGAGCGGTCTCGGTCTTCAGCAGGACAGTTATTAGGACAAGAACCCTAGACGGTCAACCGTGACTTCTTATTTACTTCTTCCTTAGAACAAAACTTAACCTTTCAGCAAACCAGACATGCGAGCAATCTCAGCCTGCCTACGAAGCATTAACCACCCCACCGAATAAGATGCCACGAAAAGCGAGCTTGGCCCTTAAGAGCCCGCGTCTCCTGTCTTTCCACTGAGTCCCTACCACGGGGTAAAGGTAACTCAAAGGGCCGCTGAACAGTAAGACTTGTTTAGGGTGGGGGGGCGGCTGTGATGCCCTGGGCAGTAATCTCCCGTGATACATTTTGCAGAAAAGCATCCATACCCGTTGCTGACACGGGCGTCGGCTGCCAGACTGACTTTCAACTCCGCGGGGGTGCTCCGGGGCGGCTCCGTGACCCGCGGGCAGGCCGCGCACTCGGGAGCCGGCGCCGCGCAGCAGCGTCCCCCGGCGCCGCCTCCGTCGCTCCTCATCGTCCTCCTCCGCCTCCCGCCGCGGGGCCGCCGCCGCCGTCGCCACGGTCCGGCCCCGAGCTCCCGCGGCGCCGCACTCGGCTCCCCCACTTCCGGCTCACGTCGGTGTCGCCGGCAAATGCCCCCGCCGGCTCCCACATCACCTGCTCCGGCCCTTCCTCCTGGGAGCGGGGAAGGCGGCCCCCGCCCTCCTGGGCATGCGCAGAGACGGAGGCCCGGGAGGGGCGGGGAGGAGGGGAGGAGTGTCCCCGGCGACGGAGGCCCGGGAAGGACAAGATACCGCGAGGCCGGATACCTCGTGCGATCGCGGTGGAATGGGTACCCCCGCCGTGGGTGTCAGGCATCCTCCGAGCACCGGGAGGCCTCCCGCCCTGCCTCTGATGCCTCAGGATCCGCTGCGGGACGCTTTTCTTCCCGAAGAGAGTGTCTGCCCCGGAAGGTTGCTAGAGGTATGGCAGTGAGTTCCGGCACTTCCATAAGGACACTTAACTTCTTGTCTTCTTCCAGCCTAGCACGCTCCTACCTTCGTCAGGGTGCACTGTCACGAGCGGATGCATGTTTTATCAGGCCCCGAGACCTGTACCACTGAGACGGCCCTTTTATTTAAAAAAATAAAATAAAATAATTCAAAACTATCTTTTGCAACTTTTTACAAAAACCGTGGCAACATCTCTAGGGTCCCCTAACAAGGCCTTGGAAGTGACCACACAAATGGGAACCTCAGGCTGGAAAGTCGTGACTTCCACGGTCAACGCCTTGCGCACCAAGTTGTACCAAATTGTTTGTTTATAGGTGTCTGTCTCCTGTCAGTCCCTATTCTCTGGACTCTGTTTTGTATCTACAGAGGATATGTCATAATGTTTTCTTAAAACGTGAAATCGCTACCAGATTGAGAGCTCCAGCTCACAGAGGCTCTGGATAATAATTCCTGTTATTACCTGATAAGCACCACCCACCAAGACAGACGACCGCTCGCGAACATAAACTAATAATCAAAGCAACTCTAGCAGATACTTAATGAAAAACTGTTGATTCTCTTTGAACCAAGCATTAGGCTACAATAACATGGTAAATTGGAGAGTGGGATTTGAATTAACTTGAGAGTTTGGTTTCGTGATTCATGGTCCCCTGTTACATCACTAGTACAGAGCAGTCCCCAACATTATAGCAACTCAATAGACGTTGAACAAGGTATGAAAATGTACACGAATGCCTTTGCAGAAGATGGGCATGTAGGGGTCCTTTAACTTAACACTGTCGGATATTCCTCCCCAGTACATGGATGAGTTGACTAGCAGGTGGATGAATTACCCACAAAACAGTACCATATGACTTTACAAGTCAAGTGATTTTAGAGAAATATTCAGTCACTATAGGTGAGTTAGACATATAAAGAAATTAACTGTTGGGTTAGAAGGAGCTAGACCTCAATCTAGCTTTACTACATATTAGTAATGTGAATTAACTGTGTGTTAGTTTGTAAAAAGAGGCTTTTGTACACTAGACAACTCCTAAGGGCACTTAATGGCTTCAAGATGTATTCTTCAAGTTTGTTGCAGCAAAATTTCATTTTAAAACAATAGTATTTTATGCTAAAATGAAGTGTCTAATTCTAAAATTGTTTCCTCCTACACTTTATGAATAAATTCTCAGTTCTCCATGGTGGAAGAGGACAAACCATAAGAACATACTGGTAGAAATCTACAGCTCCTAGAACATAAGGATTCGGTTTGTTTTCATTTCTCAATTTTGCATATGTAGTACAATTACAATATCATAGTAGCTGCTCAATAAAGATTTGTGGCATGATTTTATTTTGAATCCTTGAATATAAACTAGAACTCCACAGTTGATTTCCGAGTATGCAACTGTTTATATTATGAGTGATACATTTTTTTATTCTTATGAATTAGACGAGAACTCATCACAGTTGCACCATCATGAAAAGCACATAGGAAAGCACAGGCTTAGACAATTTTTCAAAAGCATATTTTCCCACCAAGGAAGATGCCCTCTTCCCCCCGGGCGGTTTCTCAACCACGGAAATGAGCGTTGGTACCGCTCTTTACATATAGGGAGCAGAACTCGAGAGGTAGTCACCTGCCAAGAGCAGCCTAAGGAGCGGCACCGGCTCAAAGTGCCAAGACGAGCCAGTGGACAAAGTGTTCTGCGGTCTTACTTCGCGACGAAATCCACTCTCGCGGGTCAACCGATTGCAAATAGGATCTGCCGCTGAGGCCAACCGGACATGTGTTTGTAACCACCCTGTAACGCCCGCCGCCTCCGGTCCTCCGCAGCGAAGCCGGGCGGGCGGTGCTCCCAGAGCCCTCCGGAGGGGTACTGCGCCTGCGCACATCGTCTCCCTGACGTCACAGCCTCCGGACCCCGCAGGTACAGACGGCGCTTGCGCACGGCATCCCTTTTCAATCGGGACCGCCCCGTCCGCAGGTAAGCGACTGCGCCTGCGCAGAGAGCAGCTGCCGGAAGCGGCTGTCCGCGCTCCTGCTTCCGGTTTGGTGGCGGCGCCTGGGATTCAGGTCAGGTAGGAGGCTTGTGCGGCGGCGGAGGTGGGGGCAGGACCTCGCATTCCGGGGAGGGCCCAGCGGTGAGGCGAAGGCTGGACGAGCGTCGCCGTGGAGGCGGGGGCCGTGTCTCGTCTTCTCAGTCCAGCAGACGCTGTGGTCTGTAAGAGTTCAGGTTTCTCCTCGGTCCTTCGGTTCCTCCGCCGGCGTCCCCAGGTGAGGGGGCGTCGACGCCCTGGCGACGCGCTGCCTGAGAAGCCCCGTCTCTGCTTCCAGGAGCTGCTCGGGACCCCACCCCGGGACGCGGGGCGAGGGAGTGTGGTGCCTTTGACTCTCAAGAACCGTGTTGGCTGCTTGAATTGCCAAGATCCTGGCTCCCACCCTGCCACCGGGGGCCCCTCGGACGCAGTTGATGGGAGGAGTGTGGGTCCTCCGGTGATTTTGCACGGGAGTCTGGCCTGAGGGATACGAGCGAGTGTGGGCTTGGAGGGAGTGCTTGTTTCTCTTCTTACACTGGTTTTTTTTCCTCATAACTAATTTCTTTCTCCTGAGGTTCTTCCAGAATATCACAAAGTGCTGTGGAAAGTGTAATAATCCCTTTTGTCGAGGGTTGTACAGTCACTTTCTCTCCAATAAAATAGTCACTTCTCTCCTCTCCCATATTCACGGAATAAAACCTTGGTAGTTCGTTTTGTTTTCACTTCAGAGCGGCGATCTAGGCAGCAGTTGAATGGATGATGAGTCATTATTAATACTAATTCCAGTATTCATTCTCTTAAGAGCGTTGCTTGGTACTTTGTAATATTTATGTTTTCAATGGGTTTTGTTTTTTTTTGAACCAACAAGCGTTATGGTACTGAAATTGGTCAGGGGCTTATTAAATGTGATGTACTACATTAGGCATCTTATGTAAATTGTCAGATGTCATCCTAATTTATATGTAGTTATCAACCTCACTTCACACTTAAGGAAACTTAGAGAAGTTAAATAGTAGAGAAATTAAACAGTGCGTCATATCACACAGCTTAAACTCGGATTTGTTGGACTTCTGAGCCCTAAGCACAAACTTGTTTGTTTTGCTTTTTCATAAATAAAAAATATCAGCTAAAATGCTCAGATTCCAAAAATTAAGAGTGTGTTAAAAAGCAGTGGAAGTACTAATATTTGACTTCTTAATTTTTCATAAGTAAAAATTTTCGAAGTATATTCATTTTATACTAATTTTGGAATCTTTGTTATCTATGTGACAGCCTTAGGACACATGTATAGATCTACGTCATTATGTGGTCCTCACTGCTCCTATAATTTGAGTCCTTGCCTGGGACTTTCTCAAGGAAACTGACTTTGAGTTCATAGTAGAATCTACAGATAGATCAGAAACTGTACACCAGACTTGAGCATTCAAAGAAGTGTTTCTCAACACACATATTGTATATGAATTGTAAACAGGGCATTGTGTGTCATAATGTGCTGGGTTGAGGGAGCAGGTCTTGAGAGATGAGACAGTGAACAGATGTAAACAGGTGGTGCAGTCAGTTATGCAAATGAGACAGCAAGGGGAAGCCAGCTCCCATATTCAAAGATAAAACACTCAGCATTGTGGTCTTCTCCTGGCCTGTCTGACTGGGTAGAAATTGGGTTTCCTTTGCCAGGAATTTGAGAAGGGAGCTGTTTTTCCCTATAGGCCCCCAAATGGATGTTGTTCAACTTCCCCAAAGTGGTCATGACTGCTGAATGTTTTAAACAAACACTTGTGTGTTTGTGTGGGTGTGTGATTAGCTCCTGGCTTTCCCTGGTGTGCTTTTCCAGGAACTCAGCTCCAGGTTTCAGTAATTTATTCAACAAACTGATGAACTCCTATGTGCCAATTTATGTGGTACAAATTATACCGATTTCTAACGTTGAGAGACTGACGGTTTAGTAAACGTGGTAGGGTGATTGACTCCTTGTGCCAACTGCTAGGTTATGTGGCCTTGTGCTGACGTTGTGCGATTCCCTTTTGTTTCCTAGGGTGGGGAATCTCCTGGACTCTGTACCACAAGAGATCTCCCCATTCCTGGAAGCAGCTCTGGCTCCCTGCTCTCTGGGCTACTTGAGAACTTGCCAAGAGGTGTCTGAAACTACAAGATAAGGCATTCTTCAGATTCTTAGAGTACACATTTTACTTAAATCTTTTTTGGCAAAAGTTAGTATACTTTAGTGTTAACATAGTTTAAACCATATTAAAATAGTTCTGTTATAGATTTTAATAGAACATGCACAAATATTTAAAGCTTCAAAGTAATTTTATGTTTCTGGTAACCACTTTAGCAAATAATCTAGACTCTAGTCCAGCAAGGTCCCCATTTTTCCCTCAGTGACTTTAGAAGATTCTTCAGCGGAGAGCTCTGTCTCATGGCATTTTACTTTTATTATATTTTTATTAAAGCAATTAGCACTTTATAATCATTCCCATAACATTCTCTTTTCATTACAGAATGTGCACTTAAGGCAGAAGTGTACTGTATTTGCCCATAGCACAGTGTCTAGCCCATATGTAGTTAGCAGGTGGTTTGAGGATTATTGACATGAGAATATGAGCCAAAAACCTGTGCTGATGAATTCAAATTTGTGAAACTGTATGAACTGTGATGCTAGAGTTAAGAGATAGGTGGTGAAGGTGAAGTTGAGAGATAGGTGGTGAAGGTGAATCGCTCAGTCGTGTCCAACTCTCTTCGACTCCATGGACTGCAGCCAACCAGGCTCCTCAGTCCATGGAATTTTCCAGGCAAGAGTACCGGAGTGGGTTGCCATTTCCTTCTCCTGAGAGATAGGTAAAGTGAGAATTTTATGGGGAGAGTATTTTGATTTGGGCTTTGGCTGCCAGAGTGACTTGTCAGAGCAGGGAAGAAGTGATAGTGAACAGTCATAGACTTTGTCAGGAAGGAGAGGTGCTTATTTGGAGGGGAAGGGGTCTGGATTATCTATGCACAAGTTCAGTTCAGCCAATTTGAATTCAGTGAACCAGTGATTTGATAAAAACATGATTTTAAGAAGTTTTTTTCCTGTGTATAATGGATAAACAACAAGGTCCTTCTGTATAGCACAGGGAACTATATTCAATATCCTGTGATAAGCCATAATAAAAAAAACAGGAAAAAATTACACACACACAGGCGCGCATATATATGTATAATTGAATCACTTTGCTCTACAGCAGAAATGTACACAGCATTGTAAATCAACTATAATAAAAAAATAAGATAAAATGTGAAAAATTGTTTGTAAATAAAGAAAAAAAGTTTGTTTCTGATGCTGTGTGATGATGGTCTGAAAAAGAAGAAAAATACAAGAAAAGACCTCAGGAGCCCAGAAGTGAACTGGGATTGAAGCAAAACAGTTGATTATCATTCAGTATAGGGGTTGCAAAGAGACATCATTTATTTGATCTATTTTCATGTAATAAATGTTACTAAACATTTATTATAAACCACACACTCTCTATGAAGTCATTATATTAAATATTTAGTTGAATTTTATCTTTTAAAGATTACTCTCTTTTTGCTTTGCCAGATAAACCAGAAGATTCACCATCGCTTCTATGGCTGCCTCACAAACCTCACAGACTGTTGCATCTCACGTTCCTTTTGCAGATTTATGTTCGACTTTAGAACGAATACAGAAAAGTAAAGCGCGTGCAGAAAAAATCAGACACTTCAAAGCATTTTTAGATCTTGGAGAAAATTTCATGATGCCCTTCATAAGAACCAAAAAGATGTCACAGATTCTTTTTATCCAGCCATGAGACTTATTCTTCCTCAGCTGGAAAGGGAGAGAATGGCCTATGGAATCAAAGAAATTATGCTGGCTAAGCTTTATGTTGAATTGCTTAACTTGCCTCGAGATGGAAAAGATGCCCTTAAACTTTTGAACTACAGAACACCGACCGGAACCCGTGGAGATGCTGGAGACTTTGCAATGATTGCGTACTTTGTATTGAAACCCAGATGTCTACAGAAAGGAAGCCTAAGCATTCAGCAAGTAAATGACATTTTAGACTCCATTGCCAGCAATAATTCTGCCAAAAGGAAAGACCTAATGAAGAAAAGTGTTCTTCAGCTTATAACTCAGAGTTCAGCACTTGAACAAAAGTGGCTGATACGGATGATTGTTAAGGACCTGAAGCTTGGCTTTAGTCAGCATACGATATTTTCTGTTTTTCACAGTGATGCCGCCGAGTTGCATAATGTCACCACAGATCTGGAGAAGGTCTGTAGGCAACTGCACGATCCTTCAGTGGGACTCAGTGACATTTCCATCACCTTATTCTCTGCCTTTAAACCCATGCTGGCCGCTATAGCAGATATCGAGCGAATTGAGAAGGACATGAAACACCAGAGTTTCTATATCGAGACCAAGCTGGACGGCGAGCGCATGCAGATGCACAAGGATGGGGCTGTGTACCGGTACTTCTCTCGCAACGGGTATAACTATGAGGACCAGTTTGGTGCTTCCCCACAGGAAGGGTCCCTCACACCATTCATTCATAATGCATTCAAAACAGATGTGCTGAACTGTATCCTCGACGGTGAGATGATGGCCTACAACCCTAACACACAGACTTTTATGCAAAAGGGGAATAAGTTTGATATTAAAAGAATGGTGGAAGATTCTGAGCTGCAGACTTGTTACTGTGTTTTTGATGTATTGATGGTTAATGATAAAAAGCTAGGACATGAGACCCTGAGAAAGAGGTTGAAATTCTTAATAGTGTTTTCACACCTATACCAGGTAGAATAGAAATTGTGCAGAAAACACAAGCTCATACTAAGAAAGAAGTAATTGATGCTTTGAATGAAGCGATAGATAAAAGAGAAGAGGGGATCATGGTAAAACACCCGCTGTCCATTTACAAGCCGGATAAAAGAGGTGAAGGATGGTTAAAAATTAAACCAGAGTACGTCAGTGGACTGATGGATGAGCTGGACATCTTAATCATCGGGGGCTACTGGGGGAAGGGTGCCCGGGGTGGGATGATGTCTCATTTTTTGTGTGCTGTGGCAGAGAAGCCCCCTTCTGGTGAAAAACCCTCAGTGTTTCACTCTCTCTGTCGTGTTGGCTCAGGTTACACCATGAAAGAGCTGTATGACCTGGGTTTGAAGTTGGCGAAACACTGGAAGCCTTTTCATAGGAAAGCCCCACCAAGCAACATTCTATGTGGAACAGAGAAGCCAGAGGTCTACATCGAGCCTTGCAATTCAGTCATTGTTCAGGTTAAGGCCACAGAGATCGTCCCCAGTGACATGTATAAAACCGGCTGCACGTTGCGTTTTCCACGGATTGAGAAGATAAGAGAAGACAAAGAATGGTACGAATGTACATCCCTGGAGGACTTAGAGCAACTTCGAGGGAAGGCCTGTGGAAAGCTCGCGTCCAAACACCTTTACATGGGTGGTGATAATGAACCACAAGAGAAAAAACGGAAAGCTGCCCCAAAGATGAAGAAAGTCATTGGAATTATCGAGCACCTAAAAGCTCCCAACCTTTCTAACGTAAACAGGGTTTCTACTGTGTTTGAAGACGTGGAGTTTTGTGTCATGAGTGGAACCAGCAACCATCCCAAGCCTGACCTGGAGAACAGAATTGCTGAATTGGGTGGTTACATAGTACAGAACCCAGGCCCAGACACGTACTGTGTGATCGCAGGGTCTGAGAACATTCGAGTGAAGAATATCATCTCTTCAGATAAACATGATGTTGTCAAGCCAGAGTGGCTGTAGAGTGTTTTAGGACCAGAAGCTGTGTGCCCTGGCAACCCCGCTTCATGATCCACATGTGCCCGTCGACAAAGCAACACTTTGCCCAGGAATACGACCAATACGGGGATAGTTATTTTGTCGACACAGATTTGCACCAACTGAAGGAAGTGTTTTCGGGAATTAAAAACGCTGGTGAGCAGACTCCTGGGGAGATGAGTCCTGTGATTGCTGATTTGGAACACAGGTATTCCTGGGCCAGCGCACCTCTTAGCATGTTTAGACACCACACCGTTTATTTGGACTTGTACGCTGTCATCAATGACATAAGTACCAGAATCCAGGGAGCTAGGTTAGCCATCACAGCCTTGGAGCTTCAATTTCATGGAGCGCAAGTAGTTTCCTATTTAGCTGAGGGAGTGTCTCACGTGATTGTTGGGGAGGATCAGAGTCGGGTTGCAGACTTGAAAGCTATTCGAAGGACTCTTAAGAGGAAATTTAAAATCTTACAAGAACATTGGGTCACTGTTTCAATAGACAAGTGTGAATTACAGGAGGAAAATCCGTATTTGGTTTGAAGCTAGCTTTACTAGTGAGGCAAGCCTCAGATCTGACTGACTCATTGCAACAGATTATCATGATAAAATGTTAAACTATGTTTTATTTTCATCTGTTAAAAATCTGTGCTTAAAAAGTATTACTAGATACAGTCATCATAAGTTTATTTTTTTCCTGTATCTTTATAGAGCTTTTAATAATAAGAAAAAAGATACTCATATATATAAGGAAAACACTTAAAATAAAAAAGTGGATTATTTAACAAGAAATACAAATGGTGAAAAGACACCCAGTGGCCCAATGTCAAGAAAGAAAATTTTTTAGCAGTATAGTAAGTATTTCATTATTTTTATGACCAAGATGAAATAAAAAGTTTAACATTACAATCTCCTTATACAAATATAAAAATTTAACTCATATTAATAAAATAGATTTAAAAGCTTTTAGACTCATTAAAAGTAGTGACCTAAACAGGATTTTCTGAATCAAATGAAATTTTTAATAATGGATTTTGTCTAATACATTGCAAGAAAAATATTCGTTGGCACATTTGGATTTGTAAATACGTCTTTTTAAGTTGAAGGCTAAAATTCCACTTTTAAATGTGAAATGTGAACAAATTTATTTTTTAAGGTTAAGGTCAGGCTCATGAATAAAATGCCTTGTTAATGATCAGGGTGAGTGTGTGTGCTCAGTCATGTTCGAGTCTTACCAACCCCATGGATTGTAGCCTGCCAGGCTTCTCTGTCCATGGGATTTTCTGGGCAAGAATATTGGAGTGGGTTGCCATTTCCTCCAAGGAATCTTCCCAACCCAGGGATTGCACCCATGTCTCCTGCATTGGCAGGCAGATTCCTTACCATTGCACCACCTTAAAAGCACCTTTTTAATGATGTTCTTAGCTAAATCGGGACATTGCGTAATGGTCTAAAAACTTAAAGTAAAATCAGTTTGATTTTTTAAATCTCTTGCAATTTTAAACATACTTGGCCTACACTTAATTTTTTTTTCTAAAATAGAGCATATTTTAAAGAAAATATTTTTATATGAGTTTGTACTTCAGTATAAATAGTATTTGGCAGAGAATGGTTTTCCTACGTATGGCCCATTGAAAAGGTGTCAGAATGGTATGTTTGTTGTAACTTTCTCTACAGAGAAGTAAATTGCTTTGATTTTTTTTAAATGACTTATTTTTTCTTAGATGATTTAAAGTGTATAGTATGTGTAAATATAAATATATTACATCTGGATTTATATACCACATATGTAAAACAAAAATATACCAGATTTTGGAATGCAGCCTATACATTTTGAAAAATATGTTTCAAGACATCAGTTAAATACTTGGAATTTGGTACTTGAAAAACTGTGTGTAGATTGTTTGTAAGTTATTTTATTCAAACAGAGGAACAAGTGTATGTTATTTTCTTAGTATTTGGCAGAGAATGGTTTTCCTACGTATGGCCCATTGAAAAGGTGTCAGAATGGTATGTTTGTTGTAACTTTCTCTACAGAGAAGTAAATTGCTTTGATTTTTTTTAAATGACTTATTTTTTCTTAGATGATTTAAAGTGTATAGTATGTGTAAATATAAATATATTACATCTGGATTTATATACCACATATGTAAAACAAAAATATACCAGATTTTGGAATGCAGCCTATACATTTTGAAAAATATGTTTCAAGACATCAGTTAAATACTTGGAATTTGGTACTTGAAAAACTGTGTGTAGATTGTTTGTAAGTTATTTTATTCAAACAGAGGAACAAGTGTATGTTATTTTCTTGTAGTTCTTAATTTAAATAAAATATTTAATATGCTATTAAAATACTTTCTTATATTTATTTTCAAAAATTCGTAATTGTTATTTCAGTCAAGTAGATGTTAAGGCATCAATGTCATTTTGACTGATTTAAGTCAGTTCCTGTTGAAGGGCCTTTGTGTTTCATATTACTAAATGAGCTTTATTAAAAATTTTAAATTTGTATAGTTTTACACAATGTCTATTGAGAAAAATTGCAAAATATGTGTAGTGAAGAGAAAAGTACACAATTTTACCACCAAAGATAATAACAGCTACTGTTTTAGATTGATAAGGAAAGTACAAAATACATATTTTCAGTGTCAACAAGTGTAAACTAAGCTATCATGCTTTACATGATGAGCTTTTCTCAATGAATGGTGAGAATATTTCCGGTCACTAGGCTGTGCCACTTGCTGCGCCTCGTTCTGTTGACTGGCCTGTGATGTGCTGGACCTGGCCCTCGTTGGTTTCCAGGTTGCTTCACCGTGTCACTGTACCTCTTTCCTAGCAGGCACTGCAGTAAATTGTTTACATTATTAGGAATGAAATTGCTGATTCCAAGTTATGTATTTTTCAGTGATTCGAGACACATTGTGAAACTCTGGCAAGAATGCCTTTCTAGAATCTCCTCATCTTTAAATGCTGGAGAGTTCAGTTTCTAGCCCTGTTCTCCTCTTTTCAGTCCACAAGTGTTCAGATCCTGCCCAGTGGCTTTAAATGCACAAATGACTCCCACATTTCTTTAGTCCCAGTTCCTTGCTTAACTTGAGTTCACGTATCTGACCATTTACATAGCCTCACATGAAGTCACATGGCCCTCTCAACCTGTCCAACCATAACTGTTCTTTTTTTTTAATCACAGAAGAAAACAGTAAATGCAACAAGGAGGCTGACGTAGTGAACCTGTATGTACATGTCACCCATTCTCAACAATTAGCAATTATCCATCTTTTCCATATTTATAGACCTCTGAATTATTTTGAAGCAACCTTAGGTCACAATTTCATCTAATGATATTTCATAGTAGACCTTGATTTCTCAAGCTTTTTAAAAATTTTTATATTGAAGCATAGCTGGTTAACAATGTGTCAGTTTTGGGTGTACAACAAAGTGACTCAGTTGCACATATATATTTATCCATTCTTTTTCAGATTCTTTTCCCATTTAGGTTATTATAAAGTATTGGGCAGAATTTCCTACGCTATACAGCAGATCTTTGTTGGTTATCTATTTCAAGTAAAGCAGTGTGTACGTGTCCAAGTGTGTACATCCCAAACTCCCAGTCTGTCCCTCACCCTAACTCTTCCCTGTGACAATCTTAAAGTCATTCTCCAAGTCTGTGGGTCTGATTCTGTTTTATTAAATAAGCAAACTAGACCTCATCCACACAGTTCCCCACTTCACTAAATTGTATGTCTACTCCAAGCTGCTCAAGTAGCTTCATCTCTGACTCCATCTGCTCTCATAGTTTCAGGGCATAGCATATTTTGTTAGATCCAGCCTCCAAACAGATCACCACTTAGGCTAACCATAGGCTACACCTCACCCCTTAATAAACTACTTACAGTAACCGGAGTCTACATGGCTTCACCGCTTAATGATTACTGTAGTCTACCCTGTTTGACCTACTGGACTTAAGAGTGACCTCTTAATTGGCCTTTTTCCTTGTACACTTCACTACAATCTCTTCTCCCGAACAGAATTTTTACTTTTACACGTGCAAGTCATTTCATATTACTTCCCTGGTCAAAACCACTGAGTCACCATCACTAATGATGTCCAGTGACTTGAGATGGCCTGTTGGTTCTGCATTCCCTGACTTTGGACAGACAGAATCCTCCCAAGTAGGGAGATTGACTGGAGGTGAGCAGAGGGAGCTTTCTAGAGCAATGGAAAGATGATATATTTTGATTTTGGTGCAGTACATGGATGTACACATCAGCCAAAGCTTCTGAACTTAAAGTTTTATACATTCTACTCTGTAAATCATATTTAGATAGTTCAGTCGCTCAGTCATGTCCCACTCTGCAACCCCATGAATCGCAGCACGCCAGGCCTCCCTGTCCATCACCAAGTCCCGGAGTTCACTCAGACTCACGTCCATTGAGTCCGTGATGCCATCCAGCCATCTCATCCTCTGTCGTCCCCTTCTCCTCCTGCCCCCAATCCCTCCCAGCATCAGAGTCTTTTCCAATGAGTCAACTCTTCACATGAGGTGGCCAAAGTACTGGAGTTTCAGCTTCAGCATCATTCCTTCCAAAGAAATCCCAGGGTTGAACTCCTTCAGAATGGACTGGTTGGATCTCCTTGCAGTCCAAGGGACTCTCAAGAGTCTTCTCCAACACCACAGTTCAAAAGCATCGATTCTTCTGCGCTCAGTCTTCTTCACAGTCCCAACTCTCACATCCATACATGACCACAGGAAAAACCACAGCCTTGACTAGACGGACCTTAGTCGGCAAAGTAATGTCTCTGCTTTTGAATATACTATCTAGGTTGGTCATCACTTTCCTTCCAAGGAGTAAGCATCTTTTAATTTCATGGCTGCAGTCACCATCTGCTGTGATTTTGGAGCCCCAAAAAATAAAGTCTGACACTGTTTCTACTGTTTTCCCATCTATTTCCCATGAAGTGATGGGACCAGATGCCATGATTTTAGTTTTCTGAATGTTGAGCTTTAAGCCAACTTTTTCACTCTCCTCTTTCACTTTCATCAAGAGGCTTTTTAGCTCCTCTTCACTTTCTACCATAAGGGTGGTGTCATCTGCATATGTGAGGTTATTGATATTTCTCCCAGCAGTGTTGATTCCAGCTTGTGTTTCTTCCAGTCCAGCATTTCTCATGATGTACTCTGCATATAAGTTAAATAAGCAGGGTGACAATATACAGCCTTGACGTACTCCTTTTCCTATTTGGAACCAGTCTGTTGTTCCATGTCCAGTTCTAACTGTTGCTTCCTGACCTGCATACAGATTTCTCAAGAGGCAGGTCAGGTGGTCTGGTATTCCCATCTCTTTCAGAATTTTCCACAGTTTACTGTGATCCACACAGTCAAAGGCTTTGGCATAATCAATAAAGCAGAAATAGATGTTTTTCTGGAACTCTCTTGCTTTTTTAGATTTCTCAAGAGGCAGGTTAGGTGGTCTGGTATTCCCATCTCTTTCAGAATTTTCCACAGTTTATTGTGATCCACACAGTCAAAGGCTTTGGCATAGTCAATAAAGCAGAAATAGATGTTTTTCTGGAACTCTCTTGCTTTTTCCATGATCCAGCAGATGTTGGCAATTTGATCTCTGGTTCCTCTGCCTTTTCTAAACTAGCTTGAACATCAGGGAGTTCACGGTTCACGTATTGCTGAAATCTGGCTTGGAGAATTTTGAGCATTACTTTACTAGCATGTAAGATGAGTGCAATTGTGTGGTAGTTTGAGCATTCCTTGGCATTGCCTTTCATTGGAATTGGAATGAAAACTGACCTTTTCCAGTCCTGTGGCCACTGCTGAGTTTTCCAGATTTGCTGGCATAATGAGTGCAGCACTTTCACAGCATCATCTTTCAGGATTTGAAACAGCTCAACTGGAATTCCATCACCTCCACTAGCTTTGTTCGTAGTGATGCTTTCTAAGGCCCACTTGACTTCACATTCCAAGATATCTGGCTCTAGATTAGTGATCACATCATCGTGATTATCTGGGTCTTGAAGATCTTTTTTGTACAGCTCTTCATGTATTCTTGCCACCTCTTAATATCTTCTGCTTCTGTTAGGTTCAGACCGTTTCTGTCCTTTATTGAGCCCATCTTTGCATGAAATGTTCCCTTGGTATCTCTAATTTTTTTGAAGAGATCTCTAGTCTTTCCCCTTCTGTTTTTTCCTCTATTTCTTTGCATTGATCACTGAAGAAGGCTTTCTTATCTCTTCTTGCTATTCTTTGGAACTCTGCATTCAGATTCTTATATTTAGATAGTTACTAAATATAAAAAATGTAACTGACTATATAGTTACAGACAAAATGGTTCAATAACACTTCTGTTAGAAAGTAAATATTGTAGAAAGAAGGGCAATAAAATATTTCTAAGTAGTGTGCAGTTCCCATGGATATGTGCTGTGTTGTGCTGAGTGTCTCAGTCCTGTCCGACTCTGCGACCCCGTGGTGGACTGTAGCCTGCCAGGCTTCTCTGGAGAATCCCTCCTCCTTGGGGGAATTCTCCAGGCAAGAACACTGGAGTGGGTTGCCATGCCCTCCTCCAGAGGATCTTCCAAACCGAAAGATCAAACCCAGGTCTTCTGCGTGAGGTGGAGTCTTTACTAACTGAGCCACCAAGGAAGCCCGTGAATTGAGGATGAGCCAATATTAGTATGTTAGGTCGTGTAACTCTGTTAATCGATTAAAGAGCAATAAAAAGTTGGTATAAAAATTCGACTGCATTCTTCATCAAGGAAGTAAAAATAAGTAAAAACAGACTTCTTAAACATGAATGCTTTAAAAAAGCCAGTAGCTTTGGAAATTTGGGGATGATGATGGCACTAACAATAGTTTTTGCATCTCTTACAAATCAGCACATAAAAACCAGACAGAACAGCTAGATAATAACAAAACACCCAAGGACAACATTTATGACAGGACCAGGTAATGAGGTGTCCCCAAAAATCTAAATATGCAAGAGGTTAGAGTAAACAGGTGAACTACAAGTCTCATGTGGGATTAATATTTGGATGAAAAAGGATTGTATGGGCCTCTCATGGCCCTGAGAAACCCTGAAACTATACAGATAGTCAGCAGATGTTTATTGAAAAGCACAGAGGACCAGACAGAACACCTCAAAACTGGGAGGGGTTTTGTCCAAGACAGTAGCAGCAGAGGAAAAGGAGCCTCACCTGAACCCAAAAGCACAGTCTAGACCAATGCTCAGGACTGAGCCACCATCAATCCTTCCAAGACTGGGAAGGATAAACTACTGGGGTTGGGTTTAAAAAAAAAAAAGAGCAAGCTAGGGATAATAGAGATAAGAAATCCAAGGTCTAAATGAAAGTGGGGAATGAAATAGCCAACATTGTCAGGAAGCAAGTCACTGTTGTGGAAAAGAGCAGTGAGAGTTCTGTGAAATTAGAAGTTACTCTTGACTACATGTTCTTCCAAACATTCAGGGAAGTTAATCTCACCCAAAAATGGACAACTAAGAAGTATTGAGAGTGAAGACACAAAGCATTAACGTTACTCTCAAAGTGAAAGTGAAAGTCACTCAGTCGTGTCTGACTCTGCAACCCCATGGACTATAGACAGTCCATGGAATTTTCCAGGCCAGAATACTGGAGTGGGTAGCCTTTCCCTTCTCCAGGGGATCTTCCCAACCCAGGGATGAACCCAGGTCTCCCACATTGCAGGTGGATTCTTTACCAGCTGAGCCACAAGGGAAGACCAACATTAATCTGGCATAGGCTTATTGCTCAAATAATAGCAGATGTTTTGTATCAGAGTTAGTGTACTTCCTCTTATGGGATAAGACAGATGAACTGATGCTCATGAGTTCTCGAGAATATCGGTACCTAAAATTTTGGTAATCAGCTTTTTGTTGTTGTTGTTCTTTTTCCTTTTTTGGTTGTGCCATGCAGCTTGTGGGATCTTGATTCCCCAAATCCCCCAAAAAAGGATCAAACTCATGCCCCCTGCAGCAGAAGTGCAGAGTCCTAACCACTGGACCACCAGGGAAGTCCCTATTGATCAGTTTCGATTGATGATTATAAAATTGCCAAAGTTCCTGATAGTCTTACTGAATGGCATTATTGTTCCTTAGATGCTTCTACTTGTTCATTAAGGAATCGGGCAGCTACCGGCGACTTGAAGGTGTGTCCTTTCAAGAAATCAAAGTAAATTGAATTCTGAGGATAATTCAGGCCTTCAAGTTCTTACAAAATGTATCATAATACTTAAGAGCAAATATACCACTTAACACTCTGCATTCCCTAATTTTTATGTAATCTAAATAGCTGTGAAAAGAAGAGAAGTGAAAAGCAAAGGAGAAAAGGAAAGATATAAGCATCTGAATGTAGAGTTCCAAAGAATAGCAAGGAGAGATAAGAAAGCCTTCCTCAGTGATCAATGCAAAGAAATAGAAGAAAAGAACAGAATGGGAAAGACTAGAGATCTTTTCAAGAAAATTAGAGATACCAAGGGAACATTTCATGCAAAGATGGGCTCGATAAAGGACAGAAATGGAAGGGACCTAACAGAAGCAGAAGGTATTAAGAAGAGGTGGCAAGAATACACAGAGGAACTGTACAAAAAAAAATTTCATGACTCAGATAATCACTATGGTGTGATCACCCATCTAGAGCCAGACATTCTAGAATGTGAAGTCCAATAGGCCTTAGGAAGCATCACATGAACAAAGCTAGTAGAAGTGATGGAATTCCAGTTGAGCTATTTCAAATTCTAAAAGATGATGCTGTGAAAGTACTGCATTCAATATGCCAGCAAATTTGGAAAACTCAGCAGTGGCTACAGGACTGGAAAAGGTCAGTTTTCATTACAATCCCAAAGAAAGGCAATGCCAAAGATTGCACAAACTACCGCACAACTGCACTCATTTCACATGCTAGTAAAGTAATACTCAATATCCAAGCAAGCTTCAGCAATACATCAACCGTGAACCACCAGATGTTCAAGCTGGATTTAGAAAAGGCAGAGGAACCAGAGATCAAATTGCCAACATCTGTTGGGTCATGGAAAGAGCAAGAGAGTTCCAGCAAAACATCTACTTCTGCTTTATTGACTACGCCAAAGCCTTTGACTGTGTGGATCACAGCTAACTGTGGAAAATTCTTCAAGAGATGGGAATACCAGACCACCTTAACCTGCCTCCTGAGAAATCTGTGTGCAGGTCAAGAAGCGACAGTTAGAACTGGACATGGAACAACATACTGATTCTAAATAGGGAAAGGAGTACGTCAAGGCTGTATATTGTCACTTTGCTTATTTAACTTCTATGCAGAGTACATTATGAGAAACACTGGGCTGGATTATACATAAGCTGGAACCAAGATTGCCAGGAGAAATATCAATAACCTTAGATATGCAGATGATACCACTCTTATGGCAGAAAGTGAAGAAGAACTAAAGAGCCTCTTGATGAAAGTGAAAGAGAGTGAAAAAGCTAGCTTAAAACTCAACATTCAGAAAAATGAGATCATGGTATCCATTCCCATCACTGCATGGCAAAGAGATGGGGAAACAGTAGAAATATTTTTCGGGGCTCCAAAATCACTGCAGATGGTGACTGCAGCTATGAAATTAAAAGACACTTGCCCCTTGGAAGCAAAGCTATGGGCAACCTAGATAGCATATTAAAAAGCAGAGACATTTCTTTGCCAATAAAGCTCCATCTAGTCAAAGCTATGGTTTTTCAGTAGTCATGTATGGATGTGAGAGTTGGACTATAAAGAAAGCTGAGCGCCGAAGAATTGAGGGTTTTGAACTGTGGTGTTGGAGAAGACTCTTGAGAGTCCCTTGGACTGCAAGGAGATCCAACTAGTCCATCCTAAAGGAAATCAGTCCTGAATATTCATTGGAAGGACTGATCCTGAAGGTGAAACTCCAATACTTTGGCCATCTGATGCAAAGAACTAACTCGTTTGAAAAGACCTTGATGCTGGGAAAGATTGAAGGCAGGAGAAGGGGAGATAGAGGATGAGCTGGTTGGATGGCATCCCTGACTCAATGGACATGAGTTTGGGTAAACTCTAGGTTTGGTGATAGACAGGCCTGGCATGCTGCGGTTCATGGGGTCGCAGACAGACAGACACAAGTGAGGAAGTGAACTGAGTGACTAACACTTTCACTTTTACTCCTGACATTATGTGAAAGCTGTGTAGGTGACAACAGTGGTTACATAGTAAAGGAGATTCACAAGCAAAGTGCCCAAGGTGCCCCCTGGTTTATTGCTGCTTATAGGAAAGTGCAAAAGGATTCAAACAAACACTTTTTTCTGCCTGTGAAAGAAAACGTAGTTTGATGATTTTGAAAATTCTCAGCCTCTAGATAGCAAAGCTATTGAAATGAAGACATTGCTTCAAAAGTATCACACACAGTAAAAACTGAAGGTCTGACTGAGGAAACTTTGCTGAGGCCTCAGGAATATGTAAAGATCAGATGTGCACCAAGTGGTTCTTTGAAGACCTTCTCTCAGGTCCTCTCCATCATCCTGTTAATATACCCATGACCCAGAGTAGGCTTGATGTCATGTTTGTCTCTGAGCCATCTCAGAAGGAGGCCAAAGAAGGTCTCGTCTTGTCCTGTTGTGTGACTTTTGTCCAGAGGAGTTGACCCCACTGTAAACTCCCCCTCGGGATATCCACAGGGTTAGGGAAAAAATTATCTCAGCAGACACACTGCCAGCTTAGCCTGAAAGGGACCGAGAGAGTATAAATGAAAAGAGACTGAGGGAAAACACCCAAGTTCTGCTGGCAGGACGCAGTCTCAGAAGACTACTCAACTGCAAACATATGCCTTCTTTCATGAAAAAAGGATGAGTCAGAGGGCAGGACCACAAGCCCGGAGAGTGGAGCCAAGAGCCACAGAGAATCATTCCCAAGCTTTGGAAACAAATCCAGAAACTGCAAGCCTGGCTGCAGTTCACAACTGCTATGGACAGAGGCTCCTCTCTGTCTTGCATTTCTCCTCCCTGCCGAAGGGCAATGCGTCCAGCTCTCATTCCTGGTCGCTCCCACCATGGTGTGCTGGGTGTACCGAGGGCAGATAATTTGTGTCTTCTGTTTTGCCCATCCATAGATGGAGAGCTTTATACTGTAGACCTCATTCGCACCTGATTCTGATGTAGACAAAGAGTTTTGTACTTTGCTGATATTATAATGGGATGAGACGCTTGCACAACTTGGGAGGGTGCAAATCACTTTGCATATGGGAGGGAAGTACATCTTTTGAGGGTCAGGATGGACTGTGGTGGGCAGACTTTAAGGTGGTCCCCGTGGTCTCTGCCTCTGTGTGTTTCCATCCTCGAAATCCCATAGACAGAGAAGCCTCGTGGGAGTTGGATAGGATTTAGAAACTCAGTAACAACAGCAACAGAATCCCTTCCACTTGGAAAGCAGGACCCGTGATTTGCTTCTTCATCAGTAGAATAATACGAGGTGATAGGTGGCATTCCATAACTAGCCCACATTGTAGAAGTCTCCAACTTAGTGGCAGGCTCACCCCAGCCTCTTTGTCTCTCTTCTCTCTCTTCTTTCTGACTTTCATACACAAAAGCTGTGATGGAGCCTATAGCTGTGAAAACTGAACCATGAGTGCAGGGAAGCAGATGCTTTCCCAACTGAGTCTCCAGTTGAAAACTCAGCAGTTGAAAGTAACAGCTTATTTCACCCCGTTCTCCTCTCTCTGAGACCCTTCAGCGATTAAAGATGGTAGTGTATGTCAAAGTGCTCACCCATGTTAGTTCACATGAAGCACTGAAGAAATTCTTCCTCGTTCGCATTCCTTTGTTTGGTAGTAGGAAAAATTCAGACAGACTGTAGTACATTTATTGTGTGTGTGTGCTTAGTCGTGCAGGCATGTCTGACTCTTGTGACCCCATGGACGGTAGCCCGCCAGGCTCCTCTGTCCATGGGATTTCCCAAGCAAGAATACTGGAGTGGATAGCCATTCCCTTCTCCAGGGAATCTTCCCAGACCAGGGGTTGAACCTGCATCTCCTGTCCTGGCGGGTGGATTCTTTACCCCTGAACCACCGGAGAAGCCCATTTATTACCTGCCTAATGGAATAACAGACTGGTTCCAAATAGGACAAGGAGTATGTCAAGGTTGTATACTGTCACCCTGCTTATTTAACTTATATGCAGAGTACATCATGAGAAATGCTGGGCTAAAAGAAGCACAAGCTGGAATCAAGATTGCCGGGAGAAATATCAATCACCTCAGATATGCAGATGATACCACCTTATGGCAGAAAGTGAAGAAGAACTAAAGAGCCTCTTGATGAAAGTGAAAGAGGAGAGTGAAAAAGTTGGCTTAAAGCTCAACATTCAGAAAACGAATCATGGGATCTGGTCCCATCACTTCATGGGAAATAGATGGGGCAACAGTAGAAACAGTGTCAGACTTTATTTTTCTGGGCTCCAAAATCACTGCAGATGGTGACTGCAGCCATGAAATTAAAAGACACTTACTCCTTGGACGGAAAGTTATGACCAACCTAGATAGCATGTTGAAAAGCAGAGACATTACTTTGCCAACAAAGGTCCGTCTAGTCAAGGCTATGGTTTTTTCCACTGGTCGTGTATGGATGTGAGAGTTGGACTGTGAAGAAAGCTGAGCACCGAAGAATTGATGCTTTTGAACTGTGGTGTTGGAGAAGACTCTTGAGAGTCCCTTGGACTGCAAGGAGATCCAACCAATCCATTCTAAAGGAGATCGGTCCTGGGTGTTCTTTGGAATGAATGATGCTAAAACTGAAGCCCAGTACTTTGGCCACCTTATGCGAAGAGTTGACTCATTGGAAAAGGCTCTGATGCTGGGGGGGATTGGGGGCAGGAGGAGAAGGGGACGACAGAGGATGAGGTGGCTGGATGGCATCACCGACTCAATGGACATGAGTTTGAATGAACTCTGGGAGTTGGTGATGGACAGGGAGGCCTGGCATGCTGTGATTCATGGGGTCGCAAAGAGTCGGACATGACTGAGTGACTGAACTGAACTGAATAGGTAATCAGTATTTGGTGATTTGGTAATAGACAGCTTTAGCATCATTCCTTCCAAAGAACACCCAGGACCTATCTCCTTTAGAATGGACTGGTTGGACATCCTTGCAGTCCAAGGGACTCTCTAGAGTCTTCTCCAACACCACAGTTCAAAAGCATCAATTCTTTGGCGCTCAGCTTTCTTCACAGTCCAACTCTCACAACCATACACGACCACTGGAAAAATCATAGCCTCGACTAGATGGACCTTTGTTTGCAAAGTAATGTCTCTGCTTTTTAATATGCTATCTAGGTTGATCATAACTTTCCTTCCAAGGAGTAAGCGTCTTTTATTTTCATGGCTGCAGTAACCTATTACCAAACTGATAATTTTTCAATCTCGTCTCTCTCTGCTTAGCCAATTCCAACCAAACTGACTTATTACACTTCATCCTTTCAACTTTATGAATATCTCATCTCTTCCATCTGAAATGTCCTCTGAGGGACTCATTCCTCAAATTTCAAATCCTACTCATCTGTAAAGTCACAGCTCCCATGACGTTTTTGCCAGATGGTCTGCCGTAGTGCCTTTGGCATAATAAATCTCCTCTTCCCTACCCCCCAGAAATTTGGAATTTGAGGTATTCCTTATAATTTTCTGCCTTATAATCTTTTTATCTGATATCATATTCTGGATTGGCTCCATGAGGATATGAATCATGCTTTGTGAGTCTTTTATGCTTCAGTGTGTCTCGTGTTTATTGAATGATTCACCATATACTTATTCACAAATATACGCCGCCCAGCTGCCCCACTGCTTTTCTTGAAACCTTCTGTTTTCCTTATTCATATCACCACTGTTGTTTTTTTAGAGACTTTACGCTGATACTTACCAAACAGTTTCCACTGCTGCAAAACTCATTGCTGGGGGCGGAAAATGCACAAACAACATATATCCAGGTATAGCTGAGCCATCAACAGCGCAGACCCTGGAGAAAAGTGCCTGAGTTGAACCTAGGCTGACCTACCTAGGGGCTTGCCTGGTAGCTCAGATAGTGAAGAATCTGTCTGCAATGCAGGAGGCCACCCTAGTTTGATCCCTGGGTCAGGAAGATCCCCTGGAGAAGGGAATTGCTATTCACCAGTAATCTTGCCTGGACAAATCCATGGACAGAGGAACCTGACTGGCTACAGTCCTTGGGGCCACAAAGAGTCAGACGTGACTGAGCGACTAACCCTCTTTTCACCGACTTAGACGAGTTCTGCAGCCTTTCTGTGCCCAAGACTCCTCTTGTGTAAAGCAGGGCAGCGGTGGCACCTGGTTTACGCAGTTGTCGTGAGGACTGTGTGTGTGTGTATGCGCACACATGTGTGAGTTCATATTAGAGCTATATTTAGAAGGCTCTATCTCGTCAGTTATATTTTTGCGTATAAATGAGGAGGAAAAACAATAGGTGCAGAGGTTCTGTGATACACGTAACAACAGAATGTGAACTGGAGAAAAAAACTTATTTTGTACCAGAAACCCTGTAATGAGCATTCTCAGTCTTTTTTTGGCCCTTTCTCCCACAAAATGGCAATTGCGAATCACAGAAGCTGGGAGTGACTTTTGCCCACCAGGGGTTTGTCAACACTTGGAGAGCTTTCGATTTGTCAGGACTTGGGTGGTATGACTGGCCTCAAGGGGTCAGAGGTCAAGGATGCTGTTAAATATCCTACAAGGAGCAGAAAAGTTCCCCTCCCGAAGTAATGATCCAGACCCAAATGTCGATAACAGTGAGGCTGAGACTGATTCACCTGAAATGTAAGGAAAGAAACCCTGAATTTCTTGTGACTCCAAAAGACCATGCATAACCACAGCTTCACTGGAAGTCAGTTTCTCATTCATAAACCGAAAGCTAATTCCTGCTTCTTCCTTTAAAAGTGTTAGAATGTGGGTTAATTACTGTTTGCAGAGTTCTTTGAAGATGTGGAGTACTCTGCAAATGCTATTTATTATTAATTACCAGTCTAGAAGACCGCCCCATGACCCTCTGTCTGGAGGACCCCAGCCAAGCCTCAGAGCCCCGAGAGACACTGCGTGCTTTTTGATAAGTTGGAGCATTTATAATGAAAAAGATAGGAATCAGGACCTGAGCCAGTTTTCGATGGCTGGGATATGAGTGTATATAAATTGGCTCATTAAGATAAAAAAAAACTATAGGTTTTTCTCTGGGGTATGTTTGCTAAATCAGAATACATTTCTCCCAGTTTTACCACACTGTATGTGTAGGGGGCAGGGGATTAGCAAGAATCCACAGTACAACTTTAATAATTATAAAGAAACAAAATGAATTTATAGAAAAATTCTACTGTCTGTATTTATAAACTGATTTTCTCTGGCCCATGAGTCACTGTGTAATTTGGATTGGGTCTGATAAAATGAGCACAATAAAATGATTTGCAAAAATCTAAAAGAAACCAAGAAAGAGTATAATACAATGTGTTTTTTCTCTAGATATGAAGTGTAAATCATGTCCCATAAATATAATTTAATCCTTTGATGGGATGAATGCCTTTAAATTTCAGTATAGCTCTCGATTTTACCTAATGTGACCATTTTATTGTTAGGAGATAGAATCTAACCTCTAGATTTAAATAACAGTGCTATCTTTAACTCAGCCTCAGCCTGGATAAAGTCTTTGTTGGCTACCTACTGGGGTAAAGAATTCTGAGCTGTTTGATTTTGCCGAATTCCGATGGATGCATATGAGAACTTCAGTGTCTTATAGAGGTGATGCTTCATGTCAATGAGGGAAACCACGAATGATTTAATAAGTAGCTTGGAGACAACTGTGTAAATCATTAGGAAACAAAGCCTCTCTTGTTGTTTAAATATGTCTGAAATAAACAGATAGATGAAAGTAAAATGAAGCCATGCAAGTAATACAAATTTAGGAGAAGCGTGTTTTAAGTACTGAAAGCAAAAACAAAAATAGAAGCCAGAGAAAAAAAGATTGCTATATTTAATGAATATAATTTGTAAAAATACTCTGTGGTAAATGCCATAAGTCAAAGGAGGTGACACAGGAAAAGTATTTGTAACAAAATAGCAGAAAAATGAATTTCCTTTATTACATAAAGATCTCTGATAAGAAAGGCTATCAACTAGATAAAAAATAACAAATAGAAGTATATGAAAAACTGTTCAAAAACATAAAAATATACTTCTAACAAAACACAAGGTTTTTAAACTTATAAAAATATATCCTCCTCATCCATAACAATGACAAACTAAAGTATTTTTCTTCTTGCCATCTGATTTGCAAACCAAAACTTTGAAAGTATTTTGTTATTCAAAATGTGAGGAAAATAAATATTCTCATGCTTTTTTGATGCAAATATTTATATCATGTATATATTGGTATTCTGAATGAAAATAGCAAACAAAATTTAAAATGTATTTATAGTCTGTATTTTAAGTGAGTGAATTTTCAGAGATTTATCTTTCAGAAGTTGTTACACATATACAAAAACATATATTTATAAGCATAGCATAGTTACTGTAAAATTATACTATGATGAAGAGAGAATAAATTAAATATGACAGAAGTTTGATTAAATAAATGATGGTACATCAGCCCATGATAACATAAAACCAGAGCTTCCTGGTTTCCATCAGTGTAAACTTATTAATTGAAGGAGCTTCCTCTTTTGTATAGGAAATCCTCATGTAAAATTAGCTTAAAATTTTTTCAATAGAGAAATCTCTTGATGTATTTCTCATACTATTGTCTCCTAAGAATAAATTCATTAGAAGATAATCAGGAAAATACTTTTTCAGACAATCTGTTACAACCAGGCTCCAATGCCAGCCTTGGTAGGAGCGCTGCCAGACTCATGATTCACTGAGCAGGACAATAAATTTCAACCTTATTTGATTTTGTTAATTAGTGTAAATGAGATCACTGTAGGAGCAGTTGCTAATCATCAGTTGCCATCAAATACCTGATGGGAGAGGTGGAGATGATATGCATAATTTTAATCATATTCATTTATTTTAACATAGTAAGAATGTGGGGGTTACATTTTTCATGAATTCTCCCGGCAAGAATACTAGAGTAGGTAGCCATTCCCTTCTCCAGGGGATCCTCCTGACCCAGGGATCAAACCCAAGTATCCTGCATTACAGGCAGATTCTTTACTTTTTGAGGCACCAGTGAAGCCCTCATGGTTAGCATCACTCTTTACAGTGAAATTCTGTCTATGGAGAGACATATATGCAAGGGTGCTTGTCACAATACTATTTGCAATGGAAAACACTGAGGAACAATCTAAATGGTTAAGTCAAATAAAGAACTTCATATAATGACATAATACAGCTATTAAATTATTGAGGAAGATTTCATAGCACGCAATGTGTGCAAAAGGGTATAGTGAAGTGAAAGTCACTCATTCGTGTCCGACTCTTTGTGACCCCATGGAGTATACAGTCCATGGAATTCTCCATGCCAGAATACTAGAGCGGGGAGCCTTTCCCTTCTCCAGGGGATCTTCCCAACCCAGGGATCAAACCCGGGTCTCCCACACTGTAGGTGGACTTTTTACCAGCTGAGCCACAAGGGAAGCCTGCAAAAGGATATAAACAGTACGCAATTGAAAAAAAAAAAAACTTGCATGGAAAAATATAACCTGTGGGTCATATAACAAAATCTGAATATGAATTCACTGTAAATGAAAGGATTGTGAGTGCTTTCTTGTCTTTGTGTTTTTCTGGATTTTTTAGTACTTTTGTACCAAGGGAAAAGTTCCAGGAAAATTAAATTCATATGAACTTGGAAAAAAAATGAGACAGTGAAAAATGAAATTGAACACTGAAATCTGAAGTCTTATTTTTTTCCCCTGGCGAACTCATAAGATATGCCCATTTTTTTCTTTTGGCTGATTTAATTTTTCAGATTCCATTTTAATGATTCCTTCATTGTTTCACAAGTTTTTACTAATGGAAAAAAGGAGATATGTTTCATTCTAATTGTAAATCGTTGGGTACAGTCTGATTCTAATTCATCGGTGGTCTTGCTGATTGCAAATAGAGCCTGTAGCCCTGCCCTCAAGCCCTTCTGCTGATGGGAGAGGGTGACTGGGCGCAGAATGTGAAATAGAGTAGAAAGTGTAAAATATTATGAGAATGACCCCTGCATACACATTTTTTAAGTTCTTTAAACAAAGACCTGATTTTGTAGTACAGCGTATCAGAATAAGGTTTTCCCGGGTGGCTCAGTGGTAAAAAGCCAGGAGACGAGGGTTCAATCCCTGGGTCAGGAAAGTCCCCTGGAAGAGGGCGTAGCAACCCACTCCAGTATTCTTGCCTGGGCAACGCCATGGACAGAGGAGCCTGGCGGGCTGTAGTCCATGGGGTGGCAAAGGGTAGGACGCGACTCAGCAACTGACCAGCGGCGCAACACACAGCAGGCAGCATTCTTCATTCACAGCGGCCTTCTGCAACTTTTCTTTTCTCTGAACTCCTACTGTGTTTCTAGCCTGAATTAAAAAAAAAAAAGGATTGGTACTTATGCACTCTGTGTTCTCTAGAGTCATAGTAATCTTAATGGGTCTTTGGGGGAAATTCAATCTTTACCTCTATTTTCGGGGGATTTTTCCCACTCCACTTATACTTTATATAGTGAACTCCTATCATTAATTGATTAAATATTATGTACTATTGCAGTCTTAAATTTATATTTCTATCATCTTAGTAGTGTTAGACTGGAAAACTGAGAGAGTGTCCAAAAGGGGCTAACTAAATATTATTCCATAAGGTTGCTCATGAGCAACCGATGGACCAGATTGCAACGTAAGAGGAAAACAAGGGATGATAAAAAATTCCTTGCTCCTTATTATTTTTCAGACCTTTGAAGAGAAGCGGCCACAGACTTGCTGGGGGAGTGTGTGGTGGACTTTGTACCCTTGAAGACGGTATTAAGTGCTGGGTGTTCTCAATGACAGACTGGCACTTGCCGTGGGTGCACAGCGTGTACCTCTACAAGGATGAAATCGTGTGCTGACCCTCAGCCGCCCCTGAAAGGCGTTCAGGCTGGAGAGCAGACAGGAGGCACTCCGTGCTCCCGAGAAACTGGCAGAACAGGTCTTCAGAGAGTTAAATATTCTCCAGGGCTGATTTTATGAGTGCAGTTCTTGCATTTCTTCACGTCTAGAAAAGCAGTAAATTCCTTCCTGGTGACGTCTTCTCTGGGTGACTGGCAGCAACATTCTGCAAAAAAATATGTGCTTTATTGCGTGCATTTCCCAGTCACCAAAGCCACATGTATACTGACCTTCCCCTACCGCTGCAGAGCAGTCTCTCAGAGATATCTGGATGCCATCTCCCGGGCTATCGTTCTCATTTTGCCCCAAATAAAACTTGACTCACAACCCTCACCTTGTGCGTTTTTAAAAGTCAGCAGTGTTCCCTGACTGAGAAAATGGGGAGAGATATTGAACTTCCCTGGTGGCTCAGACGGTAAAGCTTCTGCCTACAATGCGGGACGGGAAGATCTCCTGGAGAAGGAAATGGCAACTTACTCCAGTATTCTTGCCTGGAGAATCCCATGGACGGAGGAACCCGGTAGGCTACAGTCCATGGAGTTGCAAAGAGTCGGACAAGACTGAGCAGCTTCACTTTCACTTTCACTGAAAGGATGGACTCTGACACTGGGGGCTGCAGGCTCATGGAGAATGGGCTGGAGTAGTGTCTTGTAAGACCGTCCTTGGCTTTGGAACTGGGGCTGAAAGCCGGGTGAGCCTGCACCTTCGCTGTTCTGCTCAAGGTTCACATAGAATAGATGCTGCCTGTGTCCATCAGCAGACTAAAAACACCATTTCACAGAACTGCTTCCAGAACACTGTGAGGTAGTTTTGTCCATATTTTACAACAGGAAGAAACAGGCTCAAGGATTTGAAATCTTGCCGCACATTGTGGACGAAAGGAGAAGCGTAATGTTATGGTGGAGACACCGGGCAGACTCTACCTCAGCCAGGTGATCGAGGGCCCCAAGTGGTCTTTCCTCGGTGGCTGTGTCTTTCCTGTCTCTGTGTGTCCCCTTCTGATGAGAATGCCAGTATGATGGGATTAGAGCCCACTCTTAGGACCTTGTTTTGAATCATCACTCCCCTAAATGCCCTTCTCAGTTCAGTTCAGTTCAGTCGCTCAGTCGTGTCCAACTCTTTGCGACCCCATGAATCGCAGCACACCAGGTCTCCCTGTCATCACCAACTCCTGGAGTTCACTCAGACTCACGTCCATCGAGTCCGTGATGCCATCCAGCCATCTCATCCTCGGTCGTCCCCTTCTCCTCCTGCCCCCAATCCCTCCCAGCATCAGAGTCTTTTCCAATGAGTCAACTCTTTGCATGAGGTGGCCAAAGTATTGGAATTTCAGCTTTAGCAGCAGTCCCTCCAAAGAACACCCAGGGCTGATCTCCTTTAGAATGGACTGCTTGGATCTCCCTTCTCAAGTAGGCACATTCTAAAGTAGCTTCAACACATGAATGGGGCTGGCAGGGACACAACTCAGCTATGATAGCTTACTTTTCAAATGTGGGGATAAAACCATGCATCTTTAAGAAATGGGCTTCCCAGGTAGCCCAGTGATAAAGAATCTGCCTGTAGTGCAGGAGATGCCGGTTCGATCCCTGGTCTGGGAAGATCCCCTGGAGGAAGAAATGGCAACCCACTCGAGTATTCTTGCCTAGAAAATCCCATGGACAGAGGAGCCTGGTCGACTACAGTCTGTGGGATCGTGAAGAATCAGACATGACTTAGCGACTGAACAGCAACAAGTATTTAAGAACTATCATTAAAACATTTCCATTTTACATCTCAGACGGGATGAACGATACTTTGGGCACATCAGCTCCGAGTCCTTGCTCTTCTTAAGAGGAGCGTTTCCTGAGAGGTGCCTGCAGGGCCTGGCTGGCTCAGCCTGATGAGTGCTCAGACCCTGTGTTCCCCAGCCCGCCCTTTCCTCTTTTCTTTCGTATCCTCTTCTCGTCAGGCGTCTCATTCCTTGCCTGAAACATGCATCTGAAGATGTTTGGTTCTTCTAATCCGAGACCTTTTCTTTCTGTGACATGTTTTTTTGTTCTCTTTAAAAGTTAATAACACCAGTAGTTTTAAAGAAATGTCTAGAAAATTCCACGACATTTTTGTTATAATGTAACCTTCTTTTTTCTTCCTCTTTTTTAGATTTGAGTGTCAATCCAAAGATTCACTATCACTCAGTTTTAGAGGGAGATAGAGGTTGAGGTAGATGGGTGCAATTTTTTTTTATACTTTAACTTTTTGGAAATTATGGCTGCAAGAGAGTGTTTTGTACAAAATGAGAAAAGGTGGAAAATTTAAAGCAGTCGATCATAATCTAAACTGAGGAAGGTCTTAGTTAACTTTTAAAATTTTGTTATATAAATAAATTATATGGGCTTGAGTGAGCTGTAAGATTTCCCTAAACATCTAAAGGATTTTCAAAGAGGGAGAATGTCTGTAATTAAAGTGGTAAATCTTTAAGTAAGCAGTACTTAAATTATGCAGAAGCTCTTGAATAACTTGCTGGAAATAAAACTGAGGCAGAGAGTTAGGGTATAAATATGCATGTTATATATTACGTATAATTAATACATATTACATATAATTAATACATAGCATCTGTTACATATAATTAGTACATGTTATATATTATGTAAAATTATATGTAAGTACATGTATATACTTTTTAAATTTGGATTGGTATACTTTTGAGACATTAAATATATTAAATAATTTTTTAAACTGCTTCAAGTATATTATACATGAGATGACAAAATAAATATCTTGGAATCATGGAGTTCTAAGGAGGCTTAGCAATCACATAAGTTCTTACTCAATTTAATAAGAAAACTGAGGAGAGAGGTACATATCTCAGCACTAGCAAACGTGTCTGCAAACCTAAATGAGTTCCATCTTAGATTTTAACAATCAAATGAAATGAAGAGAGATGCAAAGAAATTCAACTGGAATACCATGACCAATTTTAAGGAGGAAAAATTGGTATAAACATTCCAGTTCTTCCTACTGCTGGACACAAATACTCAGACGTGCTTTGGTTCCATGACGTCAGTCTGTTCTCTGAGGTCAGGCAGCTGTGGGAGATTCCAGATGGGTGCGCGTTTCTTGACAGCTCTCCTGGCCAGAGGAAGGCCTGCTTCTCCTTCTCTGGAAACTTGGCTGGCCTGTGATGGCCTTGGCTGACAGAGCATGGGTGAAAGTGATGCCCTGGTGGTCCATGACTTGCTTTGAAGAGGACTGGCAGTTCCCACATTGACCCTGAGGCCTGAACCTTTGTGTCCGGTGTCCAGCTGCTCTGCTGAAGGTACCATCTAGAGATGCCCTGGATCTGGGGAGTAGGAGAGGGCCCTGCCTGAATTCTTGGCCCTCAGAATTGTGAAATACAATGAAATGACTGTTATTTAAAGCCTCTGAGTTTGGGGAGAGTTTGCTATGCTGTAATGCATAACTAGACTATTTCTGGTTGGACTAACTTAGGAAGAGATTTAACATTAATTTCAGGGAATGACTGTTTTTGCAAAAAAATAAATTGACATAATAGCTTAAGGTGTTGTGATAAGTCAAGTATAACTGAGACATATTCATACCCTTATATCATCCAGAGGCCATCAGATTCCCCTGACACACAGGCACAGATTTTCTTGTCCTTAAAGTGCTGGGAACAATTGTGCTCCAGTGCCAAAGGATTGATGCTTTCAAACTGATGCTGGAGAAGACTGTTGAGAGTCCCTTGGACAGCAAGGAGATCAAACCAGTCAATCCTAAAGGAATCAACCCTGAATATTCATTGGAAGGACTGATGCTGAAGCTGAAGCTCCAATACTTTGGCCACCTGATGTGAAGAACCGACTTATTGGAAAAGACCCTGATGCTAGGAAAGATTGAGGGCAGGAGAAGGGGTCGACAGAGGATGAGATGGTTGATAGCATCACCAAATCAATGGACATGATTTTGAGTAAATTCTAAGAGATAGTGAAGAACAGGGGAGCCTAGTGTGCTGCTGCCCATGAGGTCGAAAAGAGTCTGACTTGACATGGATGTAACAACAGCAGAGACTGTGGTTCAGTCCAGGACCGTCAGCTTGATGGGAACTTGTCAGAAATGCAGGACCTCTGGCTCCATTCCAACCCCCCTGCAAAATTTTAACAAGATCTCCAGTTATTCATTTGCACTGTAAATATTGAGAAGCACTAATATAAACAGTTTTATTAGACGGGAATTTGTATAAATAAATGTGAGAGGAACATTCTTAATTTTATTGCAGAGTGCTCTTTCTTCTAGAACGTTTGGACTCTGGTTAAACCTAAAAGGAAAGTTATTCACTTTCATTTTCTGCTTCCTTATTCATTTTCTCCAATATTGGGTTGTTGTTAAAGGCAGAATTTCTCCAAATCTACAAATATTCAGAAATAGGAAAGTATACTTTCAAACTGGGGCATGCATCATATATTAAAGTTATAGCTTAATTAGATAAGGAATTATATAAAAGCTTTTATCAGTTCTTTGAAAATAAGTATTTTACAAGTTAGGCTCCTGGTAAAACAGAGCCAACAAAAATATTATTACAAATGAAATAATTAAACCAGTTCAGGTTTCTGGAGCTGGGAAAAGGTGCAGCAAATTTGGAACGCATCTAGACAAGAGTAGCTAAATTTATATTAATAAATTTAATATATAAGGTGACTTCCTCTGGGAGAACTGGTAGCCCAATTGTAGACCTCACACCAAAGGCTTCCTGGTCATATCCGAGGGGATATTCTTTTGACATTTTCCACTGTTGCCACCTACTGGTTAAGAATGAATTTTCTTCTGTTGAGTTTGCTGTTGGATATTCATTGACTTGTATGTTCCTTGCGTGCATGCTCAGTTATGTCCAACTTTTTGTGACCCTATGGACTGCAGCCCACCAGGCTCCCCTGTCCATGGAATTTTCCAGGCAAGAAACTGGAGTGGGTTGCCATTCCCTTCTCCAGGGGATCTTCCCAACCCAGGGATTGAACCTGCATTTCCTGTGTCTCCAGCATTGGCAGGTGGATTCTTTACCACCCAGCCACCTACTTGTATGTTTATCTTTAAATAATTGGGCAGACATAAATTATGCTAGACAGTAGTGTTACCACAAGACACTGTGCTTGTCTTAAAGAGTTCATGGTTCCATTCAACAGAAAGACTGGAGCCCAGAGGGCACAGGACCTCCCGGGAGAGGCATCTCCTCCACTCTCCGGGGTCAGGGAAGAATTTTCAGAAAGAATTACAAAGACATGGTTCTAATGCAGGCTCCCAGTGTCAGAAAGCCTGTGATCCATGAAAAGAAACTCAGGGAGGAAAAAATAATGGAAATCTATGTGCTTTTTAAATTGTTTAGTTTGAGGAATAAGTCTGTTGATTGATTATGGTTGGTAGAAAACACACAGCAGAGGTGGTTTCAGTGTAAATCATGGAAAGATTTTTGAAAAAGAGATTTTTCTTCATGAGTTATTAAAGATGAGCCATCTATATCCTTTAACAGATATTTATTAAGCACCAGCTGTGTACCAGGAGTGGTGTGGTGGCTGAGGATTAAATAGTGATCAAGACTGTGAGATGGCTTGCCTTCATGGTTCTTGCAGATTCAGAGGAGAACAGGGGAAAATGAGCAAAGGAATTTCAATAAATTATGGAAGTTTTTGGATTGGGGGAACAGAAGGGTTGAAAAGAGGCTTCCTTGAGGAAGTGGTGTCTAAGTTGCGGAAGAGTGATTACTGGGGTTGAGACTTGTGGGCAGAGACAGAGGGTTACAGGCAAAGAGAACAAGATCAACAGATTCTGTTGAGGGTTTTACTTTTATCCTGAGGGCAATGGCGGCTTCCCTGGTGGCTCAGAGGTTAAAGCATCCGCTTGCAATGCGAGAGACCCGTTCAATCCCTGGGTTGGGAAGATTCCTTGGAGAAGGAAATGGCAACCCACTCCAGTATTCTCACCTGGAAATCCCATGGACGGAGGAGCCTGGTACAATCCACAGGGTCACAAAGAGTCAGACACGACTGAGCGGCTTCCCTTTCACTTTCACTTGAGGGCAATGGCAAGTCAGGAAGAGATTTTAAAAGGGAAGTGATTGTCAGCCTGGCTTGCTAGAAGATTCTTTCTGGCTCCACCATGGAGGACGCATTGACGAGGAGTGAGCGTGGGAATAGTGTTTTCGCACGCCTGCTCACTCTCTGACTCTGTGCCACCCCGTGGACTGTAGCCCACCAGGCTCCTCCGTCCGTGGGCTTCTCCAGGCAAGAATCCTGGAGTGAGATGCCACTTCCTCCTCCAGGGGATCTTCTCCACCCAGGGATCAAACCCATACCTCTTGCGGGCCCTGCATTGGCAGGCGGATTCCCTACCACTAGCGCCACCTGGGAAGCCAGAAGCAGGGTTACCTGTTTCAAAGCTGTTCATTATTCCTCTCACATTTATTTACATAAATTCCCATCCTTCTAATAAAGCTGAACTTCCACTGGGCCCTGGGAGGGGCAGAGGTGTGCCCAGATGCACAGACATCTTCAGCAGGAAAGCTAGGAGTGGAGCCGCCACCCTGTGTCCCCTGCTGCGCTCGGCCCTAACCCTGCTCCCTCTAGACAGAGTCCAGTAGACAATGAGTTAGGGATTGTTTAGGGATACAGGCCAGTATGCTAATAGTACCAAGTCTTTGAAATGGGTCTCAACCCTCCAACTTCAAGGGACAGGTACTACATTCCCTTCAAGTGCTTATGAGAGATGTCACGCGTTCTAAGGTTCTGCTTGGGGTTAGGTAAATTTAAAGAGAAAGGGACAACGAAGGTTGAGGTGGTTGGAGGGCATCACCAACTCGATGGACGTAAGTTTGAGCAAGCTCTGGGAGTTGGTGATGGACAGAGAAGCCTGGCGCGCTGCAGCCCATGGGGTCGCAAAGAGTTGAACACGACTGAGCGACTGAACTGAACTGAAATTTAAAACACTAGCAGTTATGTTTTCTAAGCTACTATGAAATTCTCCATTATTTTCCAGGCTTCCAAATGAATTTATCTCTCACTTTGGCTCAAAGTTTAGCCATAGCACAAAACAAAAATATGGTTCTCATTACGCATCCCTAAACTCTGTGAAGCAGACATCTGATAACTCCTGGAACAATGGGAAAAAATTTAAATATATATTTTATATATTTCCCCTAACATTCTGAATAGAGATTATTGATGTTTTATCTCAGTGTCTCCTATTTGTTGAATCATTTTCTCATTTGATACTCAAGTATTTCTAAATAACATGAGGAAAACAGTTTTATGATATCAATAATTTAAATTCACTTAATTTAAAATGCAATCTTTTAAATGTCACATTTATCTCACATTCTACTTTTCATTAAAATATCCCCTGAAGCATGGATTTTGTAACTAAGAGAGCCTTTACAGTTATTATCATAAATACGAAGAGCCTCACAGTCACATTGTTCTTTTCACAGACCACGTGGCCTTTCCGAGCATTTTCAGATCTCATTTAGTTAGTCACAGAGCCAGCCAGTGAGAGCAATTGCTCAGATGAATATCGGATGACTGAATGCTTTGAGTAATATGGTTTACTTTATTTTGTGTAAATGTGAAATTTTTTCAAACATGGCAAGGTATCATCACCTCCTCCGGAGAGGGGAACAGTTCCTGAGAGTTCCAGCAGGTGGCAGCATAGGTTATTGCAAAAGGGCGGAACAGCCTCAAAAAAAAAAAATCCAAGCACCAACATGCTGTTGTTTCTCATTTTACTGCGACTAAGCCAGCGCCCCCTCCCTTTAACGTAAAAGGAACATGCCTGGACATGCTAACAAGGAAAATAACTTTTCAGTACGGAGATGACATAGCATGCTAAACACAATCATAATTAAAATAGCTAAAATATGTGACTGCTGTGCTGAGTTGCTTCAGTCGCGTCCGACGTGTCCGACTCTTTTCTACCCTGTGGACTGTAACTCACCAGGCTCCTCTGTCCACGGGATTCTCCAGACAAGGACAGGAGTGGTTGCCATGCCCTCCTCCAGGGGATCTTCCCAGCCCTGGGATTGGACCCAGGTCTCCCGCATTGCAGGCAGATTCTCTACCATCTGAGCCAGGGAAGCCCAAGGATACTGGAGTGGGTAGCCTATCCCTTCTCCAGGGGATCTTACTGATCCGGGAATCAAACTAGGTTCTCCTGCATTGCAGGTGGATTCTTTACCAGCTGAGGACCAGGGAAGGCCAGCTAAAATATATTGAGGGCTAAATCTATGCTTCCCACCGTTCTAAGACCTTAACAGGTATCTTTTATTTATTACTCACACTAGTTTGTCTGTGGTTATTATTAGTGTCTCCATTTCAAAGACCAGGAAACTGAGGCAGGGCCAATCTTTCACAGCTGCTAAACGAAGGAGGTAGGGTATTTAACCAGGCAGTCTGGCTCTAACATCCGGTCTTTGAACCACTTTATCATGTTTAATTGTGGGGTCTGCAATCCCTGATGAAAATCCAAAGTATTAGGAAAAATACGGTGAGTTTTCAGAAAAGAGACCTGAGTACTGAATGCACGCTGAGTCGCCTCAGTCGTGTCTGACTCTGCGACGCTACGGACGATAAACCGCCAGGCTCCTCTGTCCATGGGATTCTCCAGGCAAGAATACTGGAGTGGGCTGCCACGCCCTCCTCCAGGGCATCTTCCCCATCTGGGGATCAAACCCTCATCTCCTGCAGCTCCTGCATTGTCAGGCAGGTTCTTCACCGCTGAGCCACCAAGGAAGTCCAGGAGAGAGAATAATCAGCTACAAGACATGGCCGTGAGGAGAGTAGACAGGTGGTCACAGCTGGCAAAATGAACACACTCAGGAATGCTCTACAGGCCCCCGTCCAAGCCAGGAGCTACGCTCTTTCACTCCCAGGCTTGAAGGGAAACTAAAGCACCCCCAGAGTGAGAGGTCTGTCCATGGGTAGCACAGCTCGGGTCCAGGCTGGAAGCAGAGTTGACTGGGATGATGTGTCCCTTGGAGACGGGCTGTCAGAAGCTGAGCAGGCTCAGGAGAACCCAGCTAGTCACCAAGACCACCTCTTAATAACGTGGCGGCTGGGATCTCAGCATGTGCATTTTGTGGGGGACACGGCTTTCTGTCCACACACGCACCATGGGGGAACCCACCCTTGGAGAGCCTCTGCTTCACACTTACTCCATGGTGAGACCTCTGGGGGATGCGTCTCTTGCCCCACCTTGTTCAATGGTGACTTTTTTTTTTTCTTTCGACTCATGTGAGTTCTTCCAGGCCAAGTGCTGTTCTTCTAACAGTGCTTGAATATTCTGAGATGAATTTATATGTCCTTTAAAACTAAATAAAAGTGTAATTATAACTAAAACACTCTAAGCAAAATGAAGCCACTGATAATACCTCCAGAAAAGAGCCGCAGTGTGCATGGGAGTTGAAAACCTGACGTGTATGGTGTGTCTCTGGCAATGCCTTTTTCACCTAAAAATGTTCTATGCTGACAGCACAGGGCCTACTGATCAATGGAGAATAACATGAAGAGTAGGCTCATAAAAACTTTACCAGAACACTCAGAAGTATCCTTATCAAAAAGTTGTTCATAATCAGATCTCTATATCTAGCTTCCAATTTACAGGATATACAGGAATTGGAGGAATAAGTTAAATGACAAGAATGCAATCAGCAAAATTGAGAATATGGGCAATTTTACATGAAAAAAAATGATTCCTTTTTTGATTATAAATGAAAATGAGAAAAAACAGAGAGGAGATTGTTATGGATTAAAAGAGACATCAACAAAATACAAAGTCTGGGCCTCATTTACATCTAAATTCAGGAGGCATTTGTTTTAGGCATTTGAATATTGATTTCATATTAGATTATATTAAGTAATTATTGCTATTTTTATGATAACAGACTGGTGTTAAACTAATTAAATGTATCATATCTACTGGTAATACATGATGAAATATGTATAGACAAAGTGATACAGTAATTGGGACTCGCTTTAACATATTCTAGCAGATTCTTGTGTTTCCAGCTATGAGGGACTAGACTTCGCACAGCAAACCTTCTGTATCCTCTGAAATTAGAAAAGAATTAGAAAAGCAACACCTAAAGCAATGCTTCTCACCTACCTCCCTAGTCCTCCGCAAAAGAAAATCTGTTCAGCGACATCAGAAAGCAGCCAGGGCAGCTAGACTCGAGGGTCTGAGCCCAGCGAGAGAAGAGAAAGTCGAGCCTGACCTTTGCTGCATTTCCCCAGAGGTATTTGCTGATATTTAAAATAAGCTGGACCAGGAGCTGAGAAACCAAGGAGAGGTCTGGGCTGAGAGCAGCGGCCGTGCGGAGCTTTGGCCATGTCACAGCAGCGGGAGAAATTCAGGTTTCCAAACACCATCACGTTGGGGACCAAGGCTTCAACCTCTTGATTTTAAATGTTCACAAATAGTCAGTCCATAACAGTGAATTTGCAAAGTAAGTAGCTTAGGATTACTATTGCAAAAATTGCAGATGGAGAAGAGAGAAAGTAAATGAATGTTAAAAATTGGGCAATGGTACTATGGGGAACAGTGTTCAGGTTCCTTAAGAAACTAAAAATAGAGCTGTTGTAGGACCCTGCCATCCCACTCCCGGGCATATATCTAGAAAACACATGATCTGAAAGGATCCATGACCCCAGTGTTGATTGCAGCACTGTTTACAATAGCCAAGAGCGGGGGACAACCTAAATGTCCATTGACAGAGAAACGGATAGAGGACGTTGTACATACATATATACATTGGAGAAGGAAATGGCACCCCACTCCAGTGTTCTTGCCTGGAGAATCCTAGGAGAGCCTGGTGGGCTGCCGTCTCTGGGGTCGCACAGAGTCGGATACGACTGAAGCGACTTAGCAGCAGTAGTACATAATACAATGGAATATAACTCAACCATTAAAACAACGGAATAAGGCCATCTGAAGCAACATGCATGGATCTAGAGTGTCGCACTGAGTGAAGTAAGTCAGACAGAGAAGGAGAAACATTGTATGATATCCCTTACACGTGGAATCTAAAAAGAAATGACACAAATGAGTTTTAAAACAGAAACAGGACTCACAGACAGAAAATGAACTTATTGTTGCTGGGGGCAGGGGATAGTTAGGGACTTCGGGATGGTCATATACACACTGCTCTGCTTAAAATGGATAACCAGCAAGGACTTATTGTATAGCACGTGGAGCTCTGCTCAGTGTTATGTGGCAGCCTGGAGGGGAGGGGGGGTCTGGGGGAGAAAGAATATATATCTATATATGTATGGGTGAGTCCCTTCACTGTTTACCTGAAACTATCACAACATTGTTAATCAGCTATATCCCAATACAAAATAAAAAATTCAAAAGAAAAAAAACTGAGCAGTACTGTATCTTAAAAGGTCTCACAGTAGGGTCCTACAGTAGAGCATAGGAAACTATATTTAATATCCTGTAATAAGATGAAAAAGATAATGAAATAGAATATGAAAAAATGAAATGAAAAAATAATGAAAAAGAATATGAAAAAAAGTCTTAAAAGGAACCTAGATTTTATTGTATAATTTATGGGAAGATATTGAAGAGTTTTATATGGAGTAGTAACAAAATCAGTACAGCATTTTAGGTTTATTTAGGTGGAGTATTGTAGATAGATGGATGATAAGGAATAATGTCAGGGGGACATGTAATGAGCGCCTGACCCAAGGCAGAATTTAACGATGGGGATGAAAGAATGAAAACAGTTGCGAGATGCACAATGAAAAATTGGTAAGAAAGCTTAGATGTGGGAGAGGAAAGTGATGGAGGCTGGACGATGACTCTAGATTTGGAATGTGATGGAACAACAACAGACTCAACCTGCCAAGAGAAATAAGAGCTGGAGAAGAAAATTAGGTCCCACAGGAGGTTGAGCTGATTGAGGAACACACAAGTGGATTCGTTGAGGAAGCATTTAAATGAACACATTTGGACATGGAAGTTAGCACTTTAAGGAGAACGTTAAACAGAGCCCAATTCCAGAGAAAAGTCAGATGATATAAGGTCAAAACATTAACTGTTCAATTTAGCAAATGCATGGAGCAATCAAGGGACACACAAAGTCCTTGCTGAAGTTAACACGACTGTAAAATATATACTAACACACAGCCATGGAAAAGTTCACCATCCTTACCCAGAAGTGTCCTGTCTAGGGAAAAATTTACTGAAAAATAAACTAACTGCTCTTTATTCAGAAAAGTACAGAAGATAACAGGAGAAAGGCTAGTTATGTGATCAGCAGCACAAGCCTCAAGTCAAAGAGTTTAAGTGATTGGATGTTCAGTTCATCTCACGATTAGGTTTAGCTTTTAACTTCTTAGTTACTCTCATTCCAAAGCAGATAAAACCAATGTGCCTTTTAAAGATCCTGGCTAATACCACATGAAGTCTCTAATACAGTATAAAATTAATTTATTTTCCATCTAAGCTTCTTTCCTGTCTACCTTGGAAAAAAGATTAAACATAATACAATGGGAGTTAATTTAGCTATTTTCTTATTGCGCTTTCCTGGGTTTTCTTATTAAAACTCCAAAGGAGTATCTTTGATTTTTCTCGGAAAATACTTTTCAGTTGCCAATCCGTTCCTGGCTCCATGTGCAAGCAGAGACCGAAGTGGCCTCCGATAATTTAATATCAAGGTGCCAAGCAATCTGAGATGTCAGAGCACCCCACAGGAACACAATTATTTCCTCTGAAAAGTTCATCATTTTCAAACTGGGATGAAGTCGGTACAAGTAGAGTCATCCTTCCCTCGTAAAAGTATGACTTTGTTTGCTGTTAATATGCTAGGGACTTGTATTCAGCTGGAGGAGGAAAAGTCTGTTTTGGCTGATCCGAAAGCCCTTTTGCTAAAAATGACAGGTAGTGTGTCTGGGAAATTAATGTTCATCCATATTTATTCAGTTTTGAGATATTTTAGGGCACAGGCAGATGAAGCGCTAATAACTTCAGCTTAATGTGTCTCTACCGCACTTTTGCTTTTCCTTGAGCATCTCTGTCCCCAGGCTAGGTGGGATGTTGCTTACATACAACCCCAAATCTTGTTTCAACAGCTGCTTCATTTAATGTCTAAATATACTTAGGAAAAGTATTGAAATATGGAAATATTAAACAGGTATTTCCATTTTATTGGGAAGGACCTACGGGGTCCCCTTGGTGGCTCGGCCATGTAAAGAATCTGCCTGCAATGCAGGAGACCCGAATTTGATTCCTGGGTCGAGAAGATCCCCTGGAGAAGGAAATGGCAACCGGCTCCAGTATTCTCACCTGGAGAATTCCATGGACAGAGGAGCCTGGCGGGCTACACAGTCCACGGGGCCACAAAGCGTTGGACACAGCTGAGCAACTAAATAACAACACTTTAAAAAAGATTTGCATACATCGTAAAGATTCAGAGAAAGAATTTAGAGGTTTTCTAAAGTAAATGCTCTGAGAAATGGGAGGTCAGGGTCTACAGCAGGAAGAAGCCTGATTGAAGGTGGATGACACAGACGGGCGCATTCAGATTCAGGCCGTCCCGGGCATGATCACACCTGATGCCCATCGACAGGGACGGGCTGCAAGTGAAAAGGTGGTTCAGGGCCAGCTCAGGGGTCATCCTCGAAGTCCTGATGGGGAGTTCGGGCTTCATTCTTTAGGACCAAGTAATCACTTAAAGACTTTAAGCTTGGGAATAAAATGATCAAACTAATAACATTTTTAAAAGGAGAGAAATACGCCAATTTTTACAAACAAAGACTTGAAGAGGGTAAGACAAGTCACAGGTAGCTAAAAGAACGTAAAAGGAATTATCTTAGAGCTCAAAACTCTGTGATGTGGGTCCTTATCATTTCCACTTTCGCATAAAAAAAAAAGCAGAGGCTTGAAGTGTTTATGTAACTTTTCCAAAAGTGGTGTACTTGGTACCTGTGGGCAGCTTCACACCCAGTCTATCTCCCAATAAGGATAGAAGCTTCCCAGAGGCAATAGGGCTACTGAACCAGCGACGATCAAACAGAAAACGCTGTGAGTTTGCTCTGTGCGAGATGACTGACCGGGGAGCGGTGGGGTGTGGTTACTCTGAATGGATGGTACTCGCATGACGGTGGAGACTGAGACTGGATCAATATCGGTGTCAGACCGATTGAGACGGATGTCAGCTCTTCCTAAAATTACACTCCTGGGATCTCGGCCAACATGAGCTTCTTTGGGTTTCCTAGATTGAATAAGATAATACAGCTCAAACAGCTTTAGAAGCTGTAAAATCCGAAGAGGCAAAGACTATTAATACTTCCGCGTGAGAAGAACATTAAGTGTTTACAAGTCAGCTCCCACCTTAAGTGCACCAGGAGGGATCACATTCATCAGAGGCCCATCCTGAATGTTTTATAATGTTTTATAAAGTGAGAAATTGCTTCCTGTTGTATCTCTGTGGAGTTTCATGTTTTTTAAGGCTCTCTGTGGATTAGTCAAAGCCTCTCCTTGAAACCCCCAAACATGTCTTGAGAAAACAGCTATTTTGTGCTGCACATTATAGAAAACCCATCCGCAAATGTTTTAAACAGCAAAGTTAATTTACTGGGTTTGCAGCTGAAAATATGGCACCCAGCAAAGGAGCTTCACGTAATGACTCCAGCAGCGTTCCCAGGGCCGTGTTCATCCCGACTCTTCCTCTGCCTTGCTCAACATTCTGCTTAGCTGCTCAGACGTGGCTGACTCTCTGGGACCCCATGGACTGTAGCCCGCCAGGCTCCTCTGCCCATGGGCTTCTCCAGGCCAGAATACTGGAGTGGGCTGCCATGCCCTCCTCCAGGGCATCTTCCCAACCCAGGGACTGAACCCAGGTCTCCTGCATGGCAGGCAGATTCTTTATTGTCTGAGCCACTAGGGAAGCCTTACCTATAGGAGACACAATCTCCACCGCTTTCCTCTGCAGCCACACCTCATGTAAGACCAGCAGAAGGGCCTCACAGTTCCAGACCCTGGGGCTTCCGTGGTGGCTCTGTGGGGAAGACTCCGCCTGCCAATGCAGGAGACACGGGTGAAGACTCCGCCTGCCAATGCAGGAGACACGGGTTGGATACCTGGGTCCCACATGCCACCGTCGAGCAGCCAAGCCCCGTGCGCTGCAGCTACTAGCCTGTGCTCTGGAGCCTGGAAGCCGCAACTGCTGAAGCCTGCACAAACTAGAGCCGTGCTCTGCAACAGGAGAGTAGCCCCCGCTAACGGCAACTAGAGAAAAGCCCATATAACCACAAAACCCCAGCATAGCCAAGATCAACAAAAAGACGATTGAAGCACGCTAAAAAAAACCCAAGACAGTTCCAGACATCAATTCCTTTTTTTTAAATTAATTTTTATGTTTTAGTTTGTTTTGCTTTACAATACTGTATTCGTTTTGCTATACATCGACATGAATCAGCCACGAGTGTACATGAACTCCCAATCCCAACCCCCCACCTCCCCCCTAGACGTCAATTCCTGAATCACAGGCTTAAAAGAAGAGGCAGGATCACTCCTAATAGCTTCTGTGAAAAGAAGATACTTTGCAAAAATTGTCAGAATGACAATTTGAATATGGTTTAGTTCTTTCTGACTTCATCTTAAAGAAGCTTTGAAACCTCTGATATAAATGACTATTGATATGTATAAATAGATTGATAAATTCCTGAGGTCAAAGGGAATTTATAAGTCATTCACTTATACAAAAGATTCATATGCTTCTCATTTTAATAAGACGTGTACCCAGCAGAAACTACTGTGTATACACACGGTATATTTGCATGGTATGTGTACATTTGGTATGAATTCACATCTCTCACCTTTAACAAGTATATATGCTGCTGCTGCTGCTAAGTCACTTCAGTCGTGTCCGACTCTGTGTGACCCCAGAGATGGCAGCCCACCAGGCTCCCCCGTCCCTGGGATTCTCCAGGCAAGAACACTGGAGTGGGTTGCCATTTCCTTCTCCAATGCATGAAACTGAAAAGTAAAAGTGAAGTCACTCAGTCGTGTCCGACTCCTAGTGACCCCATGGACTGCAGCCCACCAGGCTCCTCCCTCCATGGATTTTCCAGGCAACAGTACTGAAGTGGAAAGTGAAAGTGAAGTCGCTCAGTTGTGTCTGATTCTTTGCAACTCCATGGACTACCTATCAGGTCCTCCATCCATGGGATTTTCCAAGCAAGAGTGCTGGAGTGGATTGCCATTTTCTTCTCCAGGGGATCTTCCCGACCCAGGAATTGAACCTGGCTTTCCCGCATTGCAGGCAGACACTTTACCATCTGTATTCAGTGATGTTATGTTTTATTATTTCTCCCTCTCCCTTTTGTCAAGCTTTCTTCTTAATTATTTCTCTCTACTTATTCCTATTTCCTGTTTCAGGGTCATGTCTGAAAGTACTAAGTCAGTAAGGTCAGGAAGTTCATTATAGATTCAGGAAAGGGGGAAACTTCTACAGTACAGCTGGGCAGGACAAATGATGGAAGACGGTCAGAGTTGCCTTTCCAGGAAGGAAAAGCAGGGGGCACTGTGGTGGGAGTAGAGAGATGATTTTGTTTGAATAAGGACAATGAAATCACTGTTTCCTCCCTTCCTTTCTTTCTTCTTCCTTTTTCTCTCTTCCTTCTTTTCTTTCGTAACAATTGGACAGAAGTGTTTAGAGCCACTTCGGGGTATAAAACTAACAATATAATTACCTTTTAACACTTGGATTTTGAAAGTGGTCTCCAGTAGCAGTAGTCATTCTGTCCCGGGAAGTTTTATGTGTAGAATTTCATCTGATCTTTTCATCAGCCCCATGGATCGTATTGTTGCATCTATTTGATAGAGGAGGAGAGAGGAGCTCAGGTTCTGTGGATACAGATTCTTGGACTCACCCAGGTGTGAGGGTGTCCTCACCCAGCTTTCTGATTCTAAACTGTGTCCTTTTGGTAACTTTCCTCTTTAGCAACCATTTTATTTGAACAGTGAGTGAAGTGAAGTTGCTCAGTCGTGTCTGACTCTTTGCGACCTCTTGGACTGTAGCCTACCAGGGTCCTCCATCCATGGGATTTTCCAGGCAAGAATACTGGAGTGGGTTGCCATTTCCTTCTCCAGGCGATCTTCCTGACCCAAGGATTGAACCTACGTCTCCCGCATTGTAGGCAGATACTTTACTGTCTGAGCCACCAGGGAAGCTACTAAAAACCTCATAAATTACCAGGAAGCCAAGGGACGTTCCATTTGAATTGGCATAATACTTCAATAATAGACGATCTAAATAAAGAATGGAATCATGTCCTATGAACACTGGTCAAGAAAGCATCTGCTGCTGCTGCTGCTAAGTCACTTCAGTCGTGTCTGACTCTGTGCGACCCGAGACAGCAGCCCGCCAGGCTTCCCCATCCCTGGGATTCCCCAGGCAAGAACACTGGAGTGGGTACTTATTTTTAGGGTACTTGCTCTATTGAAATGTTTGAGTGATACTAAATTAGTGGGAACGCATCTAAGCTATTTATGTGGTTTAAATGCTACTCCCATAAAGTAATAGTTTAAAATTTTGTAAAGCAATAGTTTAAAAGTTAATTCTAAAAATGGAAAGTTATGAAGCTAACTCTTTAATTTTTTAAGATTTATTTTAATTGGAGAATCATTGCTTTATAATACTGGTTTCTGCCATATAGCAGCATGAGTCAGCCGTGGGTATGCACGTGTCCCTTCGTTCTTTGAACCTCCGTGTCACCTCCGCCCTATTGCACCCCTCGTTGTCACGGAGCACAGGGGTTGAGCTCCCTGCGTCACACAGCGCGCTCCCACTGGCTATCTAGCTTACGTATGGTGGTGTGTACGTGTTTCAGTGAGTGTGTGTGCTATACTCTGCAGCAGGTACAGTGTGTGTGCACGCCACTCTCCCCGTCCGTCCCTCTCCTTCCCCCACTGCCCTCTAGGCCTGCGTCTCCTTTCCTGCCCTTCAAACAGGTTCCGCAGTACCAGCTTTCTAGATTCCACATATATGCTTTAATACATGATATTTGTTTTTCTGACTTACTTCACTCTGTAGAAAAGGCTCCAGGTTTGTCTACCTCAGAACGGACTCGGCTGCCCTCCTTTTTATAGCTGAGTAGGGTTCTCTTGTCTGTATGTACCACCGCTTCTTTATCTGTTCATCTGTCCGTGGATATCTAGGTTGCGTGCATGTCCGAGCGATTGTAAACAGTGCTGCGAGCATGCTGGGGGATAGGTGCCTTTCTCAATTATGGTTTCCTCGGTTACATGCCCAGGAGTGGGACTGTTGTGTCATATGGCAGTTTTATTCTGAGTTTTTTTTTTTTTAAGGAATCTCCATACCCTATTTTTAATTTTACAATTTAGCTGGCTGCACAGGTATGAATCGTTTATGTCTATTTCGTGTTGCAGTTAGCTGATGCTTGTTCACGTCTATTCCTGTTCCTCAGGCCTTTTCCAAGGGTTCTACCGCGGTCTGGCTATTGTGGCTGTTTTAATACTGGCTCTCTTTGTCCGTGTGGGGGCCTGTCTGTGGGGTACGGCTGAATTTGTCTGGGAGGACAGATTCAGAGCACGCAGCTCAGAGGCACGCAGAGAGGAGTCTGAGAGAGTGTGATAAAGACTTTTCCTGCATGCCCGACTGGCAGCCAGCCTGCTGGACCTCTCCTTTCTCTTGATTGTGGTGATATTTCAGACTCACCCGCTGGAATATGTGCAGATGCCGACAGCTGAGCCCACCTTGAGGAAGTACTGTAGATACTGAGAATGTTTACTTTCCTGAGCTAGAAATTACAAATAGCAATTGAATAATGAACACAGGGTACTATTGATGAATGCTCTGCACTATATAAAGATTCCACTGAACGCCTCGAGTGAAAGGTTAGATCATTTCTGAGAACCAAGATCTGAACAAATCTGTACCCCAACGTCACATACTTTTGGCCTTGCAGTTTAATAAACATCTATGTAGATGAGATATCAAACAGATGAGGGATTTTACTAAAATTAAATGCTCAGTAATACACTTTTCCTTTGAGCAGAAAAGCTTATATGAGACCTAATGTAAAGCCTGCATTTGCGTGTGGGGTCTGTTGACTGGCAGTTTCCAGAAAATACATCTCCTTGAAGAGCAGACTGAATAGAAACTGCAGAGTGAGAGACCCCAGTGGTGAAGGCAGGCCCGTGCCCCGTTACTCAGCGGATATCACCTGCTCTTGGTAAAAGTGTATCCTCATAGTGAGTCTCTGCAAGGGAAGTCTGGGTTCTAGAAGTGACATGCTGCTCCCCTGCAAGAAAGCAGGTAGCATCCTGCTGTGTGGAAACAGATGACAGGTGTGTCGTCATCTCTGTGACTTTGTTTGAAACCTATTTCTTTAAAAAAAGCCACTTTTTATTGAAATACAGTTGATTTACAATGTTGAATTAGTTTCAGGTGTACAGCAAAATGACTCATATAAATATGATATGTGCATAATATGTAGTATATATAAAAATACATAGTTTCTTTTTTAGATTCTTTCCCATTATATAAAAACTATTCCTTTTTTAAATTTATTTTTTAATTTGTGGAAAATTGCTTTACAGTTTTGTGTCGGTTTCTGCCATACAACACTGCAAATCAGTCATAATTATATATGTGTGTGTATGTATATAGATATATATATATATGTCCCTTCCCTCCCGAGCATCCCTCTAGGGAGCTCTCCCCCCCAACCCCTCTCGGTCATCACAGAGCACTGCCCCAGGCTGGGCCCCTGTGTATACAAGACCTATTTCTAACAGTGGTTATTTTTATGGTCACACTCATCATTTTGCCAGTGATTATCATGACTTTAGATTTTTAAGAGATTATTGCCCTGATTATTTGATTGTTTCTGTTAAATGTACTTAAGTATCGCCCTTTAACTCAGGTTTCTTCCCTCAAGTATACATACATTTTGTTTGATTTAGGGATGCTCTTTAGTTATTCCTTGTCCTTTCTCTAAAGGATTTCACTATTTTAGAGAAGGAATGATCATAATTTCCCAAAGCTCCATATTTGCTGTTATTTCTCTCCAATGGTCACCCAATGAATAACCATCAAATAACTGGAAAATTGAATTTCATAGGGCTGACATGTTGAGTCCTAAAGTGACATAGCATTAAAAATAGGAGCCATCACAGATAAATGTTAATGATTGCACATTTCCTGCAATATTAATAAACCTTTAATCTTGTCATTTTCAAGGGCTTGGTGCCCTCTCCAGGGTGAATTAAGCCTTTTCTTTATCACAGGATTTGACTAAAACTTTAATTATTGATATAATACAGTCCTATTATAACATAGCTCATTACTCAAGTCAGATCTACTGATATGCATTAAGCACCCATTTTCCCGCTGGAACTGTGCAGGGTGCCTGGCACCAGACTTAGAAGTGAAAGAGAAAACGTAACAGTCTTTGGGGGTTTTAATGTATTCTTTATACAGTAGCCCAAAGACCACCCCTTGAGATATTACAATCACATATTGCAAACATCTAAAATAATATAAAGAGCTTATAATCTGCTAGAGAAGGAAGATGCACAAGCAGATAATTTTAATATTGTATGGGTTTTTCTCAGTTGGTTACCTACCCACTCAGGTGGCATGGAATGGCACTCAGTCCATTCTAAGTTTTGGGGAGTCATCACTGACCAAGTGATGCTGTATCTGTGTCATGAGAAAGTCCGTGTGGGCAATGAAAGTTTAGCAGACTTCTGGGGCAATGCCACACAAGCGAGAGGGCTATAGCATGTGGACAGACGCAGAACTGTTCAAGACAGAAGGAGGGAAAATGGCTGCAGGTGGGGATGGACATCTGAGGATGACCTATGTGCGTCCATTGAATTCAACTAGGCTTTCTTGTTGCACTAACACTTTCAAATACTGGTCACTCGACCTACTACCCGTTAACATCTCCATCAGGTGAAGTCTGCTAGATACCATGGCAAATCACCAGCATTGTTACAGAACATCTCACTGCTGTTCCAGGTCTACAGTGCAAAGACTAGACTCCAGAACACAGGGCCTGGAGAAAGAAACAGATTTTCCAACGCCAGCTCATCTTTATGGGAGAGCACAGTTCACAGTGTCCACACGGATTGAACCCCACCCTGTACAAAAGGAGAGACCGCTTCCCAAGACCATCACAAAGGGTGGCAGTGGGAAGGCTTCTAAAGCTGTAAGTATCTCTCCCCTTCTACCTCCCCAGTCCCGCCTAATATCAGTGAGGTCACAGGTACAGCTACTTAGGAATTTGAGATGGTTTTAAGTGGATTTAACCTAAATTTGGGGAGTTTCCCAGGTGGCTCAGCAGTAAAGAATACCCCTGCTGATGCAGAAGCCGTGGGTTCAGTCCCTGAATCGGGAAGATCCCCTGGAGAAGGAAATGGCAACCCACCTCCAGGATTTTTGCCTGGAAAATTCCATGGACAGAGGAACCTGGCGGGCTACAGTCCACAGGGTCACAGAGAGTCAGACACAACTGAAGTGATTGAGCCCATGTGTTAAAAGATAGGGGAAAGTAAGAAGGGAATTTTTTATCCTAATCCTGAATGGCCCTTAATCAGAACCCTACCTTCCGCGGCAAGTTAACACCAGGCAGATGGAACAGAGAACTCAAAAGACAGACCTCGACATCATTAGAGAACAAAAGCCAGAGGAAATGATGTCAGCAGCCAGCTGTGGGATGCAGGATGAGAAAAGTCATGAAAAAGAAGCTGAGGGAATATTGAGAAAAAGGGCACAGAACTTGGGGTGCCCCCTGGCAGGACCAGCACTGAGAGAATGAAGAAAGCCCTTGATTTCCACTGCCTCCCCCCATAGGCTGATTAATTGCATATGCTCCCGGTTCCACAAAACGGAAGCCAATGTAAGTGAAAGAACATTTAGCTGGAGGTCATTAAGAAATGAACAAGAATATTAAACAGGTTAAGGCTTTGTTTCATTTCTTCATATGGGAGGACTGAATCACTTTGAACCACAGTTTTTAGCTTGGAATTATGTTGAATATTTAGCTTCTTCATGTTTTAGGGGTAGCATAATGGTGAAGTGAATGACTCAGCACTTCCCCTAAACACACGATGAACTTTCGTATTTCTGCACTCCTACCTGCCATGTCTGTCTACTAGGTCTCAGTTGAAATCTCTCATCTCTTCTGGATTATCCTTCAATCTGCCCAGAGTCCACAAGTAGCTGGCTCTTCCGCACTTACATAAGCATCTGTGTTGTAGTCCTTGTCGTCTAACACTGGAGGTAGTCATCTAGGCTTCTTTTCTTTCTGGGAGCCAACCAGGGCAGGTCCTCTGATGTTCCATAGTTGTTTTGACTTGCCAGGGGTTAGTAAGGTGCATAAATAAACTTGAGATACATGAGCAATACGAATGTGAGAAAGCTGAGGTTCTGAACACCAGAGGGACCTCAAGTCAGAGCCACAGAGGATGGGCTTCATTTTGTGGTTTGTTTGTCTGCTCATGGGATGGATAAACCCTGAGGTTCTGCTTTAACCCCTTCAATCTCCTTTCCCCCTACATTCCTAGAGTCTGAGAGGAGGATAACCTGCATTTGGACTCAGAAACTCAGGTTTTGTGGAGGGGGACAGGTGATAGAGAACGCAAACGAATTGTTTGGCCAACCCAATATTTGTAGGTCATCCTACGTGCAGTCACTTGTACCCTTTAAATGACCTCCAGATTGCTTACAATACCTAATATAATGTAAATGCAATGTAAACAGTTGCTGGGCAGTAAATTCAAGTTTTACATTTTGGAAACTTCTGGAAATTGTTTTGGACATTTTTCCATCTGTGGCTGATTGAATCGTGCAGATGCAGAACCCAAGGACCTGGGGGGAGGGTGCGAGTTATCAATTAGAGGAGGACAGTGAGGAGGCAGATGAGATTCTGGTGACAAGGAAAGACGTCAGTGAGGGTCAATTTGAGCAACTGTACTGATGGAAAAGCTAAACAAACAGGGCAAAAACTGACAGCCCCGGTGGGTCAAGTCTCAGCGATACGACACAGAGAACACCAATGTGCTATCCGCAGCTGGGCTGGGAGGGGACCCGAGGATGGCTTTTCTGACAGGTGATCGATCATCCCGGATTTTGAGGGTAATGAGGAATGTCGAGTTCGTTCTTTGCATGAGCTTCCCAAAGGCAGCACAAGCTCAGAATTTTAGAACCAAAGGGACCTCAATCGATCCTTCTTTTTCAGAAAAGAAACCTGAGATATAGAAGAGGTAAACAGATGGGCTGCAAGGGGCGCTGTTCGGTCACACCAGATCTGAGACATGAAACAAAATCTGGAAGCTAACACCTTGCATTAGTCTGGATTCTGCACTGGCCTTTGTACACGTGATGCCGGGCATAGGGTGTCTCTTAATGATTTTTGTTTCTCCTTTCATCGTCCACCTACTAGTGTCCCTCCCCGTCTGCTCCCTTCCCAATCCCATTTCCTCTTCTTATATGACCATTCACTGCAAATGGCAGGCTGAACTGAGGATTGAGGTACCCGCTGGTGAGGTAACCCTGAAAACTTCATGTGGGGTTTTAGAGACTCGAATCTCTCTTGGAATCAGTGAGAGGAGATATGATTTGAAATGACAAGGTGTGGGCTTGTTATTTTGGAGACACATGGGGTGACTCTGTCACCTGTGGGTATGTGGAAGATGGAAGATACACCTAATTTGCCAGGTGATTTATCCGAGGGGTGTTTTTCGACCACCAGGGTGTTGCAAGCATTACCTGATTGCTCCCGCTGCTTATTTAAAAAATGCATAAGGACAGGAATAAGTAAAAGAAAGACGCTCAACAGAAATAAAGCATGACTTGCTGGTTTGGAAGGCTCCCAGCTCTCCAGACGCTAAAATTAAAAATGGCTTCTGAGTGAGGCTGCAGTCCAGAGCGCTCTTGGGATAGCTGGCATGGAGATGCCGCTGACGATGCTGCCTGGTTGAATCTGGGAAAGTTCAACCTTGCAGAGACCCAGGCCCCTCAAGGGCGCGAGGAGGTGCTACTCCATCCTCTGCGTCACATCAAACCCTGGGCATCTGGGAACTTTCAAGGGGCTGATCCTCAAGGGCTTACTCTTTAAGTCGCCTGGGCGGGCTGTTGCATGGTTCCAGGACTTGGTTTCTGCCAGCGGGCCTCCCAGGAGGCACCAGAGGTACAGAAACCCGCCTGCCAAGGCAGGAGGCTTAAGAGACGCGGGTGTGATCCCTGGGTCTGGAAGATCCCCTTTAGGAGGGCATGGCAACCCACTCCAGTGTTCTTGCCCGGAGAATCCCATGGACAGAGGGGCCTCGTGGGCTACCGTCCATAGTGTTGCAAACATCCAACACTACTGAATCAGTTTAGCACAGACGCATGCAAGTAAGCAGGAACTTAGCGCCTGATATTTGACATGAATTATGCTTATGATTGAATGAAAGTAGTTTTTTTTTTCCCCCCTCATGTGTATGTTTGCTTCTCAAATCTGGATTTCTCCCAGGACCCATCAGCTTACCTCACTGGAATTGCCATACACTATTTCTGTATTGATTGGTTCTGTTACAGGTCAGTAGAAAATGTGTAGCAAACAGCAAAGGCAAGAAGCAGTCATTTTTCTGTTGATGGCAACAGCATTGTGTGTCTCTTCACCTTCCTCACATAAAAGATGTGAGCCATCTAGGTGTTATTCAGAGACTGGGAATGTTGACAGAAGTAGCTAATAGTGAAATTTTAATTCTAGGAAAGCACTTAAAGGATACCTAGGCTTGTGTGTGCATGCGTGCTAAGTCGCTCCAGCTGTGTCCGGCTCTTTGCAACCCCGTGGGGTGTAGCCCGCCAGGCTCCTCTGTCCATGGGATTCTCCAGGCAAGAATACTGGAGTGGGTTGCCCTGCCCTCCTCCAGGGGAACTTCCAGACCCAGGGATCGAACCCATGTCTCTTATGTCTCCCGCATTTCCTCGGGTGGGTTCTTTAAGACTAGCGCCACCTGGGAAGCTCTATGTAGGCTCACCCTGTGTTTTAACTGGGAGACACAGAGATTGAGAGAAGTGACAGAAATGTGCCCTGAATCACAGACCAAGCTGATGTCAAAAGCAAGACAATTCAGTGTTGTCCAGTGTTCTTTCTACAGTAGTTTGTGATGGTTAGTGTTGTATGGGGGTAGTGACCTGGAGAACATTAATCACATGACTGTAAGCGGAAGTTGAGGCTGCATGGGCCGAGGATTGAAGCTGGGCCCCCCGCATGGCAGGCGGGAGTTCTACAGCTGCACCGCCCGTGTGCCATTAATCATAAAGCGGCCATTTACCAGCACTTCTACCAAGAGAACTTCATGTTCGTGTGTGACCTAATATCTTCATGGCGACTCATATGATAGATACTATCATCTGTATTATTTTTTGAATAAGGACAATGAGGCTTAGGAAAGGTAACACCTTTACCTATGGCCATGCTACAGTTAATCATGAAACGAGCACCCTAACCCACATTTCATCTAACAGAAGTTCCCATATTCCTGACAGTCCAGCTGAATCAGGCTTAGCTCCGAAAGAAAGAGATCAGATTAGCGCATATCCGCCCATCTTACTTTGATAATTAGCAATCTAATTCCGAGTACAATTATGGAAGTTTGTGTCTTAAAAACAGAATCATTAAGAAGCTCTAAGTGAAAGATGGAATTCAGTGTTCTTAAAATCACTCCCCTTTCTCCACCCCTACAGACTACACTGAGCTGATCTCAAAGCTCCTAGGTATTAAACAGATCTTTGTAGTTGTCACAGAGATAACACGGGGCTGCTCTAATGAGAATGGCCTACCAGGTGAACCCTGTTCATTTGTCTATTAACATTTTTACCTGTTTTTAATTGAAAGGATGGTACACCTACAATTTTCCTTTTAAATCATGCGAGTCTCATGCTGACAAACATTGATCTTCTCCAAAACAGTAGACATGAATAATTTTTTAAAATATTCTGTCTTATTATTTTACAGGGACAGCCAGAACTCTCTGCCGGGGAACAGGTTATTCAGTTAGCTCATTTTCTGTGCCCTGGGGTTTCTCTGTCTCCTTTTCGTCCTGTTCTCTTTGAGAAGGTGGTTCTTATTAGCATCATCATTGCACGTTGAAGAGAGGCAAGCTTGAGAGGGGTTATGCTTCTTCAAAGAAGCTCAGTAGATAAATAAGCTTAAGTAAAACAAAGATCTGTGAGAGTATCTGATGTTTCTACGTATTCTTACTATTTCTCATCTACATCCATTTGGAAATCATTAGTTGAAAATTTAGCTGTATCTTCTGCAGGCTCTATTTTCTGTTAGAAAACCAGAGCATGGCAATAGATAATAGGATTATTTAGAACCTTGACAAAGTATTAAGCTTCTTCCACTGGTTCCTGATTTTAAATTTCTCAGTTAAAAAATACATTCTGAATATTTATAAGAGAAGCTTAGTGTTTTTACTAGTTATAATGCTCAAAATCTTATTTCTCAAACTGTGATCCTCTACTAGCCCAGGAAAAATCCCATATGAGACTGGAAAACATGCTCAGAGGCCTTCTATAGTTTCACATTGAGTGTTTAATTAAACATTCAGTGTAAGTATATTCTGGGTCATCTGCATTACTTTCTGGAACCGACTCCCAGTTCTTTTCTTCTGCTACTGTAATTACTTTTGTGTTTAACTTCACTCCAGGCAGAGACCACAAGTAAACCTTTGCAGTGTATTGCAGGAAAGAGGATTTTGCCACAATATGAGAAAAGAGTACAGGAACTGAGCTGTGATACGTGTCTCCCTGGCAGAGGCTGGGTAAGTTCGGAACAACCTCTGCCTTTTTCACACATTTTCCATCTCCATGTTGGGGGCTGACTTACTTGTCAATTTCCAATAGTCCATTGTCAATGAAGACTTCTTCTGCTGTCTGATAATGGCAATGATTACAATATATACTTATGCAAGTCAGAGTTTGGTAATGCAGCTATGCAAACTTTATATTCAAGCAGACAATAGTACAGAATTAACAAGTGAATCCTAATTAAAATTGGCATTAGAGAACTTCTTATGGCAGCATTTCATAAAAGTGAGAAGCCATATTAACTCAAGCAGCCAAGTCTTAAAGTTATTCGTATTTTATAAAACACACCAATGCAAATGTGCATTTTCTGTGTGTATGTATTTAAGTCAACATGAGAGAAAATGTTAAAACTGAAATAAACCCAGGGCAAAATCTTCATTGCTTTTAAATACAACTTCTTTGTTATTGAAGTCATCATTTGTAAGTGAATCTCAAGAAAATGGGTGAATAAATAGTCATTTGAAATAAATTTACTTTTTGTGACTTTTTTGGTTCTATAGATACATAGGCCTGTTAAGAGTAAGGAATTTACACCAGGTTGTACAGATTTAGGTCATACCTAATGGTCTAGTGGTTTGCCCTACTTTCCTCAATTTAAGTCTGAATTTGGCAATAAGGAGCTCATGATCTGAGCCACAGTCAGCTCCTGGTCTTTTTTGTTGTTGACTGTATAGAGCTTCTCCATCTTTGGCTGCAAAGAATATAATCAATCTGATTTCAGTGTTGACCATCTGGTGATGTCCATGTGTAGAGTCTTCTCTTGTGTTGTTGGAAGAGGGTGTTTGCTATGACCAGTGCATTCTCTTGGCAAAACTCTATTAGTCTTTGCCCTGCTTCATTCCATATTCCAAGGCCAAATTTGCCTGTTACTCCAGGTGTTTCTTGACTTCCTACTTTTGCATTCCAATCCCTATAATGAAAAGGACATCTTTTTTGGGTGTTAGTTCTAAAAGGTTTTGTAGGTCTTTGTAGAACCGTTCAACTTCAGCTTCTTCAGTGTTACTGGTTGGGGCACAGACTTGGATTACTGTGATATTGAATGGTTTGCCTTGGAAAGGAACAGAGATCATTCTGTCCTTTTTGAGATTGCACCCAAGAACTGCATTTCGGATTTTTCTGTTGACCATGATGGCTACTCCATTTCTTCTAAGGGATTCCTGCCTGCAGTAGTAGATATAATGGTCATCTGAGTTAAATTCACCCATTCCTGTCCATTTTAGTTCACTAATTCCTAGAATGTCGACATTCACTCTTGCCATCTCCTGTTTCAGTTCAGTTCAGTCACTCAGTTCTGTCCGACTCTTTGCAACCCCATGAATTGCAGGACGCCAGGCCTCCCTGACTCAATGGACGTGGGTCTGAGTGAACTCTGGGAGTTGGTGATGGACAGGGAGGCCTGGCGTGCTGCGACTCATGGGGTTGCAAAGAGTCGGACACGACTGAGTGACTGAACTGAACTGTACAGATTTAAGACACTACAGGATTAAAATACCAGGAGATTTTTATTTCCTACAAAAACAGAGTATACATTATAAAAGTTATATGCTGTGATATGCTTCATAAATGGTAAATACTTGGTAGAATTTTTCAATATTTTGGAACCACAGACTTGAAAGAGGACTTGAACATCATTTACTCTAATCCCTTGTTTAAGGACAATGTGGACTGAGGTAGTTAGAACCGTCCTCCAAAATCATATAGAAAATTAAATCATTCAGTCAAGAAATACTTCTGAGCACTTGTTCCCAGGTGCTAAGACTCTAAGGCGCACACGTGGTTAATGGCAGAATCCCAGTGAAAAACTGCACCTTTTATGGCCACGTCTAGCCTGTTTTTGTTTCTCGTGGATCCTTCTAAGCCTACACACCAGCCAGGATGAAGCCTGCTTAGGAACCAAACAAATCACGGTGGCTTCTTCCATTCTGCCTCCGTTCACATCAGGATTCATTTTGAATTTAGTGAAAAGGTTGAGATTTTAGTCTTGGCTATAGAGAAGGAGAAGCAAGGGAATAAGTTTAAAAATATGTATATAACATACTGTAAATGTGTATATCGGAGATGGCAATGGCAACCCACTCCAGTACTCTTGCCTGGAAAATCCCATGAATGGAGGAGCCTGGTAGGTACATTTGTAAGGGTAGTCAGATGGGGTAAACTGTGGCTTTCCTTAATCAAAGACCACAGTTTGAGCTGGACAATGATGGAAGGTAGAGAAGACAAGGACAAAAACATCCCAGGTATGAGCTGCAGAAAAACTACCTGTCTAGTTCATTGATTTGGAATCATGAATGAACCCTGGCTACACAGTATCTGCAGAACTTGTTTTTCTTTTTTAATGGCCAACCCACGTGGTTTGTGGGATCTTAGTTCCCCAACCAGGGACTGAACCCAGGCCCATGGAAGTGAAAGCACTGAGTCTTAACAGGACTGCCAGGGAATTCTTCACCTGCAGAATGTTTAAAAACATGTATGCAAAGAAATATGGTAAAACACTGGGGGCATCAAACTAAAGAACCCATGGATGAAATTAATTGGCAGGGATGGGTAGCCTGGTAAGCTGCCGTCTATGGGGTCACACAGAGTCGGACAAGACTGAAGTGACTTACAGCAGCAGCAGCAGCAATATAAGGAAAATATTCTCAAGTCTACATCTGGAACCTAATATCTAAATGTGCAAAGACAGCTTAGAAATTAACGACAAGTCAGAAGCAACCTTAATGTGAAAATGAGTGAAGGATATGATAGGGTGAACTCTACAAGAAAAAAAGAATCCTAAAGTTAAAAACCCATGAAGAGATATTCAGAATCGCTGATAAATATAGAAACAAAAAATACAACAGAAATATCCCCTTGGAAATTTTGGAACGAAAAAATTAACAACCTGGATGTTGCCAAGGAATAGTGCAGATTTGAGCATATATATATATATATATATATATATATAAAACTTCATGGCTTGATTCTAGAGTGTGGACTGGTACAGCCATTTGTAAGCGCAATCTGTCATTTAGCCAAACTACGCACATAACACAGTAATTCCATTCTTAGCTATATACCCCAAAGAAGTTCTCACATACGTCCCTATGGGAATATGCTCAAAAAATATTCACCACAGTGTTATCTGTGTTACAGAGAGTTGGTTTCAAGTTGATTGTCCGTCTCTGGGAGAAGAAAACGTTAAAGCTGATAGATTTACAGCAAGGACTACTGTACAGCAGTTAGAAGAAGCAGTCAGAGGCAATGAATTAAGAATGTACATGGATGCTTAAAAGCATTTGCTTATGAAGAAAGAAACACTATGTCTCGCACAGTGCCATCAAGAGACTTTAAAACCACATGCCCTCCAAATAAAAAAGACACTGTTTTAAAGACTACATTAAATATCTATCTATGTACCACATAGATAGATTATAGAGGAGAAGGGAATGACAGAGAATTAGATTATATTAGATAGATTATAGAGGAGAAGGGAATGACAGAGAATTAGATTATATTAGATAGATTATAGAGGAGAAGGGAATGACAGAGAATTAGATTATATTAGATAGATTATAGAGGAGAAGGGAATGACAGAGAATTAGATTATATTAGATAGATTATAGAGGAGAAGGGAATGACAGAGAATTAATTATATTAGATAGATTATAGAGGAGAAGGGAATGACAGAGAATTAGATTATATTAGATAGATTATAGAGGAGAAGGGAATGACAGAGAATTAGATTATATTAGATAGATTATAGAGGAGAAGGGAATGACAGAGAATTAGATTATATTAGATAGATTATAGAGGAGAAGGGAATGACAGAGAATTAGATTATATTAGATAGATTATAGAGGAGAAGGGAATGACAGAGAATTAGATTATATTAGATAGATTATAGAGGAGAAGGGAATGACAGAGAATTAGATTATATTAGATAGATTATAGAGGAGAAGGGAATGACAGAGAATTAGATTATATTAGATAGATTATAGAGGAGAAGGGAATGACAGAGAATTAGATTATATTAGATAGATTATAGAGGAGAAGGGAATGACAGAGAATTAGATTATATTAGATAGATTATAGAGGAGAAGGGAATGACAGAGGATTAGATTATATTAGATAGATTATAGAGGAGAAGGGAATGACAGAGAATTAGATTATATTAGATAGATTATAGAGGAGAAGGGAATGACAGAGGATGCCATGGTTGGTTGGCATCACCGACTCAATGGACACGAGTCTGAGCAAACTGCGAGAGATGGTGAAGGACAGGGGAGCCTAGCGTGCTGCAGTCCATGGGGTTTCAAAGAGTTGGACACGACTGAGCAACTGAAAACAAATGAAATACACAAAAGAAAAACCAGGGGCTCTGCTCCACCCCAGTACAATTTTTCCTTCTTTTTGTCTCTTTCTGCTTACTTTTGGAGGGTTCCCAGGTAATTATAGTCTGCTGCTGCTAAGTTGCTTCAGTCATGTCTGACTCTGTGTGACCCCATGGACAGCAGCCAACCAGGCTCCTCTGTCCACAGGATTCTCTAGGCAAGAGTACTGGAGTGGGTTGCCATTTCCCTCTCCCAATTACAACGTGAGATATGAATAACTATTGAACAGAATACAAAAGTCACCAAAAAATAGAATAAATGTTCTCCAATGGCCTTTTCCTTTATGAATGTCTTCATGCAAGATTCCAACTCCCAGCTGAGAGAATCTGATTCCTCAGTGAAGTGGTATCTGTGCCCCCGGGCTCCTGAGATCAGATGCTGGGCACCTGGAAACCCCAGAAAGACCTTACAGGACCCAATAATAATTAGAGTAATGTTTGAAGAAAAGATGTTTCATTCCAGGATAATAAAGATTCATTATTGTATGACAATTAATCACTATAAATTCAGGATTCAAATGATTTCACTTAAATAATTCAAAGCTGTTGAGAGCTTTGCTTTGCTTTTACTGAGTGCACAGAATATACTTTTTGGATCTTGCCAACAGGAATTCCAGGTTAGATGGATTTTGGTCTGTCATTAGTGCTATGTAATGTCTTAAGATGAGATATTTGTCAAATTTTTTTGGAATGATTAGGAAAAACGGCTAAGGAAATGATTGATATGGAAATGTTAGGCAAAACCCCTTACATATGCTTTAAAGTTTCCTGATGATTATTTTGAAATTTCAACACTGGATGAGATTCAATTCACTGTGTCCTCTTCTAGTACTTGCTCAGGCAACAACGTGCTGATCATGACTTTGGGCAAAGCTTCTTTTTAATTACTGCGCATGTGTTTTAGCAATAGAAACAGCTGTAGATCTAAAAGGGAGCTTTGGATTCTTATTATCCCCATTTTTAGTTTTATTTTTAAAAAGACATTAAAGTCCAGAGAAATGACATCCCTGGCTCTAGAAGGTTGGAGAGTCAGAGTTTCATTCCAGGCTCTCACTCTGATGTCAGGACAATTTCATGGTTCTCCCCAGGTTTGCCTTCCCAGTGAGTGATGTCTTCCTGGTGCATTCACAGGAGAGGTCCCCAGTGGTCCAGAACCTTGACGTCTGCGTAACTGAGGTGATAGCGCTCTGTCTCTTTATTTTTTTACAGTTTATTTCTTTACAATTTGTTGTTTAGTGATTTAATGTGCTTAATCATAAGTAACAGTATTATTGAGCCATTAAATGCATTTGTTCCAAATCTTTTATATATAGAAATATATATATATAGAGAAATATATATATAGTAAATTTGAGATAAATGCATTTACTGGTTCAATAATACTGTGTGTACGTATGTGTCTGTACTATGTATATACGCTGTATGCATGTGTTTATGTTTTTATACATGTATGTTTGTACGTAAGGGTGCACATATAACCTTCAATTAGCAAGACATCCTTCTAGACATAGGGAAAACCAGGATGAAAGAAATAGATGAAATGCATTCCCTCAAGGAATTATAGTTCAGAGGAAATAATTTGTATTAAAACAAACAAACAAAGCAGACACCAGTTCAGAAGTGCATGTGGCTTAGATGTTGATGAGTTTTGTGCTCACAGGCACATGTGTGTGTGTGCGTGTGTGTGCGTGTGTGTGTGTGTGATTGAAGGAAGGAATGCAGAGTGGGAAACAGGAGGCCTTTCAAATTTGAAGAAGACTGTATTTGTTAAGATAGCTTTATGAATATTTTCATGAGAATACTTTTCACCCGCTGAAACTCGCTGAGGCTCTGCTTGTACCAACTCCAAGGGGCACTGCCACTTTCTTTTCCTTCCCGACATTTTCACTCTAACCTAGAGCATGATTTACCAACTGATTCGACTCACGTTGTATTTTAGGAGGTTTTACCTTTCCAATTTTCCATGTGAAAATATTTCCCCCATTTTTTCTGTGTGTGTTGCTTGATGTTTAAGCACAGGGACCTTTGGTAAAATGCAAGTTTCTGATTATAACCAGATTTCTGGGTAAAATTCTTTAGTACACATTCAACTCTGCACATAGGAGCCTGATTGCTTGGTTGATTTCCTCTCTTGACTTCTCCCCAAATTGTTCTCAAATCTGTGCCTTATTCTTCCTTGAAATGATACAACCTCCTGACTCCAACCAGCCCTTTATGCAAATAATTCCCACTTCCCAGATCCATACCCTTGGACCATTTTCTGAACATGAGTGTCATTTGTCCAGAGACTCATGAAGAGCTCCAGCAGGCCATTGCATAGAGGTGACTCATTTCCCTGAAACGTAAATAGCCTGGACAGCCTTGACCTCTTTGTTTTTATCAATACTAGAGCACCCTTTCAGTCATTCAGGTTTGAGAACTTTAAGGATCATTTTAGGTCATCTTGCACTTTAACTTCTTATATCCACTCAATCACCAGACACTTGTGATTCTTTCTATGCCATCCTTCACCCTGATGTGGAAAACATATAAGGAGGTAAATTTATGGTGTTTTCCTAGGAAGGGACCGGTAGGCAGAGGGATGTACATGGGAACCAACCCTGGGAAAGACTGGGGTTGCAATCACTTGTACATGAGAGTATTTTGCATGTTTTACTTTGGTTCTGATTCTAAGGCCTAGGCTGGAAGCTTAACTAGCTTTATTTGATCTTCTGGAAAATATTATTGAAGTTCAAATTATATAAATTTTGTTTGGGATAAGTTAGGAGGATAACAGATACAGGCTACAATATATAAAACAGATAACCAACAAGGACCTACTGTATAGCACAGGGAGCTCTACTCAATATTTTATAATAATCTATAAGGGAGAAAGAATCCGAAAAGAGTAGACATATCTATACACATATGGATATAGATATATGTGCATGATACATGTATGTGCTGTGTGCTGAGTCGCTCAGTCCTGTCCAACTCTGTGTGACCCCACAGACTGCAGCCCCCCAGGATCCTCTGTCCGTGGGATTCTCCAGGCAAGAATACTGGAGTGGGTTGCCATTTCCTTCTCCAGGGGATCTTCCCAACCCAGGGATCGAACCCAGGTATCCTGCATTGCAGTCAGACTACTGGCTGAGAAGCCCTGTTTGTGTATACGCACACACACAAACACACACACACACACACACACCCACAACCATATATATATGTAACTAGATGAGTCACTGAGCTGTTCACCTGAAATTAAAAAGATCTTGTAAATCAATAAAAAATAAAAATAATTGGATAAAAAATAAATGGATCAACAAATGTGTTTTGGGGATACTTTTCTATGAGTTAGCTGTCACTGCAATCACTTTGCTATTCAGCTGTCAGTACTGAATATTCATTGGAAGGACTAATGCTGAAGCTGAAGCTCCATTACTTTGGCCACCTGGTGCAAAGAATGGACTCACTGGAAAAGCCCCTGATGCTGGGAAAGATTGAAGGCAAGAGGAGAAGGGGGCAACAAAGGATGAGATGGTTGGATGGCATGACTGACTCAATGGACATGAGTCTGAGTAAACTCCGGGAGTCGGTGATGGACAGGGAAGCCTGGCGTGCTGCAGTCCGTGGGGTCGCAAAGAGTGAGACATGGCTGAGTGACTGAACTGAGCTGTCACTGGTAACAAGTTTCTAGAAAGCGTTCATCTTCCTCTTGGAAGCAGAGGTAAGCTCGCTCTTGATACTGGTGCCGGCAAGCACGCGCGCCTTGAGGATGCGCTCTCAGCCATGCACAGGGCGCGCTGCTTTGTGTCCATGTCCAAGCAGTGGCCCCAGGGGCCTCATCAGGCGCGTGCAGATTTGATGGTCACTAAGTAAGTTTGCAGAGGCAAGAGATGGTGGAAAATCTGCTTCATGACTGCTGTTCCTCAGCTCAGAAAGCCGTCCCCTTTCTTAGCACACCTGCTGCCTGATTCCAGGACCCTGCTGGTGCTGTTCTACCTCCTCCATCAGCCGTTTGGCCCAGTTAGGCCTGCCGCAGAAGTATTATACAATCTCTGCTTATTATAATATTATTATTATTATACAGTCTTTTCTTTATGTGAAAGAAAGTGAAAGTGAAGTCGCTCAGTCATGTCTGACTCTTTGCGACCCCATGGACTGTAGCCTATCAGGCTCCTCTGTCCATGGGATTTTCCAGGCAAGATCCTGGAGTGGATTGCCATTTCCTTCTCCAGGGAATCTTCCCGACCCAGGAATCGAACCCGGGTCTCCCGCATTGCAGGCAGATGCTTTACCATCTGAGCCATGAGAGAAGCCCTTTCTTTATGTGCATTGAGGTTTATTCCTCTGAGACTCAAAATTTTAAACCTCACTTCTATCTCTCTTGCTCTGGTCCACATTATTCGATGAAAACATTGCCTCTGGAGCTTCTTTTCCTTGTCCTTGCTTGGTGTGGCCTTGCCATTCACTCACGTAAACCTCTTCTGTCACCTTGTCTTGTGCTGATTCTGTTGATGATAAGGAGCTATTTTTATTCCTAATGCAGGCTGATCCACAGTGTATGCGATACAACACTTTAACCCACCGACATTTTGATGAACCTACTCTAAAGCTGCACATACCCTGAAATGCTTAATGCTATCTTCTCTTCTTTTGCCATTTATTTTCATGGTTTGGGTCATTCTCTCTTTTTTTTTTCTCTATGAAAATGAAGTTTCCAGCATGCTTTCTAAATCTTCTTCCTGCCTTATAGGAACATATCAATGTTAAATAATGTTGGCATGCCCCCACTTGAAATGTTTACTCCTATTGCTTTCCTTGCCCCAAGATGAACTCTTAAGAATACTTTGAATTGTGACTTCCCTGACAGTCCAGTGGTGAAGACTTCCTGCCTCCAGTGCAAGGGGCATGGGTTTGATATCCCTGGTTGAGGAACTGAGGTCCTACATGTGCAACCCCCCCCCCCCAAAAAAAAAGACTACTTTGAATTACCTCGTCTCCTTTTTTTATTCTCTAAGAGGGCCTAAGAGTCGGACACGACTGAGCGACCTCACTTTCACGCACTGGAGAAGGAAATGGCAACCTACTCCAGTGTTCTTGCCTGGAGAATCCCAGGGACGGGGGAGCCTGGTGGGCTGCCATCTATGGGGTCGCACAGAGTTGGAAACGACTAAAGTGACTTAGCAGCAGCAGCAAGAGGGCCTAAAACTGTTTATTTCTGAAATATTATTAAACTCACACCTATTATGCATCTCTTTTACTTTAAGAAGCTTTACCTCACAATAGTTTTTCAAATTCCCATTTTCATTGTGAGCATCCATTAGGGTTTAGCAAAGGTGCATTGTTTTCCCACTCGTCCTTCCCTGGTGTCTCCTGAGATGCCTGCTCTGATTCCAAGGTCATTTCTTGAATACTTACGGTATCGATGGATGCTGTGCCTGGACAGCGCGCATCAAGTCTTGTCAGTGAGTAGATTCCACATGAGACAGTCGCGTGGGTGAGAAGCCAGTGACAGGGAGCCAGTGACAAAGTGTGAAAGAGATGAGGCAGCCCACTGCTCAGCTTTAGCAAAGGGGGGCTGTTTCCATCAGGGCTGGAGTAATCAAGGGGCCAGGCCGTGTTGCCAGAGCTGTGTTGGGAGCTGAAACCAGAGTAGAGAGCTGGCGCCCGCCAAGGAGGCAACTGATGCAGGGAGAAGGAGGAAGAATGATCCCGGCTTCTCCCTCGCTCCTACTTGCCCTCTCCCATCAGGTCTCCTATTATTGGAAGCTCGTAAGAAGCCAGCTGGCATGGAGACCTGGCACACTTGCTTTGAGGACACAGACTCTGGGCAAGGGCAGGGCATGAACTTCCAGCCACAAGCCAAGGCCAGACCAGCAGACTCCTTTCTGAACTTGGCAGTTCCGAAACCATCTTTATTTTGCACCAGCAGACGGATGCTGTCTTGGCTTGCCGTGTTACTCTTCCTTGCAATCTTGGCTTCTCCAAAGTTTGTAATGTTGCTCCACTGCCATCTTCCTACCAGATTTTTCCATTAAAAAAAAAAAAAACAAAACTAGATTCCATTTTGATTTTTTTCATGCACCACAGAGTGTGCACTATATTTTCTTTATTCTTCAAATTCAGGAATTACCAAGTTATCCTGGGATTTGGGGATGCCTTTTAAATTACAGATTCAAAGTATATTTTTCACCTTTGGGCATGTGTATATACAAATTGTCCTTTGGTCTTTTTCTCCATCCTTCTAGAATTCTCATCATTCATGAGTTCTCTCTCCAATATCTTTCTTCCAAATCTCTTTTATCGTTTCCTTCATAATTGCCATTATTACATTTTTGCTTTATATAGTTTTTTTCATCTGCTTCTTGAAACAAGTAATAAACTTTCTATATTAGGATATCTGTGAGGTTATGGTTCCTTTCGGAGAAGGAGTGGCACCCCACTCCAGTACTCTTGCCTGGAAACTCCCATGGATGGAGGAGCCTGCTGGGCTGCAGTCCATGGGGTCGCTAAGGGTCGGGCACGACTGAGCGACTTTCACTTTCACTTTTCACTCTCATGCATTGGAGAAGGAAATGGCAACCCACTCCAGTGTTCTTGCCTGGAGAATCCCAGGGACGGGGGAGCCTGATAGGCTGCCGTCTATGGGGTCACACAGAGTCGGACACGACTGAAGTGACTTAGTAGTAGTAGTAGTAGTAGTATGGTTCCTTTATTCAAACACGGTGTTCAGCTCATAGCAGGTGCTTAGGAAATATTTGTGGGTTAAAGAATGTATAAATTAATCAATCATATAATTATTTTCAGTTCACAGATCATAAAATATATGGGCACAGATATATAGAAATGTGAGTGTATACATGAATGACTGCAAGTATAAAAATAACGCTGCACATATAAACATTTAGATTTTCCAACAGTTAACACCAGATATACAAACTAAATAGGACTGTTGCATAAAGGAAATGAGTAGATAGTGTACAAGCAAATATAGGCTTTTCAATACATCTTACCTCTAATTTCTTTTTAACAGGAAGCAATGGTATCCATACATTTTCTTGAACATTTTGCCTATAGAAATATGTGTCTCATGCCTCAAGTCATATCAGAACAAAATCTTTTGAGTTCTACTTTTTATTAAACCATTTAAAATGTTACTCGTTTTGCTTTTCTGAGTGGGAATAAGCCTAAAAATGCTATTCTAAGGAATAATAATTATAATGATAAATGAAGATAGATTTTTTAAATTTTATTTTAAATTTTCTTCATACACGAGACCATACTTTTTAAAAGGGAGTTTATAATATTTTAAGCTTACTAATATTAAAGTCATCTTATAAAACACCTAGAAATATTGTACACACTAACAACAAATTAAAAAGGAAATGACCACCTAAATATTGAAGATACATTATTTGATTTGCAAAATGCCTTTGTGTATGAAATTCTTAATAATTTTTATCTATTAACTTGAATTAAAAAATAAAAAACATCAGACAAAACTATCGTGTGTGTCTCTTCTTTCTGAGTACAATGGTGTGGTAGTGTGAGCATTCTTTGGCATTGCCTTTCTTTGGGATTGGGATGAAAACTGACCTTTTCCAGTCCCGTGGCCACTGCTGAGTTTTCCAAATTTGCTGGCATATTGAGTGGAGCACTTTCACAGCATCATCTTTTAGGATTTGAAAGAGCTCAACTGGAATTCCATCACCTCTGCTAGCTTTGTTTGTAATGATGCTTCCTAAGGCCCAGTTGACTGAATTCCAGGATATCTGGCTCTAGGTGAGGGATCATGCCATCGTGGTTATCTGGATCATGAGGATCTTTTTTTATAGCCCTTCTGTGTATTCTTGCCAACTCTCACATCCATACACGACCACTGGAAAAACTATAGCTTTGACTAGGTGGACCTTTGTTGGCAAAGCAATGTCTCTGCTTTTTAATATGCTGTCTAGGTTGGTCATAACATTTCTTCCAAGGAGCAAACATCTTTTAATTTCATGGCTGCTGTCACCATCTGCAGTGATTTTGGAGCCCCCCAAAATAAAGTCAATCACTGTTTCCGTTGTTTCCCCATCAATTTGCCATGTATTGATGGAACCAGAAACCTGAGCACCAAAGAATTGATGCTTTTGAACTGTGGTGTTGGAGAAGACTCTTGAAAGTCCCTTGGACTGCAAGGAAATCCAACCAGTCCATCCTAAAGGAGATCAGTCCTGGGTTTTCATTGGAAGGACTGATGCTGGAGCTGAAACTCCAATACTTTGGCCACTTGATGCAAAGAACTGACTCATTGAAAAAGACCCTGATGCTGGGAAAGATTGAAGATGGGAGGAGAAGAGTTCGACAGAGGATTAGATGGTTGGATGGCATGACTGACTCAATGGACCTGAGTTTGAGTAAACTCTGGGAGTTGGTGATGAACAGGGAGGCCTGGCATGCTGCAGTCAATGGGGTCACAAAGAGTTGGAGACACTGAGCGACTGAACTGACTGACTGATTTTTCTGAATTTCCTCTTTCATTTTGTTGAATGGTAGATTGTGATATGGGCTTCCCTGGTAGCTCAGCTGGTAAAGAACCTGCCTGCAATGCAGGAGACGTTGGTTCAATTCCTGGGTCAGAAGAAGGGATAGGTACTCACTCCAGTATTTGCGGGTTTCCCTGGTGGCTTAAACAGTAAAGAATCTGCCTGCAATGCAGGAGACCTGGGTGTGATCCCTGGGTTGGGAAAATTCCCTGGAGGAGGGCAAGGCAACTCACTCCAGTATTCTTGCCTAGAGAATCCTCATGGACAGAGGAGCCTGGCGAGCTGCAGTCCACAGGGCTCCAAAGAGTCAGACACAACTAAGTGACTGAGAGAGAGAAGGTGTTTCTATGAAGTGGTTTGTTTGCTTTAAAATGTACTTACTTGGCATTTATATGTGATAAAATGCACAGACCTTAATAATTCAAATTGGTGAGTTTTGACTGAGTAACTGTCACCCAAAACAAAATGCAGAACATTTCCATCATCCTATGAAGTTCCCTTAGAGAATCCCACAATTCTCTACTCTGCTCCCTACTGGGTACCACAGCATCCTTCTGGGTTTGGGTCTGTCCAGAGCCTCTTCCTTTGGGACAGCCTCTCCCACCCCTGTGCAACCAGTGGAAATCTGGCCTCAGCTTGGAGACATTGCCCACACTTTCATAAGCAGTTAAAACTTTGGGAGGTTTCCTTTCTGATGACAATGCCAGAAATTTGTTTCTGCCCCTGGCTCCATATTGGAATCCCCTGGGAGTTCCCCCAAAAGACTTTTTCTGCACACTCAGGCTTTAGACCTCAGGCTCACTGACACTTCATTTTACAAGCAATTTTCCCAAGGGAGAAAATAATCAGGACTCGGCTTGCCAGAGTGAGAATGAAAAGAGAAACAATAATGGCACAATAAATAGCATTTGTTAAAACTTCTAAAATGCTCCTTGCACCGGTCAACCAGTTTAAAAATATTATTCTGCCACAAGTACCTTACAAGGTAAGTATTATTGTTGTTACCACCTCTGTCTGATAGAGGAGAAAATTGAGTCTTTGGCATGTTAAGCAACGTGGTCAGACTCATCATTTGCCAGCTGGTGGAAACAGGCTTGAACTCGGTTCTGTCTGAAATGAAATCTCCTGCTCTGAACTGCTGTACTGCACTGCTGCTCATCACGTTAAATTTGATTTACATGATAACGCCACATTTATTCTAACAATTCTTCCTGCGTCTTGACAGGGAGAAAATTGAAGTATGTTTCTCTCTTATAAAAAGACTAGATTGCACATAATTATACACAGAATAAAAGTGTAATTAAAAATACACACATTTTGTTGACACATTTGAAACCTTGCATTGCAGAGCCTGCTTCTCTTTAAATGCATTAGGTTTCTAAATATAGCCACCAGAGAATGGGTTGCTCCCTAACAGCATAATGCGCCGGGGCATAGCACATTGTTTCATATAAACGTGGGTTGTTGTGCTTCATTTCCAAGGATGAAGTTCTCACATTTTTCACATGATCCCTAATGTCAATAATAAAACTCACAATAAGAACAGCAGCAGAGCACTGGTTTTGTGTCCAGCCTTGTTTTGAGCAAACCACATCTGCTCTCAACCTCTGAATATTATCTCTCAGAAAACGGCACGGACAGCTGTGTGTGTGTGTGTGTTGTTCGATTTCAAGTTTATTAAAATTGACAAATGAATTTCAGAAGCATACTGGAAAAGTCAGAGTTGGAGCAAAGGAATTGAAATCCTGGAGATTCTCTGGATTTACCACCCCCCAAGCAGGGATGATGGACTCAAGGACAGGAAACGTCGCTGAGGGGCAATGCAGTCTCGTTTGGGAGCCTCCTGGAGGCCTTCCAGGAGCCCAGCGGCTGCGGCTGGTGGATGCACACTTTTTACCGTCCCTGCCCTCTGCCCCTTGCCCCCTGCCCGCAGGACTCCTGATCCTCGGTTAGCCGCCCCTCCCCTGAGAGGCAAGGCTGGCAAAACTGTCAGTCACTGCCTTCATCACTTTTGTTTCCTTCCAAATGTCCAAAAATTTTACTAACCAGGATACCTTTTCCTTAAAAGAGTGAGTTATCTTGTTTGGTTCTATTGATTCATATAATTTATCTCAGTAGGTAAAGAATCCTCCTGTAGTGCAGGAGCTGCAGGTTCGATCCCTGATCCCAGGGTCAGGAAGATCCCCTGGAGAATGGAATGACAATCCACTCCAGGATTCTTGCCTGGAGAATCCCTTGGACAGAGGAGCCTGGTGGGCTACAGTCCATGGGGTTGCAAGAATCAGATATGACTTAAGTGACTAAACCAGCACCACCACCATCTCAAACAAGTACTAATAAATAAAACATATCCCAATATGCATTAACACATACAAAAGTTTTTAATTTTTAAAAAATTTTGACTGTGCTCTGTGGCATACTGGATCTTAGTTCTCCAACCAGGGACGGAATCCAGGCCCCTTGCAGTGAAAGCATGGAGTTTTAACCACTGGATCACCAGGGAAGTCCCTGAAATTTTTCAAATAAGATTTATAAGATTTCCACAGACAAACTTAACCTTTGTTGTTATTGTTCAGTTGCTCAGTCATGTCTGACTCTGTGAGCCCATGGACTACAGCAGGCCAGGCTTCCATGTCCTTCACCATCCCCCAGAGTTTGCTCAAACTCATGTCCATCGAGTCGGTGATACCATCCAACGATCTCATCCTCTGTCGTCCCCTTCTCCTCCTGCCTTCAATCTTTCCCAGCATCAGGGTCTTTTCTAGTGAGGCAGCTCTTTGCATCAGGTGGTCAAAGTATTGGAGCTTCAGCTTTAGCATCAGTCCTTCCAATGAATATTCAGGATTGATTTCCTTTAAGATTGACTAGCTTGATCTCCTTGCAGGCCAAAGGACTTAACCTTACATTATCTATTATAAGACAGCAATTGTCTTCCTGATCAAGATTTTCCTTCAAAATTTGCTCTTTATTCTAGGAGAATTCATTTCACATAGAGTAGAATTCGAGCGTAGGGAGAGAGCTTACTTTTCCTTAATGATTTATATTTTAGTATCTAAATGTTAATCCAGTTCTCGCTTCTCATCCAACCCAAAGATTTCCATGCTTACTTCTTGTATTCATGCAAGTGGTGCTCAACAGGTGGCCTAGATTTAGATATTCCATAGTAATATTATTCCTGCTTAAACTCCGCATAACTGATGACCTCTGTGTGGCAAGCATGAATGCATGTTTAGTCGCTCAGCTGTGCCCAACTCTTTGTGATCCTATGGACTGTAGCCCACCAGGCTCCTAGGACCATGGGACTCTCCAGGCAAGAATAGTGGAGCGGGTTGCCATTCCCTCCTCCAGGGGATCTTCCCCACCCAGGGATCACACCCACAACTCCTGTGTCTCCTGCATGGCAGGCGGATTCTTTACCCTCTGAGCCATCAGGGAAGCCCCATTTGTGGCATAAAAAGGCAAAAACCAACCTTTTGAGAACAGTCTAAGCCCTACTTGCTGACCCATTTATTTTAACTGGCTCTAGAACTCATTTTCCAAGGTCACTCATGTCCTCAATAAACATCTATTAAATCAGTTCATGAGAGCTATGAGTGAGGAAACTATTTGTTCAGGCTATAAAAACATTAAAAGCACCCTTTAAACAAAGAAAAATATACTCCCTGATAAAACAGGCCTAAGATCAGCAACATCAGAATCAGGCAGATATGTGGGAAAGTTAATAATGATTGGAAAAAGACATGGCAATTAAAAAATGGCATAAAAGAACTCAGGCTTCCCCAGTGGCTCAGCAGTAAAGAATCCACCTGCAATGACATGATCTTCTACATAGAAAACCCTAAAGACTCTACCAGAAAATTACTAGAGCTGATCAATGAATATAGTAAAGTTGCAGGATATCAAATCAACACACAGAAATCCTTTGCATTCCTATACACTACTAATGAGAAAATAGAAAGAGAAATTAAAGAAACAATTCCATTCACCATTGCAACAAAAAGAATAAAATACTTAGGAATATATCTACCTAAAGAACTAAAGACCTACATATAGAAAACTATAAAAAACTGGTGAAAGAAATCAAAGAGGATACTAATAGATGGGGAAATATACCATATTCATGGATCAGAAGAATCAATATAGTGAAAATGAGTATACTACCCAAAGCAATTTATAGATTCAGTGCAATCCCTATCAAGCTACCAATGGTATTTTTCACAGAACTAGAACAAATAAATTCAGAATTTGTATGGAAATACAAAAAACCTCGAATAGCCAAAGCAATCTTGAGAAAGAAGAATGGAGCTGGAGGAATCAACCTGCCTGACTTCAGGCTCTACTACAAAGCCACAGTCATCAAGACAGTATGGTACTGGCACAAAGACAGAAATATAGATCAATGGAACAAAATAGAAAGCCCAGAGATAAATCCATGCACCTATGGACCTTATCTTTGACAAAGGAGGCAAGAATATACAAGGATTAAAGACAATCTCTTTAACAAGTTATGCTGGGAAAACTGGTCAGCCACTTGTAAAAGAATGAAACTAGAACACTTTCTAACACCATGCTGCTGCTGCTAAGTCACTTCAGTTGTGTCTGGCTCTGTGCGATCCCATAGGTGGCAGCCCACCAGGCTTCCCCGTCCCTGGGATTCTCCAGGCAAGAACACTGAAGTGGGTTTCCATTTCCTTCTCCAATGTATGAAAGTGAAAAGTGAAAGTGAAGTCGCTCAGTTGTGTCCAACTCTTCATGACCCCATGGTCTGCAGCCTACCAGGCTCCTCCGTCCATGGGATTTGCCAGGCAAGAGTACTGGAGTAGGGTGCCATTACCTTCTCCAACACCATGCTAAGTCACTGCTAAGTCACTTCAGTTGTTTCTGACTCTGTGCAACCCCATAGATGGCAGCCCACCAGGCTCCCCCATCCCTGGGATTCTCCAGGCAAGAACACTGGAGTGGGTTGCCATTTCCTTCTCCAATGCAGGAAAGTGAAAAGTGAAAGTGAAGTTGCTCAGTCATGTCCAACCCTCAGCGACCCCATGGACTGCAGTCTCCAGGCTCCTCCATCCGTGGGATTTTCCAGGCAAGAGTACTGGAGTAGGTTGCCATTGCCTTCTCCATTCTAACACCATACACAAAAATAAACCCAAAATGGATTAAAGATCTAAATGTGCAATCAGAAACTATAAAACTCCTAGAGGAGAACATAGGCAAAACACTCTCCGACATACATCACAGCAGGATCCTCTATGACCCACATCCCAGAATACTGGAAATAAAAGCAAAAATAAGCAAATGGGACCTAATTAAACTTAAAAGCTGCAAAACAAAGGAAACTATAAGCAAGGTGAAAAGACAGCCTTCAGCATGGGAGAAAATAATAGCAAATGAAGCAACTGACAAAGAATTAATCTAAAAAATATACAAGCAACTCCTGCAGCTGAATTCCATAAAAATAAATGACCCAATCAAAAAAATGGGCCAAAGAGCTAAATAGACATTTCTCCAAAGAAGACATCCAGATGGCTAACAAACACGTGAAAAGATGCTCAACATCACTCATTATCAGAGAAATGCAAATCAAAACCACAATGAGGTACCATTTCACGCCAGTCAAAATGGCTGCTATCCAAAAGTCTACAAGCAATACATACTGGAGAGGTTGTGGAGAAAAGGGAACCCTCTTACACTGTTGGTGGGAATGCAAACTAGTGCAGCCACTATGGAGAACAGTGTGGAGATTCCTTAAAAAACTGGAAATAGAACTGCCTTATGACCCAGCAATCCCACTGCTGGGCATACACACCGAGGAAACCAGAATTAAAACAGACACATGTACCCCAATGTTCATCGCAGGACTGTTTATAATAGCCAGGACATGGAAGCAACCTAGATGTCCATCAACAGACAAATGGATAAGAAAGCTGTGGTACATATACACAATGGAGTATTAATAAGCCATTAAAAAGAATACATTTGAATCTGTTCTCATGAGGTGGATGAAACTGGAGACTATTATACAGAGTGAAGTAAGCCAGAAAGAAAAACACCAATACAGTATACTAACACATATATATGGAATTTAGAAAGATGGTAACAATAACCCTGTATGTGAGACAGCAAAAGAGACACAAATGTATAAAACAGTCTTTTGGACTCTGTGGGAGAGGGCAAGGGTGGGATGATTTGGGAGAATGGCATTGAAACATGTATAATATCATATGTGAAATGAATCACCAGTCCAGGTTCAATGCAGGATACAGGTTGCTTGGGGCTGATGCACTGGGATGACCCAGAGGGATGGCACAGGGAGGGAGGAAGGAGGGGGTTCAGAATGGGGAACATGTGTATACCTGTGGTGGATTCATGTTGATGTATGGCAAAACCAATACAATATTGTAAAGTAATAAGAGGAGAGTGAAAAAGTTGGCTTAAAGCTCAACATTCAGAAAA
>SJXQ01004040.1:176069-259088 GCA_006408695.1 Aepyceros melampus
GGGTGAAATGTCCTATAGATATCAATTAGGTCTAACTAGTCTATTGTATCATTTAAAGTTTGTGTTTCCTTGTTAATTTTCTGTTTAATTGATCTATCCATAGGTGTGAATGGGGTTATTAAAGTCTCCCACTACTATTGTGTTATTGTTAATTTCCCCTTTCATACTTGTTAGCATTTGTCTTACATATTGTGGTGCTCCTATGTTGGGTGCATATATATTTATAATTGTTATATCTTCTTCTTGGATTGATCCTTTGATCATTATGTAGTGTCCTTCTTTGTCTCTTTTCACAGCCTTTGTTTTAAAGTCTATTTTATCTGATATGAGTATTGCTACTCCTATTTTCTTTTGGTCTCTATTTGCATGGAATATCTTTTTCCAGCCCTTCACTTTCAGTCTGTTTGTGTCCCCTGTTTTGAGGTGGGTCTCTTGTAGACAACATACATAGGGGTCTTGTTTTTGTATCCATTCAGCCAGTCTTTGTCTTTTGGTTGGGGCTCAACCCATTTATGTTTAAGGTAATTATTGATAAGTATGATCCCATTGCTGTTTGCTTTATTGTTTTGGGTTTGAGTTTATAAACGCTTTTTGTGTTTCCTGTCTAGAGAAAATCCTTTAACATTTGTTGGAGAGCTGGTTTGGTGGTGCTGATGAATTCTCTCAGCTTTTGCTTGTCTGTAAAGCTTTTGATTTCTCCTTCATATTTGAATGAGATCCTTGCTGGGTACAGTAACCTGAGCTGTAGTTTATTTTCTTTCATCACTTTAAGTATGTCCTGCCATTGCCTCCTGGCCTGAAGAGTTTCTATTGAAAGATCAGCTGTTATCCTTATGGGAATCCCCTGTGTGTTTTTTGTTGTTTTTCCCTTGTTGCTTTTAATATTTGTTCTTTGTTTTTGATCTTTGTTAATTTGATTAATATGTTTCTTGGGGTGTTTCACCTTAGGTTTATCCTGTTTGGGACTCTCTGGGTTTCTTGGACTTGGGTGATTATTTCCTTCCCCATTTTAGGGAAGTTTTCAACTATTATCTCCTCAAGTATTTTCTGATGGTCTTTCTTTTTGTCTTCTTCTTGGATTCCTATGATTCGAATGTTGGGGCATTTAACACTGTCCTGGAGGTCTCTGAGATTGTCCTCATTTCTTTTAATTCATTTTTCTTTTTTCCTCTCTGATTCATTTATTTCTACTATTCTATCTTCTACTTCACTAATCCTATCTTCTGCCTCCATTCTTCTATGTTCCCTCCAGAGTGTTTTTTATCTCATTTATTGCATTATTCATTTATTGCATTATTGCATTATTCATTATATTTCTCTTTTTATTTCTTCTAGGTCCTTGTTAAACCTTTCTTGCATCTTCTCAATCCTTGTCTCCAGGCTATTTATCTGTGATTCCATTTTGGTTTCAAGATTTTGGATCATTTTCACTATCATTATTTGGATTCTTTATCAGGTAGATTCCCTATCTTTTCCTCTTTTGTTTGGTTTGGTGGGCATTTATCCTGTTACTTTACCTGCTCAGTATTCCTTTGTTTCTTCATCCTGTTTATGTTGCTGTTTGTGGGGTGGCCTTTCTGTATTCTGGCAGTTTGTGGAGTTCTCTTCATTATGGAGTTTCCTCACTGTGGGTGGGGTTGTACAGATGGCTTGTCAAGGTTTCCTGGTTAGAGAAGCTTGTGTCAGTGTTCTGGTGAGTGGAGCCGGATTTCTTCTCTGGAGTGCAATGAAATGTCCATTAATGAATTATGAGATGTCAGTGGGTTTGGAGTGACTTTGGGCAGCCTGTATATTGAAGCTCAGGGCTGTGTTCCTGTGTTGCTGGAGAATTTGCATGGTATGTCTTGCTCTGGAACTTGGCCCTTGGGTGGTACTTGGTTTCAGTGTAGGTATGGAGGCATTTGATGAGCTCCTGTCGATTTATGTTCCCTGGAATCAGGAGTTCTCTGGTGTTCTCAGGGTTTGGACTTAAGCCTCCTGCTTCTGGTTTTCAGTCTTATTTTTACAGTAACCTCAAAACTTCTCCATCTATACAGCACTGTTGATAAAACATCTAGGTTAAAGATGAAAAGTTTCTCCACAGTGAGGGACACCCAGAGAGGTTCCCAGAGTTACATGGAGAAGAGAAGAGGGAGGAGGGAGTTAGAGGTGACCCGAATGAGATGAGGTGGAATCCATAGATGAGAGAGCAAGGTAGCCGGTAATCACTTCCTTATGTGTGCTCCACAATCTGGACCACTCAGAGATGTTCATGGAGTTATACAGAGAAGAGAAGAGGGAGGAAGGAGACAGAGGTGGCCAGAAGGATAAAGGGGGGAATGAAAAGGAGAGAGACAGATCCAGACAGTAATCAGTTCCCTAAGTGTTCTCCACTGTCTGGAACACACAGAGATTCACAGAGTTGGGTAGAGAAGAGAAGGGGGAGGGAGGAGATAGAGGTGACCTGGTGGAGAAAAAGGAGAGTCCAAGGAGGAGAGAGCAGTCAAGCCAGTAATCTTGCTCCCAAGTAAAAATGGGTACTGAAGATCGGGTTCTTAAAGATACAAAATTGATAACAAATACCAAAAAGCAAAGATTAAAAATCTAGAGTAGAGGTTGGATTTTCAAAAATACAATATTAAAAGAAAAAAAGAAAAAAAAAGTCACAAAAATTATAAAATATATATTTATGAAATTTACTTTAAAAAATAGGGTCTCTTTTTTTTTTTGCAAGGTAATAGTAAGGTATAAAAATGTAAATTAAAGGAGTAATAGAGGACTTAAAATTTTTTTTTTAAATGATGGTAAAAATAATAAAAATATATCTAGGACTTTCTCTGGTGGTGTTGTGGGCAGTGTGAGGTCAGTTCATTTTCGGCTAATTCCTTGGTCCTACTTACATTTCTCAAGATCTATAGGCCCCTTCCTATGTAGTCGGTACTAACTACAGGGTTTTAATCTATTGCACCTGTCACTTCCAAGACAGTTTCCTCTGTTTTAGCTTCTTCTGTTTGCTGGTGTCTTCAGTGTCTGATTTCCACCCTGACACAAGGGGGCCATGGTGGACACTTTTTTAGGCTCATTTGTTCAGCCATGCTGTGGGGAGGGAGGGACTCTGCAAACAAATAACAGTGGCCTGTGCTCGCAATGTCTCAGCCACACTGGGCCTGCCTCCGCTCATGGCACGTGTGCCCTCCCTGCCCACACTGCTCAGGCTCTAGGTTGCTCCGCTGGGAACCGTCCAAGGCCGGCCCTGGGCTGCATGCACCTCCCAGGTCTAAGCCGCTCAGGTTCATGCGCTGGGGTAGTCCTCAGAGGCGCAGACTTGGCTGGACTTGCGTCTTGTGCCCTTCCCAGGTCCGAGCAGCTCAGATGATGTGTTTTGCTAGGGCGATTGCTGTGACTTATCGCCTCCCCCGTCCCTGCCGCTCGGTTTTCTGGGTGTATAACCGGCACACCTTCTCAGGTGGATGTTGAAATCTAGAACCCCAAGAAGTCTTAGTTAGCAAGAAGCCTGCTTGCAGTTTGATAGATAATGCCTCTCTGGGGCTGCGATTGCCCCCTTCCGGCTCTGCCTGCCAGTCACCGAAGGGGGGTGGTCTGCAGCCGGTTGTCTCTCTTCAGTCCTTTGTTCTGTGTGCGGGCCTGACAGTGTTTTAGGTTAGGGCTTTTTGTGGGGTAGCTATCCCACAGTCTGGTTTGCTAGCCCAAGTTAGTTCCCTCAGATTGCCCTCGGGGCATTCAGGCCCAAGCCTCCCTGCCCAGCCCCTGCTTGCTAGTGGCGGGTGCAGGTGTCTGCGCTGCTTCTCTACTGGGGGATTTACAGTTGGGCTTGTGATCTGTGGGTTTTAATTATTTATTTATTTTTCCTCCCAGTTATATTGCCCTCTGTGGTTCCAAGGTTTGCCACAGACTCAGCAGTGAGAGTGTTTCCTGGTGTTTGGAAACTTCTCTCTTTTTAAGACTCCCTTCCTGTGACGGAGCTCCCATCCGCACCTCTTTTGTCTTTCTTTTTGTCTTTTATAATTTTTCCTACCTCATTTCAAAGACAGTGAGTGCCTGATGTCCTCTGCCGGCATTCAGAAGTTGTTTTGTGGAATTTAGTCAGCGTTTAAATGTTCTTTTGATGAATTTGTTGGGGAGAAAATGATCTCCCCATCCTGTTCCTCCACCATCTTAGGACCACCCCCCAGCATCTTTAGTTTCTAGATAGATTACACAAAAGGTAAAGAAAAACCTTTTATAATATTAAGAGTAGATCAGTAATCTACTTTTTAACATGGAGGGGCAGGGTACCTCCAATTTGTATCAGTTTATTACTGAGCTCATTTTTAATACTCTTATAAATAAATCTATTTAAGTTTAGCTAAATTCCACCTTTCAATATAAAATTTATAAACAAGCAACTTTCTATATTCATTTAGACTTTGTATTAATCCTTTTGCTCATTTTGGAGTAATCAGTAATTTTACTTTACAAAGTTACTGTATAAAATTACTCCCTTTCTTTCCATGACAAAAACACAACCTATATTCTTTACATATTCTTCTCTGATAGCTCAGTTGGTAAAGAATCCACCTGTGATGGGGGTGGAGGGGCAGGGTACCTCCAATTTGTATCAGTTTATTACTGAGCTCATTTTTAATACTCTTATAAATAAATCTATTTAAGTTTAGCTAAATTCCACCTTTCAATATAAAATTTATAAACAAGCAACTTTCTATATTCATTTAGACTTTGTATTAATCCTTTTGCTCATTTTGGAGTAATCAGTAATTTTACTTTACAAAGTTACTGTATAAAATTACTCCCTTTCTTTCCATGACAAAAACACAACCTATATTCTTTACATATTCTTCTCTGATAGCTCAGTTGGTAAAGAATCCACCTGTGATGGGGGGACCCCAGTTCAATTCCTGGGTCAGGAAGATCCCCTGGAGAAGGGATAGGCTACCTACTCCAGCCTTTTGGGGCTTCCCTGGTGGCTCCATTGGTAAGGAATCCGCATGCAGTACAGGAGACCTGGGTTTGATTCCTTGATCAGGAAGATCCCCTGGAGAAGGAAGCAGCTACCCACTCCAGTCTGGCCTGGAGAATTCCATGGACAGAGGAGCCTGGCAGACCACCATCAGTGGGGTCTCAAAGAGTTGAACACAACTGATCGACTTTCACTTTCATAAAGAAATACATCCCATTTCTCTCTCATACCTTGTATACAAAGTTGTTTTCTTTCATTTTTGTTTCTAGTATTTATTTTTATATATGATTATTAAATTTAACTTTTATTAACATTTATTTCCCAGTGGAAACTCAGAAGCATGCAGTTGTTGAACTGTCATATAGCAGCATCCTGTAGTAGATTAGCAAATTCATGAATACATAATTACAAAACATATTTTTAGAGACATGTTTTTTTACAGTACAACTTTTTCTCACAGTTTCATTGAGAAATAATTGACATGCAACACTGTGTAAGTTTGAAATATACTGCATAATGACTTGACTGACATATACAGTAAGTTCGGTGAACATCTGTCATCTTATATAGATACAAAATAAAATAGAAAAAAAGATTTTTCTCATGAGAACTCTTAGGAATTATTCTCATAACAACTTTTATAGTGACATACAGTGTTAATTGTATTTGCCATGTTGTACATTCCCTTAAAGATTAATACCTTCATTCAATTCCCTCTGCTTCTGGTAATCACAAATCTGATATCTTTCTATAAATTTGTTTTTTGTTTTTAAAGTATACTTGTCCTACAACACTATATTAGTTCCTGTTACACAAAATAGTGATTCAGTATTTCTACACATTTCAAAGTAATAACCACAATAAATCTAGTTATAATATCTCACCATATAAAGATATTTTATAGTTATTGATTATATTCTATACACTATGTATTTCATACCCATGACTCATTTATTTTTCAACTGGAAGTTTGTACCTCTTAATCCCCCTCATCTATTTTTTCCTCACCCCATCCCCTCCCCTCTGGCAGCCATCTGTTTGTTCTCTATATCTGTAGCTGTATCTGTTTTGTTATGTTCACTTTTGTTTTTTAGATTTCACATCTAAGTGAAATTACATAGTATTTGTCTTTGTCTGACTTATCTCACTTAAGCATCATGCCTTCTAGGCCCGTTCATATTGTCGCAAATGGCTATATTTCATTCTTTTTAATGGCTGAGTAATATTCCATTTTGTAACATATATCACATTTTTCTCCATTCATCTCTTGATGGGTGCTTAGGTTGCATCCATATTTTTATTATAAGTAATGCTGCATCGAATGTAGTGTAGTATATATCTTTTTAGTTTTTGTTTTCTAAAGATAAATACTTAGGAGTGGAATTGCTGGATCATATGGTGGTTCTATTTTTAACATTTTGAGGAATCTCCATACTGTTTTCTATGGTGGCTGCACCAATTTACATTCTCACCAGCAGTGCACGTGGCTTCCCTTTTCTTCACATCCTTGTCAGCACTTGTTACTTCTCTTTTTGATAATGTCCATTCTAACAGGTGTGAGTTGATATCTTGTGGTTTTGATTTGTATTTCCTAGATGATTAGTGAAATGATCATCTCTTCAGGTGCCTCTTGGCCATCTGTGTGTCTTCTTTGGAAATGTATCTTTCCGGTCCTCTGCTCATTTTTTAAGTTGTTTTTTAATGTTGAGATGTATGAGTTCTTTGTATATTTTGAATATTAACCCCTTATCAGATATACTGTTTGCAAATATCTTTATATTCACTAGATGGCCTTTTGTTTTGTTGATAGTTTCCTTCACTCTGCAAAACCTTTTTAGTTTAATTTAGTCTCATTTGTTTATGTTTGCTTTTGTTTCCCTTGCCTGAGGAGAAATAACCCTACAAGTATTGCTAGGACCAGTGTCAGAGAGCTTAACTACCTATGTTTTATTCTAGAATTTTTATGGTTTCAGGCATTTCATTGAAGTCTTTAACCCAGTTTGAGTTTATTTTTACATATGATATGAGAAAATATTCTAATTTTATTTCTTTAAATGTAACTGTTCAATTTTCCCAGGAACACTTATTGAAGAGACAGTCTTTTCCTCATTGTATATTCTTGCCCCTATGTCATAGTTTAACTGACCAAAAATGTTTATTTCTGAACTTTGTATTCTGCTCCATTTAACCTAATGTGTCTGTTTTTGTGCTAGTACAATGCTGTTTTGATTTCTGTAGCTTTGTAGTACAGTGTGAAATCAGGAAGCATGATACTTCCATCTGTGTCCTTCTTACTTAAGGTTGTTTGGCTGTTGAGGGGTCTTTTGTGTTTCCTTACAGATGTCAGATTATTTTTCCTAGTTCTCTGAAAAATGCCAGTGGTGTTTTGATAGGAATTGCATAGAATCTGTAGATGGCCTTGAGTAGTATGATCATTGCAACAATATTAATTCTTTCAGTTCATGAAAACAGTATATCTTTTCATCTATTTGTATCATCTTCAATTTCTTTCATCAGTGCTTTATAGTTTTCAAAGTACAGATCTTTTACCTCCTTAGTTATATTTATTCCTAGGTATTTTATTCTTTTTGATGTAGTTGAACATGGGACTGTTTTTTTTTAATTCCTCTGTCTGATAGTTCATTGTTAATATACAGAAATGCAACAGATTTCTGTATACCGTATCCGCAAGTTTACTGAATTCACTGATCAAATATGGTGTTTTAGATGGTGGCTTTGGGATTATCTATGTGTAGTATCATGTCATCTGCAAACAGTGATAGTTTTGATTCTTCCTTTCTTATGTCGATTCCTTTTATTTCTTTTTCTTTTCTGATTGCTGTGGCTCGGACTTAGAATACTGTGTTGAATAGAATTGGTGAGAGTGGTATCCTTGTCTTGTTCCCTATCTTAGAAAAAATGCCTTCAACTTTTCACTGTTGAATGTGATGTTAGATATGGGCTTGTCATATATGGCCTTTATTATGTTATGGTATATTACTTCTATACCAACTTTGTTGAGAGTTTTTATCATAACTAGATGTTGAATTTTGTCAAAAGTTTTTATACATTTATTGAGATGATATTTTTCTTCAGTATGTTAATGTGGTGTAACACATTGATTTCTTTGTGGATATTGAACTATTCAAGGATGAGATTGATTCATCCCATCCCTGATGACTCTTTTAATGTACTATTGAATTCAGCTTGCTAATATTTTGATGAGGATTTCACATTTTTGTTCATCAGTGATGTTGGCCTGTAATTTTCTTTTTTGTGATATTTTTGTCTGGTTTGGGTATCAGATTGATGATATTCACTCACAGAATGAGTTTGGAAGTGTTCCTTGGTCTGCAATTTTTTGGATTTATTTGGGAGGAACAGGTATTAACTTTTTTCCTAAATTTTTGGTAGAATTCACTTATAAAGCCATCTGGTCCTGACGTTTTGTTTGTTGGGGGATTTTTAAATTACTGATTCAATTTAATTCAAATTCATAACTGGCCTGTTAATATTTTCTATTGTGTAATTTTTTTTAATCTGCAAGAGGCATGTTTATTACTCAACCTCAGTAGGGACTTCTCCGGTTGTCCAGTGGTTAAGAATCTGCCTCTCAATTCAGGGGACTGGAGTTCAGTCCCTGGTTGGGAAACTAAGATTCCATGTGCTGCAGGGAAATTAATCTTGCACACCACTACTAGAGAGAAGCCTCACACTGCAATGAAGAGCCTTTGTGCCACAAGCAAGATCCCAAGTATTGCAACTAAGATCCAACATAACTAAAAATAAAATAATAATAATAAATATTTTTTAAAATTAAAAAATAAACAATTGTAAAAATTAAAAAGCCAAAAGTAGGTAAAAATTAATGTTTCTGTATATTTCATATTTAGAAGCAGTCTAGAAAAGCTATGATAGGTAATGAATATCCATCATTTAATTTAGCTTAGTATAAACTTTTATCTTACGTCTATTTAATCTACTTGTTTTTAATAAATATGCTTGGCCTTAAACATTAAACAGCTAATAATCATCTTATATTGTCTTTCTTGCTGACAAATTTTGTAGCTTAGAAATAGCACAAACTTCTTTGACTATTAAACCTGGGTAGAAATGGTTGTGTGTTCACATTATATTTAATATTGACAACCCTGAGGACAAGCCTGTTTTATTAAACTGACACATTTAAGTTGGCTTTTATTTAGCAAAGTTTATTCCAGATAATACAAACTTGAAAAACATGTGGGTTAGTCTCTATAGTTTATATAAGTGCTTATTTTCCTTTAAGTAGATTAAATAGAGCTCTTTAAAAATTTTCACATAACATACATGAATTTGTTTATACATGCATCTATATGCATAGACACAGATCATATACCTTTCATTTTAAAAATTTAGCCATGCATCAGGTACAATAATATAAAGCTTAAAAAAAAAAATAAAATAGCTGAATCCAAATTGTTTCTGACAGATGGGGGGAGCCTGGTGGGCTGCCGTCTATGGGTTGCACAGAGTTGGACACAACTGAAGTGACTTAGCAGCAGCAGCAGCTTATGGCCAGAGTTTGTTTTACCAAAATTTTTCTGTCTGTGTGCTGTAAGGATTCTTTTAGGGAAGCTATTTTTGGTATCATTTTGTCTTTTAGAAGTTTTTGCCTACTATTGTCTCTGAGAAGTTAGGGATATTCTTTTTTTAAGGGTGTCACTAAGATGGATTATCATATCTAAATTAAAGATTCCCCAAAGTGGCTACTGCAAATCCAGTTATCCCTCATAAAGTTCACTCATTTTTTTCAAAAAGTCTCAAGATCTTGGTCTGTGATTTGGACCAGATAGAACCCATCTTCAGCTTGGATTCTCTAGGATATCTTAACTCTGAAGGGTCCAGTTTTTGAATAGCTGTTCTGAAACCAGGGGATTACTCCTTCCAACCCCCCACTTTTTGAATAGAGTTGGGTACTTACCAAAAAGTTTAAACAGTTCTTAGTAAAATTGAGAGCTCAACACAAAAGGTAGTGATGCTTGGAGCCAGGAGAGATTTACCATGAAACTCCATGGTCAATGAGAAAATAGTGAGCATAATGAACTCCATTAGTACTGGTACTTGTCAGCTTGGATTCTCTAGGATATCTTAACTCTGAAGGGTCCAGTTTTTGAATAGCTGTTCTGAAACCAGGGGATTACTCCTTCCAACCCCCCACTTTTTGAATAGAGTTGGGTACTTACCAAAAAGTTTAAACAGTTCTTAGTAAAATTGAAGAGCTCAACACAAAAGGTAGTGATGCTTGGAGCCAGGAGAGATTTACCATGAAACTCCATGGTCAGTGAGAAAATAGTGAGCATAATGAACTCCATTAGTACTGGTACTTGTTTACTCACCAGGCCCTTGACTAATTAGGGGTTGTCGATAGGTCCCACTTCTGACACCAAAAACTGTCAGAAAAAAACAAAGAGAGATTTATTTGTTATGAATATTTTTTTGAATGAGGAAGAAGCTATTCATGAACAGAGACTTCAACTGAAAGTGGTTAGAAGTTCAGAGTTATGTAGGTATAGGATGGTTTATAAAGTGAGAATGAGAAAGTCACTTAACATTTACAATGATTGGCTATTACAGTGGAAGTTTACGGATGACAGGAATTTGGTTAAAAATGTTTTATCTTATACTATTTTGGAAGATGATTTAAGTTTTACCTATTGTTATCAGAAACATATACAATAAATAGTCTAAGTTAACATTTGCTTAAGTTCATGAAATAATCTAGAGTTTCACTTATGTAGCCTAACTGGTTTTGTTTTCTTGGAGGATTTTCAAGCTTAGTTTCCATTTTATTTTAACACTAGCAAGTAATATATCAAAGAAGGCGATGGCACCCACTCCAGTACTCTTGCCTGGAAAATCCCATGTACAGAGGAGCCTGGTAGGCTGCAGTCCACGGGGTCACTAAGAATCAGACAGGACTGAGCGACTTCACCTTCACTTTGCACTTTCATGCATTGGAGAAGGAAATGGCAATCCACTCTAGTGTTCTTGCCTGGAGAATCCCAGGGACGGGGTAGCCTGGTGGGCTGTCGTCTATGGGGTCGCACAGAGTCAAACACGACTGAAGCGACTTAAGCAGCAGTAGCAGCAGCAAGTAACATATACTAAATGCTAGTTATTGTTATTGTTGATTATTTCACACCAGAAATTGTGCTGGAAATTACAGTTATAAAGGAAATTGTTTATCTCCAGGAGCTTTCAGTCTATTAATATTGCCACAAAAAAAGTTAAGATTGAGAAGAACATTGCTTTAATCTACCAAATGCCTTCTAAAAGAGTAGGATTTGACATTTATGTTATATCTCATAAACTTCTGGCCCTCAGTCCACAGTCTCTTTTCATAAAAGAAAAATCTATTGATTCTCCTTTATGTAGACTCAGACGTGCATAGAGCCCTGAATAAAGTATCTTGGTTTAGTTCTTGGCATAGTTTTTATACTTCATCCGAACAGATTATCTTTTCTGTCAGTAAAGACAGAGTGGTTCAGCATCTGAGAAAGCCAAGCAGCCATGGGGCACTTCAGAGGTTTCCCAAGGCCCATGGAGGTGGCAGAGGTCTCCTCCACCCACCAACGCCTCAGCCTTCGTCCATGGCATCAGCCTCAGGCTTCACGAAAGTGAAAACAAGCCAGGAGTAAGACAAAACCAGTACAAATAAATCCACAAGTCAAAATAGCTACAATCAAATTCAAGGAAAGCAAAGAACTTGACAAGCAAAAGTTACCAGAAAGATGGCAGAGTAAAAGGACATGCACTCATCTTCTCCTATGAGAACTCCAAAGTTGCAACTAATAGCTGAACAACCATAAATCTGTCATCCTTAATCTCCCCACCTCTGAAATAAAAGTGAAAGTGAAGTCGCTCAGCCCTGTCCCTACCAGGCTCCTCCCTCCATGAGATTCTCCAGGCAAGAGTACTGGAGTGCATTGCCATTTCCCTCTCCAGGGGATCTTCCCAACCCAGGGATTGAACCCTGGTCTCCTGCATTCCAGGCAGACACTTTAACCTCTGAGCCAGAAGAATGTTGGATCCCACCAAAAAAAGATACTGCATGTCCAAGGGCAAAGGAGAAGCCCCAACAAGACAGTGGCAGGGGCGAAATCATGTTTTGAATCAAACCCCATACCCACCAGAGAGCTCAGAGGGCTCAAACAAAAGTTTCACACCAGGACCCAGGAACCCCACAAGAGACTGAGCCAGACCTGCCTTTGAGTGTTTATCTCCTGTGGGGGCATGGATCAGCAGTGGCCTGCTGCGAGGACAGGGACTCTGGCTGCAGCAGACCTGGGAGGGGTGGCGTGTGAGCCCCACCATAGAACCACTGAGTAGAAAACCCACAAACAGGAGAACAGTTATACCAAAGAATTTCTCACACTGTTGCAAAAGTTCTAGGGCCACAACATTTCCCAACCAGGGATCCAGTAAAGGGACTGAGAACTCCCAGGGAATTTGACTTTGAAGGCCAGTGGGATTTGATTACAGAACTTCCACAGGACTGGGGCAACACTCTTGGAGGGCACAAACAAAACCTAGTGTGCACCAGGACCCAGAAGAAAGGAGCAGTGACCCAAATAGAGACTGAGCCAAACTTGCCTGTGAGTGTCCAGGAGTCTCTGGGGGAGACGTGGATCGACAGTGGCAGGCCATGGGGTAAGGAGCACTAAATACAACAGTCCTGGCATAAGCCCTTTTGAAGAAGGTCACCATCCCCATACCATAGTTTGGCCTAAGACCAAACAACAGGGAGGAAATACAGCCCCACCCATCAACAGAAAATTGGATTAAAGATTTATTGAGCATAGCCCATCAGAGCAAGACCCATATTCCCCCACAGCCAGGCCCTCCCATCAGGAAGCTTCACAAGCCTCTTATCTTTATCCTTCAGAGGTCAGACAGAATGGAAACCACAATTACAGAAAACTAACCAAACTGATCACTTGGATCATAGTCCTGTCTAACTCAGTGAAACAGAGCCATGATGTGTAGGGCCACCCAAGACGGATGGGTCATGGGGGAGAATTCTGACAAAACATGGTCCACTGGAGAAGGGAATAGGAAACTACTTCAGTATTCTTGCCTTGAGAACCCCATGAACAGTATGAAAAGGCAAAAAGATATGACATGGAAAGATGAGCTCCCCAGGTCAGTAGGTGCCCAATATTCTACTGGAGAAGAGTAGAGAAATAGCTCCAGAAAGAATGAAGAGGCTGAGGCAAAGTGAAAACAATGCCCAGTTTATACAATTATATGTGAAAGTGGCAAATAGATTCAAGAGATTAGATCTGGTAGATAGAGTGCCTAAAGAACTATGGATGGAGGTTTGTATCCTGTTCAGAAAACGAAGCTCATGGCATCTGGTCCCATCACTTCATGGGAAATAGATGGGGAAACAGTAGAAACAGTGTCAGACTTTATTTTGGGGGGCTCCAAAATCACTGCAGATGGTGACTGCAGCCATGAAATTAAAAGACGCTTACTTCTTGGAAGAAAAGTTGTGACCAACCTAGATAGTATATTCAAAAGCAGAGACATTACTTTGCCGACTAAGGTCCGTCTAATCAAGGCTATGATTTTTCCTGTGGTCATGTATGGATGTGAGAGTTGGACTGTGAAGAAGGCAGAGCACCAAAGAATTGATGCGTTTGAACTGTGGTGTTGGAAAAGACTCTTGAGAGTCCCTTGGACTGCAAGGAGATCCAACCAGTCCATTCTGAAGGAGATTAACCCTGGGATTTCTTTGGAAGGAATGATGCTAAAGCTGAAGCTCCAGTACTTTGGCCACCTCATGCGAAGAGTTGACTCATTGGAAAAGACCCTGATGCTGGGAGGGATCGGGGGCAGGAGGAGAAGAGGACGACCAAGGATGAGATGGCTGGATGGCATCACGGACTCGATGGACGTGAGTCTGAGTGAACTCCAGGAGTTGGTGATGGACAGGGAGGTCTGGCGGGCTGCGATTCATGGGGTCGCAAAGAGTCGGACACGACTGAGCGACTGANGGACGACCAAGGATGAGATGGCTGGATGGCATCACGGACTCAATGGACGTGAGTCTGAGTGAACTCCAGGAGTTGGTGATGGACAGGGAGGTCTGGCGGGCTGCGATTCATGGGGTCGCAAAGAGTCGGACACGACTGAGCGACTGAACTGAACCAGAGGCTATGATCAAAATCATCCCCAAGAAAAAGAAATGCAAAAAGGCAAAATGGTAGTCTGAGAAGGCCTTACAAATAGCTGGGAAAAGAAGAGAATCGAAAGACAAAGGAGAAGAGGAAAGATATATCCATCTGAATGCAGAATTTCAAAGAATAGAAAGGAGATTAAGAAAGCCTTCTTAAGTGATCAGTACGAAAAAATAGAGGAAAACAATAGAATGGGAAAGATGATAGATCTCTTCAAGAAAATTAGAGATACCAAGGGAACTTGCATGCAAAGATGGGCTCAATAAAGGAGAGAAAGAGCAAGGACTTAACAGAAGCAGAACATATTAAAAAGAGGTGGCAAAAATACACAGAAGAACTATACAGAAAAAGATCTTCATGACCCAGGTAACCACAATGGTGTGGTTGCTAACCTAGAGCCAGACATCCTGGAGTGCAAAGTCAAAAGGGCCTTAGGAAGCATTACTATGAACAAAGCTAGTGGAGGTGATGAAATTCCAGCTGAACTATTTCAAATCCTAAAAGATGATACTGTGAAAGTGCTGCACTTAATATGCAAGCAAATATGGGTAACTCAGCAGTGGTCACAGGACTGGAAAAGGTCAGTTTTCATTCTAATCCCAAAGGAAGGCAATGCCAAAGAATGTTCAAACTACTGCACAATTGCACTCATCTCACACACTAAGTAATGCTCAAAATTCTCCATGCTAGGCTTTAGTAGTATGTGAACTGAGAACTTCCAGATGTTCAAGCTGGATTTAGGAAAGTCAGAGGAATCAGAGATGAAATTGCCAACATCCATTGCATCATAGAAAAAGCAAGAGAATTCTAGAACATCTACTTCTGCTTCATTGACTACACTAAAGCCCTTGACTGTTTGGATCAGAGCAAACTGTGGAAAATTCTTCAAGCGATAGGAATATCAGACCACGTTATCTGCCTCCTGAGAAATCTGTATGCAGGTCAAGAAGCAACAATTAGAACAAAGCATGGAACAGTGGACTGTTTCCAGTTGGGAAAGGAGTACGTCAAGGCTGTATATTTTCACTTTGCTTATTTAACTTCTGTGCAGAGTGTATTATGTGAAATGCTGGACTGGATGAAACACAAGCTAAAATCAGGATTGTTGGGAGAAATATCAATAACCTCAGATATGCAGATGATATCACCCTTATGGCAGAAAGCAAAGAGGAACTTAAAAGCTTTTTGATGAAAGTGAAAGAGGAGAGTGAAAAAGCTGGCTTAAAACTCAACATTCAGAAAACTAAGATCATGGCATCTGGTCCTGTCACTTTATGGCTAATAGATAGGGAAACAATGGAAACAATGACAGACTTTATTGTCTTGGGCTCCAAAATCACTGCAGATGGTGACTGAAGCCACGAAATGAAAAGACGCGTGCTCCTTGGAAGAAAAGCTGTGGCCAACCTAGACAGCATATTAAAAAGTGAAGACATTCCTTTACTGACAAAGGTCAGTGTACTCTAAACTATGGTTTTTCCAGTAGTCATGTATGGATGTGAAAGTTGGACTATAAAGAAAGCTGAGCACTGAAGAATTGATGCTTTTGAACTGTGGTGTTGGGGAAGACTCTTGAGAGTCCCTTGGACAACCAAGAGATCAAACCAGTCAATCCTAAAGGAAATCAGGCCTGAATATTCATTGGAAGGACTGGTGCTGAAGCTGAAACTCCAATACTTTGGCCACCTGATTCAAAGAACAATGAGCCTTCATTGGAAAAGACCCAGATGCTCGGAAAGATTAAAGACAGGATGAGAGAGGATGAGATGATTAGATGGCATCACTGACTCGATGGACATGAATTTGAGCAAGCTACGGGAGTTGGTGAAGGACAGGGAAGCCTAGCATGCTGTAGTCTACGGGGTCATTAATAGTTGGATACAACTTAGTGACTGAACTGAACTGAACTGAAAGACACAGTAGGTTAGGAGTAGAAGTTAGGAAAACAGACTACCTGGGTTCTATACTTACACTTAACATTTACTAGTTATACAGTCTTATGCAAAGGATATAACTTGTCTGAATTTCAGTTTTCTCATCTGTTAATGAAAGATCATGGTAATATTACCTGCCTTTTTGAACTGCTATGAAGATTAAAAGCCAGTACATGTAAATTCCATGAAATAGTGGTTGGCACATAGTAAGTATTCATTTATATTAGTTATTAATCTTATTTCATACCTACCATGGAAAGCAGTGTAACAAGGGCTTTGTTACCTAAGGCCTGACCTTTTTTCCTAAGATGTGACTTAATTCCTATGTCTTAGTTCTGAACTGTATTCTAAGGTCCCAGGGTTCCATGCAAATGATCCTCTGAACCTCTGTGGGCAGATTAAAGTCTTCCATCTCTTTTTACCCACTGTTTCTTATTTTTAGGAGTTACTATTCAGGTAAGCACCCTCTTCCAACAACACAAGAGATGACTCTACACATGGCCAATGTGTAGATGGTCACCAGATGATCAATACCAAAATGAGATTGATTATATTCTTTGTAGTCAAAGATGGAGAAGCTATATACAGTTAGCAAAAACAAGACAAGGAGCTGACTATGGATCAGATCATTAACTCCTTATTGCAAAATTCAGACTTAAATTGAAGAAAGTAAGGAAAACCACTAGACCATTCAGGTATGACCTAAATAAATCCCTTAAGATTATACAGTGGAATGACTAACAGATTCAAGGGATTAGATCTGATAGACAGAGTGCCTGAAGAACAATGGATGGAGGTTCCTAACATTGTACCGGAGGTGGCTACCAGAACCACCCCCGCCCCACCCCACAAAAAAAAAGAAATGCAAGAAGGCAAAGTGGTTGTCTGAGGAGGCCTTAGAAGTAGCTGAGAAAGAAGAGAAGTGAAAGGCAAAGGTAAAAGGGAAAGGTATACCCAACTGAATGCAGAGTTCCAGAGAATAGCAAGGATAGATAAGAAAGCCTTCTTAAGTAAACAGTGAATGCAAAGAAATAGAGGAAAACACTAAATGGGAAAGACTAGAGATCTCTTCAAGAAAACCAGAGATACCAAGGGAACCTTTCATGCAAAGAACAGCAGTGACCTTACAGAAGCAGAAAAGATTAAGAAGAGGTGCAAGAATACACAGAAGAACTATACAAAAAAGGTCTTAATGACATGGATAACCACAATGGTGTGGTCACTACCTACAGCCAGACATCCTGGAGTATGAAGTCAAGTGGGCTTTAGGAAGCGTTACTACAAACAAAGCTAGTGGGGATGATGGAATTCCAGCTGAGATATTTCAATTCCTAAAAGATGATGCTGTGAAAGTGCTGTACTCAATATGCCAGCAAATTTGGGAAAAACTCAACAATCACCACAGGACTGGAATAGGGCAGTTTTCATTCCAATCTCAAAGAAAGGCAATGCCAAAGAATGTTCAAACTATGCCACAGTTACGCTCATTTCACATGCTAGCAAGGTAATGCTCAAAATCCTTCAAACTAGGCTTCAACAGCATGTGAACTGAGAACTTCCAGATGTACAAGTTATATTTAGAAAAGGCAGAGGAACCAGAGATCAAATTGCCAAACATCTGTTGGATCATAGAAAAAGCAAGAGCGTTCCAGAAAAACATTTACTTCTGTTTCACTGACTACACCAAAACCTTTGACTCTGTGGATCACAACAAACTGTGGAAAATTCTTAAAGAGATAGAAATACCAGACCATCTACCTGCCTCCAAGAAACTTGTATGCAGGACAAGAAGCAACAGCTAGAACTGGACATGGAACAACAGACTGTTTCAAAATTGGCAAATGAGTATGTCAAGGCTGTAGTCACTATGCTCATTTAACTGATGTGGAGAGTACATCATTGAAATGCCAAGCTGGATGAAGCACAAACTGGAATCACGATTGTGGGAAGAAATATCAGTAACCTCAGATATTCAGATGACACCATCCTAATGGCAGAAAGTGAAGAACTAAAGAATCTCTTGATGAAGGTGAAAGAGGAGAGTGAAAAACTGGCTTAAAACTCAGCATTCAAAAAACTAAGATCATGGCATCCAGTCCCATTGTGCATACAGCTAAGTTGCTTCAATTTATGTCTGATTCTTTGTGACCCTATGGACTGTAGCCTATCAGGGTCTTTTGTCCACCGGATTCTCCAGGCAAGAATACTGAAGTAGGTTGCTGTACCCTCCACCAGGGGATTGAACCCAGCCAAGGATCGAACCCACATCTCTTGCAGCTCCTGCACTGCAAGTGGATTCTTTACCACTGAGCCACCAGAGAAGCCCCCAGTCATGCCACTTCATGGCAGATAGATGGGAAAACAGTGGAAGCAGTGACAGACTATACTTTCTTGGGTTCCAAAATCACTGCGGACAGTGACTGTAGCCATGAAATTAAAAGATGCTTGCTCCTTGGAAGAAAAGCTATGACAAACATAGACAGCATATTAAAAGCAGAGACACCACTTTGCTGACAAATGTCCATATAGTCAGAGCTATAGTTTCTCCCATATTCATATATGGATATGAGAGTTGGACGATAAAGAAGGTGGAGCACCAGAGAATTGATGCTTTAGAACTGTGGTGCTGGGGAAGACCCTTGAGAGTGCCTTTGACAAAAAGGTCATCAAACCAGTCACTCCTAAAGGAAATCAACCCTAAATATTCAGTGGAGATAGTGAAGTAGAGGGAAGCCTAGCATGCTGCAGTCCATGGGGTTGCAAAGAATCAGACACAACGAATGAACAGCAACAGATTCAGTTAAGCATGCATTTAAAAACACATGTGGCCTATGAATCACTATGCCAATGATAGTTGGAAATAACTTAACATGAAAGAGGTATAATCTTATGGGACTAGCACAAGTATATAAATAATTATAATATAGGTGGAGTAATGACTGCAGCCATGAAATTAAAAGACGGTTACTCCTTGGAAGAAAAGTTATGACCAACCTAGATAGCATATTCAAAAGCAGAGACATTACTTTGCCGACTAAGGTCCGTCTAGTCAAGGCTATGGTTTTTCCTGTGGTCATGTATGGATGTGAGAGTTGGACTGTGAAGAAGACTGAGCGCCGAAGAATTGATGCTTTTGAACTGTGGTGTTGGAGAAGACTCTTGAGAGTCCCTTGGACTGCAAGGAGATCCAACCAGTCCATTCTGAAGGAGATCAGCCCTGGGATTTCTTTGGAAGGACTGATGCTAAAGCTGAAGCTCCAGTACTTTGGCCACCTCATGCGAAGAGTTGACTCATTGGAAAAGACTCTGATGCTGGGAGGGATTGGGGGCAGGAGGAGAAGGGGCCGACCGAGGATGAGATGGCTGGATGGCATCACTGACTTGATGGACGTGAGTCTGAGTGAACTCTGGGAGTTAGTGATGTACAGGGAGGCCTGGTGTGCTGCAATTCATGGAGTCTCAAAGAGTCAGACACGACTGAGCGACTAAACTGAACTGAACTGAATGACAAAAAGAGGGATTAACAAATGGAAGTACATTCAAGAGGAAGTAAAAAGAACAAAGTCTGACAAACAGGAAAGTTAAATATGTAAGAAGACAGAACGTAGGATTTCTGTCTGGCTGGAAAATACAATAGTGGAATAGTAAGACTTAAAGCCAGGTGATTAGGAGCAGAATGTTGGCCACGAGAATGAAATGAGTGTTTAATTTATGTAGCAATGGGAAGTTATTGAAGGTTTTGGAACTATGCTGGGAACAGAGAGAGAGTCGAATTAGGGAGCAGCTAAGAATAAGGGGATGGAAACTGTTTTAAAATTTTGGAAAGGGGTAGAAAGAGCCCAAACCGAGAGACATATGTGATGATGGTCATTGCAAAATTCATTCTGGTAAAAGAGAATTGGAATGTCCATCACTGGGAGAGGTGCCAGGATGCAGTTGCTAGGAGAGTAAAGAATAGATGTGTATGTATTCACTTGGATGGAACTTGAAAACATAGCGCTTAGTGAAAAAAGATGAAAAGAGAACGTATGAAAAAAAATTATCCAAAACTTTAAATTAAAACAAAAAGACTAGGAAACTGTTTTAAAATTTTGGAAAGGGGTAGAAAGAGCCCAAACCGAGAGACATATGTGATGATGGTCATTGCAAAATTCATTCTGGTAAAAGAGAATTGGAATGTCCATCACTGGGAGAGGTGCCAGGATGCAGTTGCTAGGAGAGTAAAGAATAGATGTGTATGTATTCACTTGGATGGAACTTGAAAACATAGCGCTTAGTGAAAAAAGATGAAAAGAGAACGTATGAAAAAAAATTATCCAAAACTTTAAATTAAAAGAAAAAGACTGACTATACGACCTTCATTGTCATATTGGAGTATTGTTTCCCATGTTAAGGCCCATATTTTCGGATAATACTTTCTAACCTTTTGGGGTCAGAATATGTTCAGACTAGTTGTTCAGCAAGCTATTTCTGGAGTTACCTTTGTTTTTGTTACCTTCTAACAAGGTAAGGAACTTGATCCAGAATAGCAGTCAGCTGTTACTAAGTGCTCTGTTTAGTCCAGAGGAATGGGACTTCTCCATGATGTAAACTGCTTGGTTTACATCCTTGCATAAGTTCATAATCTCTTCACTGGGCCAGCATTTTAATAGCACTGCCTCTGGCTCTGAGATATGGTGAACAGTTTTGAATAAAGGGAACAAAGAAAGACAGAAGTTAGAAATTACTCTGAAGTTTTTAACTTTGTTGACCAGGAATATCATGATATCATTAGATAATTATGGAGGAGTGTCTTATAAGGAAAATTAATCAGAACATCCAGTTGAAATAACAAATAGGCAGTTAGAAATATAATTTTTTAAAATTTTAATTCAATTTATTTAAACTAAAAAAAGCCAAACAGTTCAGCTATTTCTCCCCAACCCCTACCCCCAGCCTCCACCTCCAAGATCCGCCAGTCTGTTTTCTGCATCTATGAACTTTTGTTTAGATTTTCTGTTTTGCTTTGTTTTTATACTCCACAAATAAGAGAAGTCATATAGTATCTGGCTTTCTCTGTCTGACATCTCACTTACCATAATGCTCTCTAGGTCTATCCATGTTGCTGCAAATGGCAAGATATAATTATTTTTTATGGCTGAGTGATATTCTATTGTATATATGCCACATATTTCTTTATACATTTATTCATTGATGGACATTTAAGTTATTTCCATATCTTAATATTGTAAATAAAGTTGCAATGAACATGGTAGTGGAGATACCTTTTCAAATTATTATTTTCATTTTCTTTGTGTCAGTTCAGTTCAGTCACTTAGTCATGTTCGACTCTGCAACCCCGTGGACTGCAGCACACCGGCTTCCCTGTCCATCACCAACTCCCAGAGCTTGCTCAAACTCATATCCATCGAGATAGTGATGCCATCCAACCATCTCATCCTCTGCCATCCCCTTCTCCTCCTGATTTTGGTCTTTCCCAGCATCAGGGTCTTTTCCAGCCTGATGGGCTGCCATATGGGGTCGCACAGAGTTGGACACGACTGAAGCGACTTAGCAGCAGCAGCAGATGGATGCACAACTCTGTAGATTCACTAAAAACCACTGTTATGTCAGTTATATCTTAGTAAAGCAGTTACTCCCCAAATGATCCTTTTTTGCTAAGCTGTTAACTTTTAGAATAAATGACATAAATTTCTGTTAATGGTAGAGCATCTGGTTTCAACATCATAATAGAGTTGAAGAGAATGAGAGCTGAGAATGTCTAAACTTGTCACCCTTCTTATTCCTTCAGTTCAGTTCAGTTCAGTTCAGTTGCTCAGTCATGTCCGACTCTTTGTGACCCCACGAATTGCAGTACGCCAGGCCTCCCTGTCCATCACCAACTCCTGGAATTCACTCAAACTCACGTCCATCGAGTCTGTGATGCCATCCAGCCATCTCATCCTTGGTCGTTCCCTTCTCCTCCTGCCCCCAATCCCTCCCAGCATCAGAGTCTTTTCCAATGAGCCTTATTCCTTGCAGTCTATTAAATATAAGTTACTTAAAATGTACAAACATAATGATACATAGTTTTGGTAAGTGAGAGTGATATCCATGGAGATGTGTTACCCAGATCACCCTTCAAGGAAGGACTTTCTGCCCACCTTCAGAATCTACCTCTGCTGACTCTGCAGTCACCTCACTTCAAGTCACACTCTTACAAGAGCAGCCCACATTGATGGCAAGGATATAAAATCCCAGTCAAAACTAGAATTCCTGTTTGAAACCTAGTGTCTCATGCCTTTATTATGCACAGTTTATTCCTTGCAGTCTATTAAATATAAGTTACTTAAAATGTACAAACATAATGATACATAGTTTTGGTAAGTGAGAGTGATATCCATGGAGATGTGTTACCCAGATCACCCTTCAAGGAAGGACTTTCTGCCCACCTTCAGAATCTACCTCTGCTGACCCTGCAGTCACCTCACTTCAAGTCACACTCTTACAAGAGCAGCCCACATTGATGGCAAGGATATAAAATCCCAGTCAAAACTAGAATTCCTGTTTGAAACCTAGTGTCTCATGCCTTTATTATGCACAGGTATATGGTCTGAATTTTCACTGTTAATATCCTCAGATAGAAAAATACCATTCAACTATGCTTTGGAATTTGTGAATATCATAAGGCCCTATTATGGTCTAAATGTTTTTGTATCATAAATTGCAATCCTATCCATAAAGGTGATGCCTTTAGTAACTGGAGCCTTTGGGAGGTGTTTAAATTGTGAGGATGGAGCTGTTACCGAAAAGTGTGGGGTCTGGCTGCTCACCACCCAAAATCCAGTAAACAGGCCGGGTTGGTGGAAAGGAACATTTGCTTTATTTCAGATGCCGGCAACTGGTGGGGAGGTTGAACATATGTCCAAAGGCCAACTCCCCACCCCATGAAGCAGAGAGTAAGAGCTTTTATACACAGAGTTGGGAGTGGGGGATGCTACATGGAGAAACAGAAGTCATCTCTGACAGTCATCCTCAAATTGGTCATTAGTTGTCTGACCAGTGTCATCTTGGTTGTTTTCAGTTCAGTTCAGTCCAGTCACTCAGTCATGTCTGACTCTGTGACCCCATGGACTGCAACATGCCAGGCTTCCCTGTCCATCACCAACTCCCAAAGCTTGCTCAAATTCATGTCCATCGAATCAGTGATGCCATCTAATCGTCTCATCCTCTGTCGTCCCCTTCTCCTCCTGCCTTCAATCTTTCCCAGCATCAGGGTCTTTTCAGTGAGTCAATTCTTTACATCAGGTGGTCAAAGTATTGGAGTTTCAGCTTCAGCATCAGTCCTTCCAATGAATATTCAGGACTGATTTCCTTTTGGATAGACTGGTTGGATCTCCTTGTAGTCCAAGGGACTCTCAAGAGTCTTCTCCAACACCACAGTTCAAAAGCATCAATTCTTTGGCACTCAGCTTTCTTTATGGTCCAGTTTTCACATCCATACATGACTCCTGAAAAAAACGTAGCTTTGACTATATGGACCTTAGTTGGCAAAGTAATATCTCTGCTTTTTAATCAGAGAAGGCAATGGCATCCCACTCCAGTACTCTTGCCTGGAAAATCCCATGGATGGAGGAGCCTGGTAGGCTGCAGTCCATGGGGCCCCTAAGAGTCAGACATGACTGAGCAACTTCACTTTTACTTTTCACTTTCATGCATTGGAGAAGGAAATGGCAACCCACTCCAGTGTTCTTGCCTGGAGAATCCCAGGGATGGGGGAGCCTGGTGGGCTGCCGTCTATAGGGTCGCACAGAGTCGGACATGACTGATGCGACTTAGCAGCAGCAGCAGCAGGTTTGTCATAGCTTTTCTTCCAGGGAGCAAGAGTCTTTTAATTGGTTGTTTTAGGTACGGTTAATCTTCAGTTCAAAATCCATTTGTTACCATTTCTTTGAGGCCAGTTCTGGGAATTGTGACAGCTCATGTCATGGGTACAGTCTGGTCATTATGTAGTTAACTTCTTCACCTCTATGTTTTAATATCTATAAAACAGCTCACAGGATATGGCTCAAAATATTATCTGTAGCCCTTGAGAAAGAACTAAAGGTCCTTGACTGTGCTTAATGCCTACATTATTATTTGGTCTCTTTTGACTGTTTTTCTTTGTTTTCCACTTTTCTCACTTCTCTGATTAAACTTTCTCTTTGACTAAAGTTTTCCACAGACAAAAGGCAGACAGAGGACATGGGGTAGGGTAAGGATGATAGGGTCTTGCTCCATTTCAAAATCTTACAAATTGGATTGGTGTCTTTACAAAGAAGCTCCAGAGAAATCCCTAGCCCCTTCTACCATAAGAGGACACATAGAAAAGGTGACAGCTGTGAATCAGGAAGAGAGCCCTAACTCAACCATGCTGGCACTTTGATCTTAGCCTTCTAGCATCCAGAACTGTGAAAATTAAAGTTCCTTTGTTTAACAAATCTATCCAATCTATGGCATTTAGTTATTGCAATTCAACCAGACAAAGACAGTGTCCTTAAGTGGAGGAAAACTCAGACTTTCACCATGAGGTTTGCTTTCACAACACAAAGAACACAGGATTCTCACGCAAAACTACTTTTGCCAAAGTGTTAACAGTCAAAATTTACAGAGTACCTAAAGAACAAAATAGTATGAAAGAGACTCAACAGAAAATAGGACAATTGACACTTTATTAACTTCGGACAGTAGAATAACTTGAAAGATATTTTAAAACAAATATATTGGAAATGTTCAAAAACAAAGGAACAGTTATTCTTAAGAGATGAATATAGATAAAATAACAGATAAATTTAAAAAAATTAAAAGCCCTAAGAAAGAAAAACGTAGTCATTGAAATAACCACCTTAAATGCCCTTGTATCTTTCATAAGAGGTGATAGACTGGACTTTGACCACATCCTGTGTATTGAAAATAACACCTACTGATTCCCTTCCCCCACTCCACACTTTTTCACAGTTAGCTGAATCTGGGGCCCAGTGGTTACTGTTGAGGTTGTTACTGCAGATTGGCCTTTCCTGCTACATTCAACTTTAAGGAATCAACTTAAAGGAATTGTTTTCTTCCTTTGTGTGCTGTTTCTCAAGGGCCCTCTGTTCCTTATCAGTTCCTGGAAAACAAATGAACAGAGCTGCACGCAGTTCTTAGGACTGAGGTCATGAGACAGAGCACATACATGGATTCCCTTCAGTGACCTTTTACTTTAAACTATTCAGTACGTCCCTATTACTCAGATTGGATTGTCTTTGGCCCTGTGACGATTGTTATTCACCTGGTTCTGTTTTTGCTCAACTTTATTTTTGCTGCCTAAAGCTTCCTTGTATGGGGATATATAAGCACACTCTGCCACAAATAAAGCACCCTTGTTTCACTCGAGACTTGGGTCCCCTGCATCCCTCTTTTTGTGGTCTCCAGTCCCCAGGTCCCAGTCTATAAAGACCATGACACTGATAGTTGTTCACTCACTAAGTCATATATCCAGCTCTTTGTGGCCCTGTGGACTGCAGCACACCAGGCTCCTCTGTCCTCCACTATCTCTGACAGTTTGCTCAGTTTCATGTCCATTGAGTCGGTGATGCTATCTAACTATCTCATCCTCTGCCACCCCTTTCTCCTTTGCTTTCAGTATTTCCTTGGATCAGGGTCTTTTCCAATGAGTTGGCTATTGATAATAGCTTTAATTAAGTACTTTAAGAGACAAATTGAACAGATTAGGTTTTAGCCTCTGTTGGTCAAATTAAAGTAGCTGATAGAGTGGCATACTTCCATGAATATTTGAATTAAGCCAAGAACTTACTGGGGTGGATTGTTGGAAGAGGCAACACCATGGACCTGCACATTCTTGCTGGGTATACCAAGAATGCAGGGCCTTGATTACCTAGGCCATTTCTCAAGGTTGCATTTGTAGTAAACAGCCTTGAGAGATGAAGTATTGTCTCCTTCCAAAAAGCGCAGTCTTACTTCCAGTTGCTATAAAAATAGTGAACCCCCTTAAGCTCAGTGTTTCTGTCTTGTAATACAACCTACTACATGAGTAAACATCTATCTGGACTGACTTTCCTACATTATACTGTAGGACCTGGGTCATGGATAACCAACACAAACATGAAGCTCCAGCTACTACTCTTTTTCTTTTTTTTTAATTTATTTATTTTTGACTGAGCTGGGTCTTTATTGCTGCCCATGGGCTTTCTCTAGTTGCAGCGACCAGGGGTTACTCTGCTCATTGCTGTGGCTTCTCTTGTTATGGAGCACGGGTGTAGGGTGCATAGGCTTGTGGTTGTGAAGTATGGGGTTAAGTTGCTTAGCAGCATGTGGGTTCTTAATTCCTGGACCAGGGTTCGAACCCCAGTCCTCTGCATTGGCAGGCAGATTCTTAACCGTGGAAGAATCCTGGGAAGTTCCCTGGCTACTACTCTTATCCTGAGTTTTTCACTGACCCAGCATTCTTCTGCCAGCATTCATAAAATGATAATAAAGCTAACTCATAAACTGGTAAGTAGGATCAACTCTCAGATTCTGCGTGACTCTTGACAGTTGTAAAAATCAGTTATAAGAGAGTTTTTAAGTAAAAAATGAAAGGTAAGGGACTTCCCTGTGGTCCAGTGGTTAAGACTCCATGTTCCCACTGCAAGCGGCATGGCTTCCGTCCCTGGTCAGGGAACTAAGATCCCGCATAATGCGACTAAGACCCAGCACAGCCAAATAAATAACTATTTTTTAAAAAATACAAGTATTGCAAGCTAAGAATTCTACAGATTCAGTAGAAAGAATAAGAACATAGAAGAATTAAATGATACTAATCAATGAATAATCACATACACAGTGGCTCAGATGGTAAAGAACCTGTCAGCAATGTCAGAGTCCTGGGCTCAATCCATGGGTTAGGAAGATCCCTTGGAAAAGGAAATGTATTCTTGCCTGAAAAATCCCATGGACAGAAGAGTCTGGTATGCTACAGTCCATGGGTTTGCAAAGTGTTGGACACGACTGAGAGATTATACCGCTGCTGCTGCTGCTAAGTCACTTCAGTCATGTCTGACTCTGTGCGACCCCATAGACGGCAGCCCACCAGGCTCCACCATCCCTGGGATTCTCCAGGCAAGAACACTAGAGTGGGTTGCCATTTCCTTCTCCAGTGCATGAAAGTGAAAAGTGAAAGTGAAGTCACTGAGTCGTGTCCAACTCTCAGCAACCCCATGTACTGCAGCCTACCAGGCTTCTCCATCCATGGGATTTTCCAGGCAAGAGTACTAGAGTGGGATGCCATTGCCTTCTCCGAGATTAACACTAACACACATAATATATTTATGTGCATATACATTTACATACATGGAGAGAGATATTTAGACACGCATATATAAAACACAGAAAGAGAACATTACAACTCTCAGATAGAAAATACACATTTTCTGAATATTTATAGAGCACATATAAAATCAGTCATGTATTTGACCACAAAAATAGCTCATAAATTTAAGTAAAAAACATAGCAAAATAGATAAAAGGTATGAATAGATTATTTTGAGGAAAGAATATCTAGATAGCCAGCAACTTTATGAAAAGATGTTAAACTTACTAGCAATTAGAGAAATAGGAATTAAATTAGTAATGAGATACTAGTTTTCACCCATGATATCTGTCAACATTTAAGAGTAAGCAGATTGTAAAAATAGTGCTCAGTGAAAAACTAAACAAATCTATGACAAATACCACACACATCAATTAGAAATACATCCATAGAACAATCATGTTAAAAGGATACATACAACAAAAGGATACACATTAGACATTAGAATGATTTCCTAGAGCCGGGGGATGAGATTGGGAAATGGACATAATGAAAATAAATGGAAAAATAAATAAATAAAATGAACAATAACATCTGTTGCTTAGTGATGTAGAGGAAAAGGAACTCTCCAACATTGCTGATGGAAATACGAAGAAAATAATCTGACAACATATGTTATATCCTAGAAACAGTGGAATGCTCCTCAGTAGGGGATGACTAAGTCATCTACACTATGAAATACAATATTAGCCACTAAAGGAGAATTAAAACTATACTTGATGCTTTAAAGAATTATTATTAAATGAAAGAGTTTGTAGAAAAGTGAGTATACACTGATGCCATTCTAAGAAAGAGTAATCTCTCCCCACCCCCACCCTAACTTTTAAAAGTATGTGTGAGAACATAGATACATGTGTGAGTGAAGGTGTGTATGTGTATGTGTGTGTACAAGCACAGAGGAAAAATAAGAATATACAAGGATTAGCATGAGGAACTAAACTAATGGAAGGGGAAAGATAGGAGAAAGAAAGGCAGAGGCAACCAAAAGAAGAAAAGAAAAAGAAAAAGACTGCACTAAAAAAATTCAAGTGTGTATATGTGAAAGTATTTGTAGGCAGAAACTAAGAAAGATGTGTATTTATTTAACATACAAGTATCTCAGATAGTTGAACTTTCAGGCCACATATCAATATGAAGCATGTTGGTTGTATGGGTCTTGGTTGTTGCCTGCCTTAATGACTCTGTGATATATAATACTGTCACTAAGTTTATTATCTCTCTGATTTGTACTATTTGTGAAATCTTTGTGGTTACAGTTCTTTCTTGGTTCTTATACCTGTACAATTTTTAAGAAAAATAGTGAAAGCAAGTTTGTTGGATTAACACATAAAATTTGTCAATTAATAGGTCCTAGTTTAATGTTTACTTAGGAATGTATGTGACTAAAAGCTTGGTAGTAACTGTATATCTTAGGAATTGGAGAGACTGACTTAAGAAAACAGTCTTTGTCATTCAGAATGCATTTTAGTAAGTGATGGACGCTGAGAAAAAGTTGTAGAGGAAAAGGGCAACTTGTTCATAACTGAGGCTTTTGAATCTTACCAAGCTTAAGTTGTAAATATTCATATAAAATGTGCACCCATTTTTTCTTTCTTGTTTATGAAAGAACTAAATGCTAACAAATGCATTAAACAAATATTAGGAGTCAACACCTGTATAGTGTAATTTACCATATTGTATTTGTATTTCAGATGCCTTTGGTGCTTCATGAAGAATATTTCTAGATATATCACAGACATTAAGCCTTTGCCACCCAATATAAAAGATAGACTCATCAAAATTATGAGCGTGCAGGGGCAGATAACAGATTCAAACATAAGTGAGGTAAGAAAATATACGACTGTAAAGCAAGCTTATTATATTTTCCTGTTCAGCTATGGTTTCAGATTTTTGGAACAATGTTTTATATTAGGATGAGTAATTTTAGAATATACTAAAGTTCTTTTTTCTCCAGATAACCATAATGTCCTTGTTAATAGCTTCTAAAATAATCTCCCATTGAATTCTCTGGGGGTCCAGAGGTTAAGACTCAACGCTTCCGATGCAGGGGGTGCAGATTTCATTCCTGGTTGGGGAACTAAGATCCCACATGCTGAGCAGCCAAAAAACAAATAAAAATTAAAAATCTTCTCCCACTGTTACAGTTATTCCCCTTGTCTTCATGGTACCAACATCCATGAACTACCTATTTTCAAGAAATGTTAAACTTTTTGGTTAAGTATACCTTAGTAAATCTATAAAAAATTAAAATGCAGAGTGAAAAAAACAAATGGAAAAAAAAAGACCCACAAGAAGAAATATGAATGTTACATTGTGACTCTAGGACACAAACCACACCTACGTGTAGCCGTACAGTGTGCAATACACTTGGATATTTTATTCTAGTTTGTCTTATTTCAGTTAAAAAATGTTGATCATAGCCTAGTAGTGTCAGGTGCCGAAGGAGTCAAGAAAAGCCCCGCCCAGGACAAGGATCTGGGTCAGGGTGACCCGGTCCAAGGAGGCTGGCACTCAAGGGGAATTCGAAGGTCTGGAGGCCTGAAGAAACCCCCCATTGTTCATCCAGTAGCCACTGTAATAGTTTGCAAACTTATTCTTCTAGGATTTCTGATTAATAGCTGTACAGGCATTCCCCTGAAAACCACAGAATAGAATTAAGAAGTAAACATTATGCAGTTATAAATAGGCTTGTTCTAAAGAAGCCCACACCATGATGATTAATGCAAACACTGTTCTCATGTTTTCCTGGGGACTATGGAAATTGTGTTTCTTGATATATTGCTTAAATCAAACAAGAAAAGGTTGTTATTGTAAAAAGGGCCTCAGCTGGAGGCCCAGGTGGCTATCCAGGTGACTTAGATGCTCAAGAAATCAAGAGTCTGGTGACAAAGATTGAATAAGGAAGTTAGAAAAGATTGGAAATATTTTACTCATAATGTATGGGAATGTTGGGAAAAGGCTTATGCGGAAATGTCAAGATGTGAGATATGGCCTGAACCCCCTACACTATGTAATCAACTTTGTGCAACCATGTATATAATGCCCTTGAAAAACAAACCCTGTTAGAATGCTTTAGAAACTTGTCTGATGCTCTTGCTGAATAAAGAATCATTCTTGCACCTGTGACTTCGAGTCTTCCATACGTGGATGCTGTCTATCCCGAGAGTATCCCTGGACCCCGCGGAGGCTGGACCCCTGCATACTAGATTGATTTTATCCATTCAAGGATAACAATCAGTTAAAAATCATTCTTCTAAACTCTTTTCATTCTTGTTCTGGCTACCTCACTCCATCTAACTTATACTTACTCCCTTTTCCCTTTATATATGTTAGTTGCTCAGTCATGTCTGACTCTTTGCGACCCCCATGGACTGTAGCCCACTAGACTCCTCTGTTCATTGGATTCTCCAGACAAGAATACTGAGTGGGTTGCCATGCCCTTCTCCAGGGGATCTTCCATATCCAGGGACTGAACCCAGGTCTCCCACATTATAGGCAGATTCTTTACCAACTGAGCTTCCCAGGAAGCCCTTTCTCTAATTAAGCTAAAGTTAACAATTCTGTAAGGGAGAATATATGGTAAAGGTTCTGGCCTGAATAGAAATACCAGCTTTGCCACTCTTTCTGACACTGAACCTCAGTTCTCTTAATTGTAAAATGGGTTTGCAACTATCATCACTCACTGCCTACAGAGATTAAAGACTTGTACCTGCTGAGCAAAGAGGCACATAGCTAGACTCTCTCATGATAGTCAGAAACTACTAGAAGAGGATAAGCACCCCACTACCTTGGTTCTGCTTCCATATCTGATAGGTTCTTATTCTGTGTCAGCTGTCTCAGCAGAGCTCTGTGTCCCAACAAGACTTTGGGGACACTATAAAGCTGCACCCTCAGTTGGAAGTAGACTTGGTTTTTTCTGCTTTTTGTATCTGTCTTCACACGAATGCATTTCTGTATTCTTTGCTATAGTTTTCACCTGCCATTTCTCTGTTATGACCATCAAAACACTGAATATGGATAAATATTTATGTTTACAGGAAATTTTAATTTTTCAACATAATGTCTGTATTATAGATTTTACATCCTGAAGTCCAAACTCTAGATCTACGAAGCTGTGATATTTCAGATACTGCTCTCCTGCACCTATGTAACTGCAGAAAACTGAAGAAATTAAATTTAAATTCCTCAAAAGAAAACAGAATTTCCATAACTTCAAAAGGTATGTTTATTAACACTGAACGAATTGGTAGAGAACTATTCACCATAATTTTGGAACAGAGAAGGGGAAGATATGTTAAAAGATAGCATGAAGATGTCAGTCAGTTCAGTCGCTCAGTCGTGTCCGACTCTGCGACCCCACGGACTGCAGCACACCAGGCTTCCCTGTCCATCACCAACTCCCAGAGCTTGCTCAGACTCATGTCCAGTGAGTCAGTGAGGCCATCCAACCATCTCATCCTCGATTATCCCCTTCTCTTCCCGCCTTCAATCTTTCCCAGCATCAGGGTCTTTTCCAATGAGTCAGTTCTGAGAACCCCATAAACAGTATGAAGGTGTCAAAGAAATAGAAACTATGTTTATCAATAAAAATATTCCAAATAAGCTAGAGAATCCTAATTAGAATTCTTGCTTATAATCAGTGCTGAAAGTTAGGAAATACATTGTCACTATTTAAATTTTAAATATATTTAAAATAAACATGGCTAGATAAATATTTTAAATATTTTGCCTAGTATAGTGAAACAAGAAATGACCAGTTCTTAACTTTGTTAAGACTTTTTTGTTGTAATATTACAACAGAAAGTTAAATCATTAGCCAATATTTACTAGGTTCTTTCCTATCAGCCTGTATAACACATAGTTTTGTAGCCAGAACTGCCTCATTTTGAACTGCACAAAACTTGAAATGGGTATTTTCAAGTTGCCCCATTTTGAGCTGCACAAAACTTGAAACATGTTATTTTCCACTTCCACTGACCTAAGCATGCCTCAAAACTGTTTTAGACAATGACTAATTGACTAAGAAAGAACTAATCTTGTTGCTTAATTCCGGATAACAACTTCAAGGACATTGGCAAGGAAGCTGAAACAGTTTAGACTATAAGCCAGTCACATAGCAAAATCACCAAACGCCCAGTTCTCTGAAAGCTATAAAGATCTAACACACACTCCTAAGTTGTTTTCACAGGAAGCAGACCAGATGAAAACTGCTGACTGCAAGCATGTAGACCCCAGACCAGTTGAAACCAGAAGACTGGTGATGTTTGAAACTTCACCTTGATGCCAACCAATCTGAGAACTGTGTATGAACTGCTTGTGTACCTTGCAGCCCCCTCCCTCACATATGCTTTAGAACCTTTATCTCCCAACTGGCAACTTGGAGATGCTCTTAAGGACGTCAGTCTACCGTCTTCCCAGTTTGCCGGCTTCCTGACTAAAGCAACTTTAAGATTTCCACCAACACTTGTCTCTTGAGTATTGACTTTCCAAGTGACAGGAAGCTGAAACTGGGTTTGGTACCGACCTTGTCCAGTTACAGTGTTTTATAACCAGGCAGACTGCATGTATCAGTGTGACTGTTACATGAATTAATGAATTTTTACCATTTTTTAAAAATATAAAATTTTTACTCTTTTCAATATAAGAAAGAGGGAGTTATTTGGCTACCTAGGTTTCTGGAAAATTTTATAGGTAGTTGGCTCTATTTTACAATTAGTTAGAATATTCATAATATTGCAAGGAAGCATAAGTTTTAAAATGGAACTCATGTACACCCGAGACGGGTTCATGTCAATGTATGGCAAAACCAATACAGTAAAGTAAAATAAAGTAAAAATAAAAATTTTAAAAATTAAAATTAAAAAAAAATGTTTACACCAATACTGACTCTCTAAAAAGAACTTTCATGCTGAACACTAATGAATAAAGTAAGAGTTCTTTCTTAAGACATAGTAAACAATAAAAATGACCTACACACAAATTTACCATCTTCCATTTTGTGTATTTTGCCCATAAAGGTGTCTTTTAACAGTGCTATAATGTTTTTCCATGACTGAAGGGCCAGGATTGCTTCAGTACTCTTTTTATTTATATGGCACATCATCACATACCTGTCACCAAAGTGCTTTTAATCAGTTTAATTGGATTTAAGGGCCTCTCTTTTCTTGACCCTCGGTAAAATTTAAGATTCATCCAGGCTAACAGAGAAGGAGCATGGTGGTAAGAAAGGGTAGAATCAAAGAGGAAGGGGAAAACACAGAAACATGGGTATGATTTCTAAGGACAAGCATGAAAGCTATTACTTAAGACATTTATAGCATTTAACTTTTGATTTCTTTTCAGAGTCTACAAGAAAATTAACTTTATTACTTTAAAACTCTTAACAAAAAGGAGATTCATTACTATTTAATTACCTAGTTTGGTTCTGAATGACATTTGGTCATTTCTTAAAAGCAAATCTAATCATTAAAAGGCATGTCATTAATTGCAGATATTCTGAAGACTGTACTACAGATTGTATAGAGAATTCTTGAAACATTCTAAAAGAGTTTTAAATAATGACAGCATCACTGGAAAAATAGTATATTCCCCATGTGAACTACTTTGGAAAAGGCTAATTGGATGTATCAGTACTGGTGATTACTAATATAAAAATCAGTCACATTTCTCATATATAAACATCTATAGCTCATTGATATGGAATTATATTTTCCCTCAGGAATAAAAGCTGTGGCTTCATCTTGTTCTTACCTACATGAAGCTTCTTTGAAAAGATGCTGCAATCTCACTGATGAAGGAGTCCTTGCTCTTGCACTCAATTGCCGGCTGTTAAAGATCATTGATTTAGGAGGCTGCTTAGGTATTACTGATGTGTCCTTGCAGGCATTAGGAGAAAACTGCGCATTTTTGCAATGTGTTGATTTTTCAGCTACTCAGGTAAATGAAATAAAACTTGAAATGTAGAGACTGTTTGTATTTATTTGCCCAGTATATTTCCATAACTCATCAGAACACAATTTTTTTGTTGTTGCTGAAATTATTGACTTCATATTTTGATAGTTAAATAATTGCAATATAATTTGGACCCTCCTCTCAGTTGTTTTAAGTAAGGATGGAAGGTATGTGGTGGCTAAAACACATGTTTGCTAAATGGGAGGAAATAAAACGATATCTAAATAATAATATTTAGAAAAATAGGCTTCCATCATCTCCATTTATGTGCTGTGTTCTTTTTCCCTTTGCTTAGGTATCTGACCATGGTGTTGTTGCGCTTGTTAGTGGACCTTGTGCCAAGAAATTAGAGGTAATTTAAAAATATCTATAAAGATGATGATAACTGAATTTGTATTATCCTCAGAAATTCTTTATTAAACCTAGAAGACAACCAGTGCCTTTTTCTCAATTAGGTATTTCCAAGGACTTTTTTCCCCTCCACCTCTTTATTCCAGAGTGAAAAAAAAAAAAAAAACTGGTAAAGTTAGGAGATAACGTATACTTTATAAAAAACCCATTTTACTTCCAATAAATGTTCTTATTTTCCAGAGGTTTTACCTTCTAATACATTTAAGGATAGTCTTATTATGGATAAAGATAATGAAAATTTATCAATGTAAAATGACATCCTTTAGAATTTTCATGTCTGACTGATATTTTTACCAGGACTACTTATGCTCTTGCCAGTGTATTTTTCTTGATATCATATTTATTCTCTCTTGATCATCTTTTTCTGAATCTGTGAAGGCATCCAGAGTATACCACTGTGGCATAAAGATTATTTTGAGCTGAAGATGTCTAATAAACAACAGAGATTAAAAAAAAGATTTCGTCTGAACCACCTCCCATCCCCACTCTCTGCCTAAAAGCAGACACTTCCAAAAGAATTCAAATGCCTCAAATCCTTTTTAAGGAAGATTTTCAGATGAGAAATTGCATTAAACAGACATTATCAAAAATTATCATAACTCCCATCTATTTTCCTAAAGGTCCATTTTGTCTTCCCTAAAAGTCATTTGTATGACTGTTAAGTATTCTTTCTCCCCCTCCTCTTCTCCTATTAAGATGGTATATAAACTAAATTCTAGCCATTTCTTTGAACCATGACCTTTTGAGCTTGTGAATAAATTTTGCCTTTCCTCTTGTTAATCTTATTGTCAGTTTAATTTAAAGGCTTCCAAAGACAAATATAAGCAGATAGAGAAAAGATTTTTCCTCCCCCAGAAGCCACACTGTGCAGCTGTTTAAAAAGATCTTAAATTAGTATTCCTCCTTTGTATTCAATGACAGATGTGGCATCTATAACCTGTTTCTAAATATTAAGAAGTCTTTTGTCCCAAGATTTTTATTTTTTTTTTCCTTTCCCAGTTTACAGTGTTTTAGTTTGTTTTTACTCTTAATTAAAAGCTGTGCTTTTCCACAAAAAGTCACATCAAATCCTTTTTGGAAGTAAGCAGCCTATAAATGAATTATACATGTTAGTAACCACTATCAGAATGGTGATGCCGTGTTTTTGCCAAACTATTTCTGCTTGATTTATTGCCCAAAGAATTTTTTTGTGATGTTTATATATCTGCATCCTGCTTATATGTATATATATGTGGGTGTTTGTATATATAAAATAGCATATTTTTTAATGAATTTTGTCATTAAGAAACTTTTCTTTTTAATGAAGTTTCAAATTCCAAATTGCATTCTAACTGTAGCGGCAATAAACTGCCAAAACTTTTACTGTTTTAAATACATTTGTTGAACACTTAATATGCTATCCTCCATGCTACTGCCTTATATTCATTATGTTATTTTATTTTTACAATTATCCTATAATCAATTTTATCAATTTTATCAAAGCTCTCAAACATTTAACCTAGTTTATCACTTCTAATAAAACCACCAGGAAATTAGTTGTTGTGCAGTGGTAGGGAATATACCTACATATTTACTTAAGCTTTATAAAATAAAAGCTCTATAATTGAACCAGTGCCACAGCAAAAGCTGAGCGCCAAAGAACTGATGCTTTTGAACTCTGGTGTTGGAGAAGACTCTTGAGAGTCCCTTGAACTACAAGGAGATCCAACCAGTCCATTCTGAAGGAGATCAGCCCTGGGATTTCTTTGGAAGGAATGATGCTAAACTGAAACTCCAGTACTTTGGCCACCTCATGCGAAGAGTTGACTCACTGGAAAAGACCCTGATGCTGGGAGGGATTGGGGGGCAGGAGGAGAAGGGGACGACAGAGGATGAGATGGCTAGATGGCATCACTGACTCGATGGGCGTGAGTCTGAGTGAATTCCGGGAGTTGGTGATGGACAGGGAGGCCTGGCGTGCTGCGATTCATGGGGTCGCAAAGAGTCAGACACGACTGAGCAACTGAACTGAACTGATCTATTGGAAACAATCCCGTGTTGGGACATATCACTTTTTCTTCCTTTACTATAATTCAGTCCCTAAAACAACACAAGTGGACCAAATCTACTTCATTGTCTGTTGTTGTTCTTTAGTCTCTTAACTCATGTTGCACTCTTTGTGACCCCATGCCATAGCATAGCAGGCTCCTCCATCCTCTACCACCCACTACAGTTTGTTCAAATTCATGTCCATCGGGTTGGTGATGCTATCTAACCATCTTGTCCTCTGCTGCCCCTTCTCCTTTTCCCTTCGGTCTTTCCCAGCACCAGAGTCTTTTCCAGTGAGTCAACTCTTCATATCAGGTGGCCAAAGTATTAGAGCTTCAGCTTCAGCATTTGCCCTTCCAAAAAATATTCAGAGTTGATTTCCTTTAGGAACAACTGGTTTGATCTTGCAGTTCAAGGGACTGTCATGAGTCTTCTCCAACACCACAATTTGAAAGCATCAGTTCTTCAGCACTCAGCCTTTCTTGTGAGGACAGAGAAGCCTGGTGTGCTACAGAATGGGGTTGCAAAGTGTTGGACACTACTTAGCAACTGAACAACAATAACATACAGTGAAAACAACAGATGGAAGGAACAGTGTTCAGCCCGGGTTTCATTTAAAGTATATTAAGGGCTTCCCTGGTGGCTCAGAGGTTAAAGCATCTGCCTCCAATGCAGGAGACCTGGGTTCGATCCCTGGGTCGGGAAGATCCCCTGGAGAAGGAAATGGTAACCCACTCCTGTATTCTTGCCTGAAGAATCCATGGACAGAGAAGCCTGGTAGGCTACAGTCCATGGAGTTGCAAAGAGTAGGACACAACTGAGTGACTTAACTTTTACATTCACTTGCAAGACATTTAAAAAAAGAAAATATTCAATTCTGGCAAATACAGGTCCTAGCAAAAATTTCAGATTCACAATATAAACTTCATAGGAAACAATATGGCAGTGTGAATTTAGGACCTTTTGAAAAACTCTCACATCTATACATGACTACTGAAAAAACCATAGCTTTGACTATAAGAACCTTTGTCAGCAAAGTGAAGTCTCTGCTTTTTAACACACTATCTAGGTTTGTCATCGCTTTCCTTCCAGGCAGCAAGCATCTTTTCATTACATGGCTGCAGTCACCATTCACAGTGATTTTGGAGCCCAAGGAAATATAACCTGTCACTTCTCCCACTTTTTGCCTCCTGTCACTGCTTCCACTTTTTGCCATTAAGTGATGGCAGCAGATGCCATGATCTTGTGATTTTTGAATGTTGAGTTTCAAGGCAGCTTTTTCACTCTCCTTTTTCACCTTCATCAAGAGGCTTTTCAGTTCCTCTTCACTTTCTGCCATTAGAGTGGTATTATCTGCATATCTGAGGTTGTTGATATTTCTCCCAGCAGTCTTGTATTCCAGCTTGTGCTTCATCCAGCCTGGCACTTTGCATGATGTACATGACAATATACAGCCTTGTTGTTCTCCTTTCCTAATTTGGACCAACCCATTATTCCATGTCCGTTTCTAATTGTTGTTTCTGACCTGCACACAGGTTTCTCAGGAGACGGGTAAGGTGGTCTGCTACTCTCATCTCTTTAATAATTTTCCACAGTTTGTTGTGATCCACACAGTCAAGGGCTTTAGCATAGTTGATGAGGCATAAGTAGATGTTATTTTGGAACTCCCTTGCCTTCTCCATGATCCAAAGAATGTTGCCAATTTGATCTCTGGTTCCTCTGCCTTTTCTAAACCCAGCCTGTACATCTGAAGTTTCTTTGTTCATGTATTGCTGAAGCCTGCTTGAAAAATTTTGAACACTACCTTGATAGTATGTGAAATGAGTACAGTTGTATGGTAGCTGGAATATTCTTTAGCATTTCCCTTCTATGGGATTGAAATAAAAACTGAACTTTTCCAGGCCTGTGGCCACTACTGAGTTTTCCAAATTTGCTGGCATATTGAGTGCAGCACTTTCACAGCATCATCTTTTAGAATTTGAAATAGCTCAGCTAGAATTCCATCACTTCAACTTGCTTTGTTCATAATATGCTTCCTAAGGCCCACTTGACTTCTCCCTCCAGGATGTCCAACACTAGGTGAGTGACCACACCATCATTGTTTTCTGGGTCATTAAGGCCTTTCTTGTATAGTTCTGTGTGTTTTTGCACCTCTTCTGAATATCTTCTGCTTCTGTTAGGTCCTTACCATTTCTGTCCTTTATCATGCCCATCCTTGACTGAAACGTTCCCTTGATATCTCCCATTTTCTTGAAGAGATCTCTAGCCTTTCTCATGCTATTGTTTTCCTCTGTTTCTCTGTATTGTTCATGTAAGAAAGCTCTCTTATCTCTCTTTGCTGTTCTCTGGAACTCTGCGTCCAGTGCCTGTATCTTTCCCTTCTCGCTTGCCTTTTGTTTCTCTTCTGTCCTCAGCTATTTGTAAAGCCTCTTCAAATAACCACTTTGCCTTCTTGCATTTCTTTTTCTTTGGGATAGATTTTGGTCACTGCCTCCTGTACAATGTTATAAACCTCTTTAATAATAATCTCATATAAATGTCCACAGTTCTTGAGACACTCTCTCTATCAGATCTAATCTCTTGAATCTATTCATCACCTCTACAGTATAACCATAACGGATTTTATTTAGGTCATAGCTGAATGGCCTAGTGGATTTCTCTGTTTCCTTCAGTTTAAGCCTGAATTTTGCTTAAATAAGGAGCTCATGATCTGAGCCACACTCAGCTCTGGCTCTAAGTATAGAGCTTTTCCATCCTCAGCTTAAAGAATATAATCAATCTGACTTTGGTATTGACCATCTGGTATGTCCATGTGTAGAGTCATCTCTTGTGTTTTTGGAAAAGGGTGTTTGCTATGACCCAGTGTGTTCTCTTGACAAAGCTCTGCTAGCCTTTGCCCTACTTTATTTGGTACACCAAGGCCGAACTTGCCTGTTATTCCTGGAATCTCTTGACTTATCTACTTTTGTATTCCAATCCCCAAGGATGAAAAGGACATCTTTTTTAGTGTTAGTTTTAGAAGGTGTTGTAGGTCATCATAAAATCAGTCAGCTTCAGTTTCTTCAGCATCAGTGTTTGGGCATAGACTTGGATTTCTCTGATGTTGAATGGTTTGCCTTGGAAATGAACCAAGATCTTTCTGTCATTTTTGAGGATGCACCCAAGTACTGCATTGTGGACTCTTTCATCGACTGTGAGAGCTACTCCACTTCTTCTAAGGGAGTCTTGCCCACAGTAGTAGATATTACAGTTATCTGAATTAAATTTGCCCATTCCCATCCATTTTAGTTCACTTATTCCTAAGATGTCAGTGTCCACTCTTGCCATCTCCTTCTTGTCCACATCTAATTTACCTTGATTCATGAACCTTATATTCCAGGTTCTTATGCAACATTGTTTTTTACATCATCAGACTTTACTTTCACCACCAGATACGTTGACAGGTGATGTATCCCTTTGACCCAGCCGCTTCATTCTTTCTGGAGCTATTTGTAATTGCCCTCCACTCTTCCCCAGTAGCATATTGGACACCTCCTTACCTAGGAGGGGCTCATCTTCTGGTGTCATATCTTTTTGCCTTTTCATACTGTCCATTGGGTTCTCCAGGCAAGAATATTGGAGTGGGTTGCCAACCCCTCCTCCTGTGGACCATGTTTTGTCAGAATTCTTCAGTTATGACCTGTCTGTCTTGGGTGGCTCTGCATGGCATGGCTTATAGATTCAATGAATTATGCAAGCCCCTGCCCCACAACAAGGCTGTGATCCATGAAGGGGTTCATTGTCTGTCACCTTGCCAATTTTTTCCATGTAGAATATGATGCTTTCCCTCAGTTTTCAAGAATTTTCAATATATTCAAGTTTCCTTTAAGACATGATTAATTATAATAATATGTACACCAACATAATATCAACTTTTCGATAAAAAAGAAAAACTACTACCATAAGTATACATATCAATTATTAGTTGAATCTTACTTTCAGAATTGTTAAAAAGTTCTTGATGTTGGCAAATATACATAAAATTTACTATTTTAACTATTTTTAGGGTATAATTAAGTGGATTTAAGTACATTCACATCATTGTGCAGCCATCACCATTAACTATCTCCAGAATGTTTTCCTCATCCCAAATAGAAACTCTTTTTACCCTTTAAGCAATAACTCCTCATTATCCTTTTCCCCAGCCTCTGACAACATCTGTTCTATCTTCTGTTTTTATGAATTTACCGTTATAGTGACATTTTTAAAAACCATTCATCCACTGATATGGTTCCACCTTTTGCCTTCTGTGAATATCTCTACTATGAACATAGCTGTATAGACATCTATTTACATCCCTGCATGCAGTTCTTTGGAGTATATCCCTAGAAGTGAAATAGCTAGATAATATTCTAATTCTATATATAATTTTTTGAGGAACTGCCATACTGTTTCCATAGCAACCATACTCTTTTACATTTTCACTAGCAATGAGAAAGTATTGCAAATTAGAACATTAAACAAAAGATAAATGATATTTCAAATAATATGAAAATGTATAGAAATTTTTATAACAGAGACCTGTGAGCCAACCACTTGAATTGTCTGCATTTGTTCCAGCAAGTTATTTTTTTAAAAAATTATTAAATGTGATATCTAAAGCTCCCTCCCTTCATTTATTCCCCTTCTTCCATCAGAGGTAACCACTCTTCTAAAAGATGCCTGTGTATCTTTCCTTCCATGTTTGGCTGTTTCATCTGTCTTTCTACATATGTGTGTGTGTATCTGTGACCGTTGTTGCTCAGTTACTCAGTTATGTCAGACTCTGCAGTCCCATGGGACTGCAGCACGCCAGGCTTCCCTGTCCTCACCATCTCCCAGAGCTTGATCAAACTGATGTCCATTGAGTCAGTGATGCCATCCAACCATCTCATCCTCTGTTGTCCCCTTCTCCTCCTGCCCTCAATCTTTCCCAGCATCAGGGTCTTACCTAACGAGTCAGCTCTTCACATCTGGTGGACAAAGTATTGGGGCTTCAGCTTCAACATAAGTCCTTCTAATGAATATTCAGGACTGATTTCCCTTAGAATCAACTGGTTTGATCTCCTTGTAGTCCAAGGGACTCTCAAGAGTCTTCTCCAACACCATAGTTCAAAAGCATCAATTCTTTGGTGTTCAGCCTTCTTTATGCTCCAACTCTCACATCCACACGTGACTATTGGAAAAACCATAGCTTTGACTATACAGACCTTTGTTGGCAAAGTAATGTATCTGGTCTTTAATATGCTGTTTCGGTTTGTCATAGTTTTTCTTCCAAGGAGCAAGTGTCCTTTAATTTTGTGGCTGCATTCACCATCTGCAGTGATTTTGGAGCCCAAGAAAATAAAGTCTCTCACTTTTTCCATTGTTTCCCCATCTACTTGCCATAAAGTGATGGGACTGGATGCCATAATCTTCTTTTTTTGAATGTTGAGTTTTAAGCCAGCTTTTTAACTCTCCTCTTTCACCTTCATCATGAGGCTTTTTAGTTCCTCTTTGCTTTCTGCTCTAAAGGTGGTGTCATCTGCATATCTGAGGTTATTGATATTTCTCCCAACAATCTTGATTTCAGCTTGTGCTTCATCATTTGTGATCAGTTCAGTTGCTCAGTCGTGTCCAACTCTTTGCGACCCCATGGACTGCAGCACACCAGGCCTCCCTTGTCCATCACCAACTCCCAGAGTGTACTCAAACTCATGTCCATTGAGTCAGTAATACCATCCAACCATCTCATCTCTGTCGTCCCCTTCTCCACTGCCTTCATTGTGATATATTCATAAACAAGGTATTATATTATGTGCTTTTCAGTTCAGTTCAGTCACTCAGTCACATCTAACTTTTTGTGACCCCAGGACTGCAGCACACCAGGCCTCTCTGTCCATCACCAACTCCTGGAGTTTACTCAAACTCATGTCCATTGAGTCAGTGGTGCCATCCAACCATCTCATCCTCTGTCATCCCCTTCTCCTGCCTTCAGTCTTTTCCAGCATTAGGGTCTTTTCAAATGAGTCATGTATTTTTAAATAGTGCATAATAATTTCATATCATATGTGTTGTTTTACAATTTTATTTTTTATTTAAAATCATGTTTTAAAATTTTTTTCAAGCTTTATTGGAGTTCTATTTACATAACAATAAAATTCACCTATTTTAAGTGTACAGTTCGATGAATGTTAGTAATTGTTTTACAATCTTATAACCACTACCACAATTAAGTATAGAATATTTCCATCACCCCAAGAGGTTTTCTCCCATCTCTTTTCAGTCAATGCTCTGCTGTAGCCTTCCCCTAAGCAACACTCATTTGTCAATATAGTTTTGTTTTTTCTGTAATATTTTATATGAATGAAATCATGCAGTATATCATCTTTTGGCTTTTTACTATTTTCTTTGCTTCTTTCATTTGGCATAATATTTTTGAGATTCATCCATGTTGTTAAACATGTTAATATTTCATCCCTTTTTTTGGCCGAGTAGTATTCCATAGTCTGGGTATAACACAGCTTGCTCATATATTCACCTTTCAGGTTGTTCCAATTTTAGACTTATTTAAATACTGCTGTGGACATTTGCATACAAGTCTTTGTGTAGACATATGATTTCATTTTGGGGGGTAATGACTAGAATGGAACTGCTGTGTCATACAGTAAGTACATATTTAGCTTTATAAAATGCTACAACACTGTTTTCTAAAGTGTCTGAACTAACATTATGTTTAAGATTTATGTCTATTAATATAAGTAAATATTTTTCTTTGTAACTGTTTTATCATATTACAATATATTAATGAACCACCATTTACTTACCCAATCTCCATTTATTTACTATTACAAGTAATATTTCAGTTGACATATTTATAAGTTGTTTCCTTACCACATGTACAAGCATTTCTCTCTATATAGTGGACATCTGCAGTTCGAATTAATTGCTGGGTTCTGGAGGATACTTATTGTCAGTTTTAATAGATACTGCCAAATTGCCTTATAAAGTGGTTAGGCATTTAACCTTGAAGGCTGCTATACCTTCCAAATTACTAATAGACTTTCATTGGTCCTTCCTATAGTTTTTCTTGCAAGTAGGTATTGAGAGTTTTGTTGTCAGAGTAGAGAATTTCCCAAGCATTTCACACTGTTCCTATTGTCCTGTTTTTTCTTTTGATTATACTTTCTGTGTTTTTCAAACAGGAGATTCACATGGGACATTGTGTGAATCTGACTGACGAGGCTGTATTAGCTGTCCTTACTTGCTGTCCTCAGATATGTATATTACTCTTCCATGGATGCCCTCTAATAACAGGTTAGTATAAGGCTGTGTGTTCGTGTGTGTTAGTTGAGCAATCATGTCTGACTCTTTGCGACCCCACGGACTGTCTGTGGAATTCTCCAGGCAATACTGGAGTGGGTTGCCGTTCCCTTCTCCAGGTGTGTGTGTGGGCTAAGTTGCTTCAGTTGTGTCCAACTCTTTGCAACCCTATGGACTATAGCTTGTCAGGGTCCTCTGTCCATTTGGATTCTCCAGGCCAGAATACTGGAGTGGGTTGCCATGCCCTCCTCCAGGGGATCTTCCCCACCCAGAGATCGAACCTGTGTCTCGTGAAGCTCCTGCACTGCAGGTGGATTCTTAACTACTGAGCCACCAGGGAAGCCCCTCCTTCTTCAGGGGATCTTCCCAACCCAGGGATTGAACCCAGATCTCCTGCATTGCAGGCAGATTCTTTATACCATCTGATCCACCAGGGTAAGTATGAGGCTGCTTGGGTTCAAATCTTGGTTTCATCTTTTAATAACTGTGTAACTTGAGTAAATTACTTAACTTACTCCATTATTCAGTTTCCTCATCTGAAGGTGAGTATAATGACAGTACCTACCTTATAAACTTGATCACGACAACACATTTTTGGTGCCTAGCGGGCTGCCGTCTATGGGGTCACACAGAGTCAGACACGACTGAAGTGACTTAGCATAGCATAGCATAGCACATACTGAGGGCTCAGTAAATGTTAATCGTGATGATGATGGTGATGGTGATGGCCAAGGCTCAATAAATGCTAACTGTGCTGATAAGGATGATGGTGGCAGTAGTAGTGGTCATGATATTAAACATGATGCTTTATGTAGTCGTTATAGTATTACATCTATCAAATATGCTAAATGACCTGTTAACTATAATCACACCAAGCTGTAGCCATTGAGATTCAGAATCACTCGGCTAATGTGGTACTTAGTTAGTCACAGCCTTTGGCTTGTATAAGAGCCATGACACCTCTTTCACATTATTCCTACACGTGGGTCCCCTACCACAATATAACCTGCTTCTCACTTGTAAGTCAGTACTTAATGCCCTGCCCTTCCAGCTTATTTTCCTAACTATAGTTTAATAGTTACTGTCCTTTTGACAACTTCCACTTTTTCTGTTTGAACTGCCAATCTAAACTAAGCCTATAATGGGTTATATGTGGTTATCAAAGACATCTGTAATGAAGATTAAAATCTTATTTTAGGTAGACATTTTTCAGAACACTAACGCCAAAACTCCAGTTGAAAACTATTACCAGTGGATACCTCTGGGGAAGGTTGTGGAGAGACCAGAGTAGGAAAAAGCCTTTACCATATACCCTTTTGTCCTTTAGAATTTTGTACCATGTGAATGATTTTACCTATTAAAAATTAATAATCATAATTTTAAGAAAATAATTTAGAACCAGAAAAATTCCTGTGACTGAGTACAGGGAATCAGTTAATGTGAACACTATTCTGAGGGTTGTGAGAAGGCAGGCAGAGGCTCTCTAGTCATCAAACAAGGCAGAAAATTATATTTTAACAAGAAAGCTATTATTGTAAGGTGGAAGAGTCCACAATATGTGAAATGTAATTGCAGCCATTTTTGATAATAGGTCTTTTCAGAATACCAACTAAAATTTGTAAATCTACTCAGTGAGGTATATGTATGTTTAATCAATACACTGAACAAGAAAGTGGTATTCATAAAGTGACTCCATTTTCCTCTCACTATATTAATTACAAATTTGCTCTACAGGAGTTAATTTTTCCCAAACCCAAATGAAAATCTCAAACATGTGCCACTGACTTTTCTTCTCATTCTCATGTAATACTCCAAATGAGTTCAAATTAAAGATTTTCACTCCTCCAGTTAGCTCAGGTTTGCTGTAGGTAGAAAGACTGCTGTGTTAAGGGAACATTGTTAGTTTCCCTGTTTTCCCTCCTGATTCTCTTCCTTTCTTAACTCACCCACCATGGTTTCTGACCTCAGCAGTGTTAGTGCAGGGTAGGACTGCGATGAGCAGGAGGGCAGGTAAGGTAAAGAAAAGTCTTACTTGAGCACTACCGCTGTGATCTAATGGCAGCACCATGGGCTCAGTGGGTGAGCTGATCCTGATCCATACTCTCACAAAAGTGGGGCACTGTTGACCTTCTTCAGAGTCCACTTTCTGCCACTCCCCTCCTCACTGCATATATCTCCTATCTGCAGTTCTCTTGATTCAAGCAAATGTGTCTCGTGGCTAGTAGCAAGCATTTTCTTCCTCTGCCCTCATGCCTTTAGCAGCATACCTTCAGTTTCTGTCTGTTGAGGTTGCCTTGACCATCTAGGTTGCTTTCATGAGCAAAATATAAGGCAACCCATGCTAACCCACATCTGTCCACAGGGAATGCAATACTTTAGATGGTGAGAGTACAGACATGTCCCCGCTTCAGTTCTCTCTTTGGCCGCATGGACTCTTAACATAGCCTGCTTTTTAGTTTTCTTAGGTCTGATGTGTACTGTTTGTGATGTGTATTGTGTTCTCCAAGCTCCAAGGGACACATCAGATTCTCCAGCTGATCCCCTTGGTGCCCTCTCTCACTAGGCTTGAAGGGGAGCAAGCACGTGCAGCCCTCTTTCTAGAACTCAAATCACGACTGTCTTCAAAGAAATCCTTTCTTAATTTCCAATTTTCCATCACTTCCCATTTTTGCACTTTTATATCTTTGAATGGATAAGGCACCAAAGATTCCAAAATCAGTTTTCAGCCAAGTATTTTCAAGTCATGTACAAGTGGTCTGGTATCTCATTTTGGAATGAGAGAGTAGCTGATACCTCTAGTCCTAGAACCTTAGCTGGAATAATTCTGGTTTAATGTTCTGTTATATTTGTCTCAGATCAGCTTGACTACTTAACACGTTATAAACTCAACATTTGTTAATTTTACCTTGATCATCTTTCTGGTTACAATTTGGAAATAGTTAATTTGGCATTTTGTCCCTACTTTTAATAGAAATGAAAACAGACTATACACAGTCAACCAGAAAAGCTTCTCCTTAGGCAAACTGCTTAAAACAATTATCAAAGACCTTATATGTAATGAAATATTTAGAAGATACAAGCAAAAACTGAAAATTTGAGTACAAGACCAATATTAAAATGCTTAAATGTGCTTGTATTAATATAGACATGGCAATGGCACCCCACTCCAGTACTCTTGCCTGGAGAATCCCATGGACAGAGGAGCCTGGTGGGCTGCAGTCCATGGGGTCGCGAAGAGTCGGATACGACTGAGCGACTTCACTTTCCCTTTTCCCTTTCATGCACTGGAGAAGGAAATGGCAGCCCACTCCAGTGTTCTTGCCTGGAGAATCCCAGGGACGGCAGAGCCTGGTGGGCTGCCGTCTATGGGGTCGCACAGAGTCGGTCACGACTGAAGCGACTTAGCAGCAGCAGCAGCAATGAATATGAATTGAAAATATGTTGTGTGATTAGTCTGATTTTTAAAGCAAAAAGACAGTTTTGAGATAAATCATATAATTACTGAGATCACTGGAAACCAAAGGTATATTATCAGCTGGTGAATTAGAAAGAAATGCCTATCTGGTATGTTTATATAACACTGGATATAGACTACTGGAGTGGGTTGCTGTTTCCTTCTCCAGGAGATCTCCTTGACCCAGGGATCAAACCCAGGTCTCTGCATTGTAGGCAGATTCTTTACTGCTGCACCACTGGGGAATCCCCTGACTGTAGACTCTTTTCCCATCCATATAATGACTCAGAATACTGAATTTACCAACTCTCATGTGACCTAGAAAGGAATGACAAATAATCTCCCTCCTCAGTCCCCTGGGAGTTCCCTTACCTTACTTCCTTTCCGAGACTCTTACACACACCCCTTTGGAAGTTCTGTTGTGTGGGACTCTGCTTCCCTGCAAACCTAGACAAGGACTGCCCAAGTAAATCTCCTTGTATGCTACTGCTACCTTGTGGTCATATCTTTTTTCTTGTTCTACCACACAATCCCTTGCTCAAGGTATGCAGCATAAAACAAAATATGTTTATTATGTCCAAAAAGTTTAAGAAATGTATCCCTATAATGAATATTCATTTTTCACAGGCTCTAAGAAATACTATAGCTAAGAAACTTTTTTTATCTAAGTGTCAAGGAGTCAGAAATTTTTCCTCTACCCTTTTAGATTCTTTTGGCTTATCTAAGAATTAAATTGACAGGAGACAGATAAAGAGGAGAAAATCAGAATTTACATACATGGGAGAAACCCAAGAGAACTGAGTAACTAGCCAAAGTGTCTGAAACATCTTCAGCAGCTAAAGAGGACATGCAGGGGTAGACATTTGGAACTTCAAAGGAGATGAAGGCAATTCACATGGAGATAAAAAAGCAAATGCTTGGTAAACAAATATTTGTTGGGCCATGCAGAGACAATGGAACATAAAGGTTCTCTGAACTCTAGACCCCTCACTGAGTTTCCCCCACCATACCTAGCCCAGATTCTTGGCAGATAATCTCTGATGGGGATAGGAGGACTTATCTATACTTCCTTTAGGCAGTAAGGGGAAAGGGCAAAGTTTCTTCTGGAGTCTTTTGGGCCTTGATTGTTTTCAGCTTGAAATAATCCTGATGCCAGACACTTTGGGATGGCTACAAAGTTTTGCTCCCCTAAACAAGCATTTCTCAAATTTTTTTAACACAGGATAATTATGTGTTGTTTTTTTTTTTAATCCCTGCTTTCCCAGAATAGGAAAGTGAAAAACTGAAATGGTACTTGCCCATTGTGACAGAGTTTTTAATAACAGTGCTAAGATTAAACAAAAATCTCAAGATGAAGTGAAATGAGCACCAATCCTCAGTGTCAGCCACACATAGGCACTTGCCATGGGAGCCTGCCATCTACCTCTACAAGAATTTAATCTTGAGCTGCTGTAGTTGCTGACCTTCAACACTCCCTGAAAGGAGTTCAGGGTGGAGAAATGAGGCACTCTGTGCTGGTGGTGAGGGGGAAACTGGCAGGTCAGGTCTTCAGATAGTTAGATATTGTCAGGAGCTGATTTTATATCCCCAATTCTTGTATCTCCTCATCTGTAGAAAAGCACTAAAATCCTTCATGGAAACAGTTGTTTCTCGTGACCAGCAGAAAGCTTCACGAGGCTTGAGGCAACTTTCTGGGAAAATGTGTGCTTGATTGCATATACTCTCCCTTCCCCAAAATCACATATGTCCTGACCTTTTCCCCTACATCTTTGGAGCAGTTTTTCTGAGGTGCTGTCTCCTGGGCTGCAGTCCTCATTTTGCCCCCAAATAAAATTTATCTTGTAACTCTCACATGCATTTTTTGAAGTCAACATTGGTCTCCTCAGTTCAATTGAGTTCAATCGCTCAGTTATGTCCAACTCTTTGCAACCTCATGGACTGTAGCTCACCAGGCCTCCCTGTCCATCACCAACTCCCAGAGTCCACCCACACCCATGTCCATTGAGTCAGTGATGCCATCCAGCCATCTCATCCTCTGTCGTCCCCTTCTCCTTCTGCCTTTAATCTTTCCCAGCATCAGGGTCTTTTCCAATGCATCAGTTTTTCGCATCAGGTGGCCAAAATATTAAAATTTCAGCTTCAACATTAGTCCTTCCAATGAATATTCAGGACTGATTTACTTTGGGATGGATTGGTGGGATCTCCTTGCAGTCCAAGGGACTCTCAAGAGTCTTCTCCAACACCACAGTCAATAAAAAGAGTTAATATATTCACCTTATGTTTATTAATTTCTTTTTTCTCCAAAGAAGACAAATGCTTTTTTTTTAACCTGGTAAATGAAAGTTCTTTCTTCTTTCCTATCCTAACACTTTATATGCTTCCTCTTTTATATTCATGTGATTTGTCACATCTGACTAGATAAAACAATATGATTTATATTCTGTAAAAAGCAGGTATGTATAGGACTTCCCTGGCAGTCCAGTGGTTAAGACTTTACCTTCCAATGGAGTGGGGTGTGGGTTTGATCCCTGGTGGAGATTTCCTTGTAGCTCAGTTGGTAAAGAATCTGCCTGCAATGCAGGAGTTCCAGGTTCAATTCCTGAGTCAGGAAGATCCCCTGGAGAAGGAAATGGCAACCCACTCCAGTATTCTTGCCTGGAGAATCCCATAGACAGAGGAGCCTGGCAGGCTACAGTCCATGGGGTCGCAACAGTCAGACACGACTTAACCACGACTTAAGAGACTAAACTGACTAAACCTCCTCCTCCTCAGGGAGCTAAGATCCCACATGCCTCTAGGACAAAAAACCAAAACATGAAACGAAGCAATATTGTAACAAATTCAATAAAGACTTTTAAAATGGTGCACTTTTTAAAAAGAACAATTCTAGTATTACGTCATTCTCAAAGCAACCTGACCCCCAAAATGGCAGTTACTCATCTGATTCTCTGAATTAATAAGTTTATCTTCTTCTCTGTGTTTCTAAGTTTTTATGAAATTCCTTAACATTACAATCAGACTGTAAGGAAAACTATGCATTATAAATTAGGTATTGAAACTATTAGCAGCACTCTGATTTTATATCTGCAGAAGAGACAAAAATTAAGCTGCTGTTTAAAATACTATAAATCATAGACATTACAGAAAACAGGAAAATAATTTTAAAATCTATTATTTTAAATTCAATTATGTCTGCTATGGTTTTCAGTAATACCAACTCACACAGTTTTGTTAATCTCCTTAACTGGACATGCATTTCTGTTTCTAACCATATCTAAACATGTTTCACAGTATCCACAGCCATCTAGGTTTAGATTTTAGAGGGGCAATAAAGCAATTAGCACAAACATCCTTATGTTTATATTGAAAGGCAGGAAAACCCAACAGGAAATCTACCACTTTTGGTTGACTTGACTCAAATTTTAGTGATATCTGAGGATTTGTTTCAGCTTCATTACTTAACAAGCAAATTCTTTAGATTCCTGGATAATAAATATGTCAAGATTTACCACATTGAGCCAAGTGGTTTGTTTCAGAGTTTCCTGTAATTAAAGCTGATTCCTTGCTTCAAGGACAACTACTTTTTACATTTCATATATTTCATTTTCTGTATCCTATATTATTCTGTTTCTTCCTCATTCTTTAGTCATCCGTTACTAATCCAGCATGACAGGACTTCTTCATGCCACACACTGTAATGCCGTATTAGAAAAAATGTGCACGGCCTCACTTATTTACCTGTGTGTTTTTTTTAATGTGTTAATTACATTCCCCTTGATCATTTGAAAAACTTGGTTTGTTAATTTATATTCCCATAGTTTCTTCTTTTTCTTGGGGCTTCAACCGCTCCCATAGTGAATCTCTTTCAAAAAGTGGTCTCCATCTACATTAGTCAGATTTTTAAAAAGATGGCAAAGTAAAAGAGTCCTCAGAAGTCATCTACACAGTTTCTTTGTTTGAAAGATAAGGGAACAGAAATACAGTGAATTTAGGTGGCTTGTCCCAGATATTAGAAATAGGTACTAGTAGAACTGGAAGTAAAACACCTAAATCACCTAATCCACAATGTCTACTTCTTTTTCCAATAGAGCAATTTCCTAAGCCTTTGGTGTCAAGTGGCTTAACTACTAGTAGAGAAGGGAAGGAAGTAGGAGAGTGACATCAAGCATCAGTAATGTGATTGGTATAAATGACCTTTAGAGTCTTTTTCAGTCCTGAGTCTGCTTGTGATGAGTAGCAGAATTGTTGTTATTTAGTTGCTTAGTCATGTCTGACTGCCAAGCTCCTCTATGCTGGTATTTCCTGGCAAGAATGCTGCAATGGGTTGCCATTTTCTTCTCTGGGGGATCTTTCAGACCCAGGGATCAAACCCAGGTCTCCCGCATTGGCAGATGGGTTCTTTACACTGAGCCACCAGAGAAGCCCAAGTAGCAGAATAAGCCACCCAAATATGCCTCTTTGCCATAAGGATTATTTTAAGCTATTTTTCCTGAGAATCAGCAGACACTGGAGGAGCTCCAAAAAGAGTAGAAGTTACCCTTTTGTGAAGAGAGTTTACATTTTTAAAGAAAATCTTCATTTGTAAAATGTCTCCCTCCGAGTCTCCCTCTCTGTGCCAAGAGGAGAGTGAAAGTGAGAAGAGAGGGGTGACTCTAAATCAGAATCATATTCAGTGGATAAGGCACTTTAAATCTTCATAGCAAATGGCAACCCACTCCAGTACTTTTGCCTGGAAAATCCCATGGACGGAGCTTCACTTTCACTTTTCATTTTCACGCATTGGAGAAGGAAATGGCAACCCACTCCAGTGTTCTTGCCTGGAGAATCCCAGGGACGGGGAGCCTGGTGGGCTGCCATCTATGGGGTCACACAGAGTTGGACACGACTGAAGCAACTTAGCAGCAGCAGCAGCAGTGAATCTTACTGTTAACAAACTGAAATTGGGTCTCTTCACCCCATGTGCAGCAAAGCCAATCTTCTGACACCAAGTTGTGGTGAGGGAAAGTGCACGGTGCCAAGCAAGCAGCATGGGCAGCTGATTCTCAAAAGGTGGGAACTCCCTGATGGCTTTCAGCCAAGAGTTTTTAAAGGCAGCATAAGTGATGAGGGTCGCAGGGTGCATGATCAACTCATGCGTGTTTTTCTGATTGGTTGGTGGTGAAATAGCAGGTTGATGTTTTGGGAATCTCAGTCATCAGTCTGGTTTCAGCCAGTCTGGGGTCAGCCAGAATGCTGGTGGTCATCATGTAGTCAACATCTTCCACTTGGTGAAAGGGGTGTTAGTTTCTGCAGAAAAAATTAAAGATATGCATCAGTTGTTATCTGTATCCCTTCAGGAGGAACTAGGAGTCCTGTGACTCTATTGTTCAAGCTATTATTACTTTTCTTGCTTGATTGCTTTCTTTGTTTCTGCATTTTCTATTTCTCTAATCATTAACTGTTTAAGTCTGTTCTTTGGAACTCAGGGAAGGCCTAGTAGACACAAGGTTTTTCTATAAATAAGAAGTGGGAGACATGGAGGGGCTTGTACCTAGGAGGGCCTGGCAGAGTGGTTTCATTACCCTTGTTAATTGCACTTTTACTGGTAACTTTCTATAACCAGTTTCCCAACAATCCCAACATCTCTCAATTGTCTTTAGCTGAAAATGGTGGTAACTTGGGCCATCTCAAGGAATTTACTCATTTTTCCTGATTATCTCCCATATATGTACTTTGGCCACCTCATGTGAAGAGTTGACTCATTGGAAAAGACTCTGATGCTGGGAGGGATTGGGGGCAGGAGGAGAAGGGGACAACAGTGGATGAGATGGCTGGATGGCATCACAGACTCAATGGATGTGAGTCTGAGTGAACTCTGGGAGTTGGTGATGGACAGGGAGGCCTGGTGTGCTGCGATTCATGGGGTTGCAAAGAGTCGGACACGACTGAGCGACTGAACTGAACTGAACAAAACTACATAAGTCATGTCCAGCTCTTTGCCATGCCATGGACTGCAGCATACCAAATTCCCTATCCTTCACTATCTCCTGGAGTTTACTCAGATTCATGTCCATTGAGTTGGTGATGACATCAAACCATCTGGTCCTCTGTCATTCCCTTCTCCTCTCGCCCTCAATCTTTCCCAGCATCGGGATCTTTTCCAATGGGTCAGCTCCTCCTATCATGTGGCCAGAGTATTGGAGCTTTGGCTTCAGCTTCCCACTTAAGGTTGATTTTGTTCAGGAATGACTGGTTTGATCTCCTTGCAGTCCAAGAGACTCTCTAGAGTCTTCTCCAGCACCGCAGTTTGAAAACATCAATTCTTTGGAGATCAGCCTTCTTTATGGTCCACCTCTCAATCTGTACATGACTCCCGGAAAAACCATAGCTTTGACTATATGGACCTTTGTTGGCAAAGTGATGTCTCTGGTTTTTAATATGCTGTCTAGATTTGTCATCGCTTTCCTTCCACGGAGCAAGTGTCTTTTTTTTTTTTTTTGCAAGTGTCTTTTAATGTCATGGCTGCAGTCACTGTCCACAATGATTTTGGAGCCCGACAAAGTAAAATCTGCCACTGCTTCCACTTTTCCCCTTCTATTTGCTATGAAGTGATAGGACCAGATGCCATGATCTTAGTTTTTTTCAATGTTGAGTTTCAAGCCAACTTTTTCACTCTCCTCTTTCATGTTCATCAAGAGGCACCATAGTTCCTCTTTATTTTCTGACATTAAAGTGGTATCATCTGCATATCTGAGGTTATTGATATTTCCCCCAGCAATCTTGATTCCAGCATTTTACATTAGGTACTTTGCATATAAGTTAAATAAGCAAGGAGACAGTATACAACTTCGGCATACCACATTCCCAATTTTTAACCAATTATTCAATGTCAGTTCTAACTGTGGCTTCTTGACTCATACAGATTTCACAGGAGGCAGGTAAGGTGAGTTGGTATTCCAGTGTCTTTAAGAATTTTCCACAGTTTGTTGTGATCCACACAACCAAAGACTTTAACATAGTCAATGAAGCAGAAGTAGATGTCTTTTCTGGTATTGCCTTGTTTTCTCCATGATCCAGTGAATGTTGCCAATTTGATCTCTGGTTCCTCTGCCTTTTCTAAACGCAGCTTGTATATCTAACAATTCTCAGTTCATGTACTGCTGAAGCTTAGCTTGACGGATTTAGAGCATAACCTTGCTAGGATGTGAAATGAGTGCAATTGTATGGTAATTTGAACATTCTTTGGCATTGCCCTTCTTTGATATTGGAATGAAAACTGACCTGTTCCAATTTCTGTGGCCCCTGCTGATTTTTCCAAACTTGCTGACATATAGAGTGCAGTGCTTTAACAGCATCATTTTTTAGGATTTTAAATAATTCGCTGGAATTCCATCACTTCCACTATCTTTGTTCATATTAACAGTAATGCTTCCTAGTGAAAGTTGCTCAGTCGTGTCTAACTCTTTGCTACCTCATGGACTATACAGTCCATGGAATTCTCCAGGCCAGAATACTGGAGTGGGCAGCCTTTCCCTTCTCTGGGGAGTCTTCCCAACCCAGGGATTGAAGGCAGGTTTCCCGCATTGCAGGTGGATTCTTTACCAGCTGAGTCACAGGGAAGCCCAAGAATACTGGAGTGGGTAGCCTATCCCTTCTCCAGCCAATTGTCCCAACCCAGGAATCAAACCAGGGTTTCCTGCATTGCAGGTGGATTCTTTACCAGCTGAGCTACCAGGGAAGCCCTCTAAAGGTTTGACCTGCTTTAATTTAAGGTTCCAATTCTCACATAATCCAGTGAATACATCCCATTCACTAGCTAACGAGCAATAGGGTGAATCTTCCCACCTAGGAATAAAAACTTCATTAACCTTAATCTCTTTTTTTCTTAAAGAGTGGCATTTTGTCTCACAAACTCTGCTCACAGCACCAATTAATGTTTTGCTGAAAGTTTTCACTTTCATCTCAGGTTCAAAGGATTTGTTAACAAAATAAGCCACTCATTATATACAAATAAGTAATAAATATTTATTAGAGAACTATCTCCCTTACTTTCAATATAATAACATTCAAAGAAAAGAGAAATAGAAAGAGCAGCGAGTACATCACCAAATTGGGTTTTGACCAAAATCCGGACTTAAACAGTGCTGGAAAGTCCCATGTCACAGCACATCTGGAGTCCCAATTGGGAAAGGGTCCCAGGCAGCACATCTGCTCCATGGGTGAGACTTCCAATGCTTCCTAATGCCCACTTGACTTTACACTCCAGAATGTCTTTCTCTAGCTGAGTGCCCACACCATTGTGATTATCTGGGTCTTTAAGACCTTTCTTGTACAGCTCTTCTGTGTATTCTTGCCACCTCTTCTTAATCTCTTCTTCTTCTGTTAGGTCCATACCATTTCTGCCTTTATCATGCCCATCCTTGCATGAAATATTCCCTTGATATCTCCAATTTTCTTGAAGAGATCTCTAGTCTTTCTCATTCTATAGTTTTCCTCTGTTTCTTTGCATTATTCATTTAAGAAGGCCTTCTTAATTCTTCCTTGCTATTCTCTGGAATTCTGCATTCAGTTGGGTATATTTTGCCCTTTCTTCCTTACCTTTCACTTCTCTTCTTTTCTCAGCTATTTGTAAAGCCTCCTCAAACAACCACTTTGCTTTCTTGGATTTCTTTTCCTTTGGGATGGAAGGTCACTGCCTCCTGTTCAGTGTTACAAACTTCTGTCCATAGTTCTTCAGGCACTCTGTCTATCAGATCTAACCCCTTGAATCTATCTGTCACCTCACTGTATAAGGGATTCGATTTGGGTCATACCTGAATGGCCTAGTGGTTTTCCCTACTTTCTTCAATTTAAGCATGAATTTTTCAATAAGGAGCTCATGATATGAGCCACAATCAGCTCCAGGTCTTCTTTTTACTGACTATATAGAGCTTCTCCATCTGTGGCTGCAAAGAACATAATCAATTTGATTTCAGTATTGACCACCTGGTGATGTCCATGTATAGAGTCATCTCTTGTGTTGTTGGAAAAGAGTGTTTTCCTCTGCTATGATCAGTGTGTTTCCTTGAGAAAACTGTTAGCTTCTGTCCTGCTTCATTTTGTACTGCAAAGCCAGACTTGCCTATTGCTCCAGGTATCTCTTGACTTCCTACTTTTGTATTTTAGTCCCCAAGGATAAAAAGGACATCTTTTTTGGTGTTAGTTCTAGAAGGTGTTGTAGGTCTTCATAGAACCAGTCAACTTCAGTTTCTTCAGCATCAGTGTTTGGGCATAGACTTGGATTTCTCTGATGTTGAATGGTTTGCCTTGGAAATGAACCAAGATCTTTCTGTCATTTTTGAGGATGCACCCAAGTACTGCATTGTGGACTCTTTCATTGACTGTGAGAGCTACTCCACTTCTTCTAAGGGAGTCTTGCCCACAGAGTAGATATTACAGTTATCTGAATTAAATTTGCCCATTCCCATCCATTTTAGTTCACTTATTCCTAAGATGTCAGTGTCCATTCTTGCCATCTCCTTCTTGTCCACATCTAATTTACCTTGATTCATGAACCTTATATTCCAGGTTCTTATGCAAATTGTTTCTTACATCGTCAGACTTTACTTTCACCACCAGATACATCCACAGGTGAGTGCTGCCCCTGTTTTGACCCAGCCGCTTCATTCTTTCTGGAGCTATTCATAATTGCCCTTCACTCTTCCCCAGTAGCATATTGGACACTTTCCTACCTAGGAGGGGCTCATCTTCTGGTGTCATATCTTTTTGCCTTTTCATACTGTCCATTGGGTTCTCCAGGCGAGAATGTTAGAGTGGGTTGCCAACCCCTCCTCCTGTGGACCACGTTTTGTCAGAACTCTTCAGTATGACCCGTCTGTCTTGGGTGGCCCTGCAAGGCATGGCTCATAGATTCAATGAGTTATGCAAGCCCCTGCCCGACAACAAGGCTGTGATCCATGAAGGGGTTTATTGTCTGTCACCTTGCCAATTCACATCATAGGATGCCTTGTCCAATGTAAAATATATGATGTGTTTTCACCTCAGTTTTCATGGACTTTCAATATATTCAAGTTTCCTTTAAGACATGATTAATTACAATAATATGTACAGTGACATAATATCAACTTTTAGATAGAAAACTACTACCATAGGTATATGTATCAATTATTAGATGAATCTTACTTTCAGAATTCTTAAAAAAAATTGATATTAGCAAATATACATCAAATTTACTATTTTAACTATTTTTAGGGTAGAATTCAGTGGATTTAAGTACATTCACATCATTGTGCAGCCATCACCATTAACTATCCCCAGAACTTTTTCCTCATCCCAAATAGAAACTCTTTACCCTTCAAACAATAACTCTGCATTATCCTTTCCCCTGCCTCTGGCAACCTCTGTTCTGTCTTCTGTCCGTATGAATTTGCCATTATAATCAGATTTTTAATGTGACAATTAATGTGTCCTGTCACCACAACAAGACTGTCCATGAAGGGGAAAACAGTGTACTACATTAATTAATTCCCAAATGTTAAGCTAGCCTTACATTCCTAAGATAAATCCCAGCTGATCATGTCATATAATCCTTTTTCTGTGTTGCTAAATTTGATTTGCTCTTGTCTTATTGAGGATCTTTGAATATATATTCATAAAAAATATTGACCTGTTGTTCTTTTTCTCTGTGTGTGTAATGTCTTTGTCTGGCTTTTGTGTAAAGGTAATACTGTCCTCATAGAATAAACTAGGTGTTTCTCCCTCTCATATTATAGATAAGGTATAAACTTCTATACTTAAGTTTTGTTATAGTTGCTGTCTTTATCCATCCTTTTACTTTCAACCTATTTGAAATCTGCCATTAATCTAAATTTCCTATAATAATAGACTTCCTCTGTAATAACTAATGATACTTTTAAAACAATGAAAACTCCATTTGTTGTATTTTTAGGCACTTAACAAAATTAGCTGCCAATGTAAACCTTGATTTCACAACTATAATTTCTTGTTTCCAGACACTCTGTGGTTCTCTTTCTTATACTAAACCTTAATGTTTGACTTATTTTTGTTTTACTTAAAATAAAGTCTAGTAACCATATGTTGGGCCCTGTTTTTTTCCTTGTTGTTGCTGTTGTTAAGTCATGTCTGACTCAGTGACCCCATGGACTGCACCATGCCCATCTTCCCTGTCCTTCATTCCCAGAATTTGCTCAAACTCGTGTCCACTGAGTTGGTGATGCCATCCAACCATCTCATCCTCTGTTACCCCCTTCTCCTCCTGCCCTCAGTCTTTCCCAGCTTCAAGGTCTTTTCCAGTGAGTCGGCTCATTGCATCAAACAACCAAAGTATTGGAGCTTCAGCTTCCGCATGTGTCCTTCCAATGAGTATTCAAGGTTCCTTTCCTTTTGGATTGACTGGTTTGATCTCCTTGCAGTCCAAGGGACTCACAAGAGTCTTCTCCAACACCACATTCAAAAGCATCAATTCTTCAGCACTGAGCCTTCTTCTTTATGATCCAACTCTCACATCCATACATGACTACTGGAAAAACCATAGCTTTGACTATACAGACCTTTGTCGGCAAAGTGATGTCTCTGCTTTTTAATATGCTGTCTAGGTTTGTCAGCTTTTCTTCCAAGGAGCAAGTGTCTTTTCGCTGTAGTCATCTTCTGCAGTGATTTTGGAGTCCCCCCAAAATAAAGTCAGCCACTATTTCCATTTTTCCCCCTTCTGTTTGCCATGAAGTGATGGGACCAGATACTATGGTCTTAGTTTTTTCAGTGTTAAGTTTCAAACCAGCTTTTTCATTCTCCTCTTTAACCTTCATCAAGAGGCTCTTTAGTTCCTCTTCGCTTTCTGCCATTAGGGTGGTGTCATCTGCATATCTGAGGTTATTGATATTTCTCCCAGCAATCTTGATTCCAGCTTGTGCTTCATCCAGCCCAGCATTTTGCATGATGTATTCTACGTATAAGTTAAATAAACATGGTGACAGTATACAGCCTTGATGTACTCCTTTACCAGTTTTGAACCGGCCCATGTCTGGTTCTAACTGCTGCTTCTTGACCCACATACAGGTTTCCCAGGAGACAGGTAAGGTGGTCTGGTAGTCCCAACTCTTTAAGAATTTTCCACAGCTTGCTGTGATCCACACAGTCAAAGGATTTAGCATAGTCTCTTTAAGTCTGAGAACCGCTAAGACTAGGTTGCTACTGCTAAGTCGCTTCCGTCGTGTCCAACTCTGTGTGACTTCATAGACGGCAGCCCACCAGGCTCCTCTGTTCCTGGGTTTCTCCAGGCAACAACACTGGAGTGGGTTGCCATTTCCTTCTCCAGTGCATGAAAGTGAAAAGTGAAAGTGAAGTTGCTCAGTCATGCCTGACTCTTCACAACCCCATGGACTGCAGCTTACCAGGCTCCTCTGTCCATGGGATTTTCCAGGCAAGAGTACTGGAGTGGGGTGCCATTGCCTTCTCCGAAGACTAGGTTAGAATATGTTATACGTACAACATAGATTGTTAATTGCTTTACAATGTTTTGTTGCTTTCTGCCAAACATCCAATCAACCAGCCATAGGTTTACATATGTCCCCTCCCTCTTAAACCTCCCTCACACCTCCCACCCTATCCCACTCCTCTGGGTTGTCACAAAGCACTGCTTGAACTACCTATGTCATACAGCAAATTCCCACTGGCTATGGCAATGTTTGTTTCAATGCTACTCTCTCAATTTGTCCCATCTTCTCCTTCCCCCGCTGTGTCCACAGGTCTGCTCTCTATGTTTGTTTCTCTATTGCTGCCATGCAAATAGGTTCATCAGTATTATTTTTCTAGATTCCATATATATGTGATAATATATGATATTTGTTTTTCTGACTTACTTACAGACTCTAGGTTCATCGACCTCACTAGAACCGACCAAATTCATTCCTTTTTATGGCTGAAACTTCTGAATGATTTTTTAATTTAATTAAATTATTGGAGGCTAACTACAATATTATAATGGTTTTTGCCATACATTGACATGAATCAGCCATGGATGTACATGTGTCCCCCATCCTGAACCCCTCTCCCACCTTCCTCGCCCTCCCATCCCTCAGGGTTGTCCCAGTGCACTGGCTTTGAGTGTGGCTTCATGCATCGAACTTGGACTGCTCATCTGTTTCACATATGGTAATATACATGTTTCAATGCTATTATCTCAAATTATCACACCCTTGTCTTCTCCCACAGAGTCCAAAAGTTTGTTCTTTGCATTGGTGTATCTTTTGCTGTCTCACATATGGGGTCATCATTACCATCTTTCTAAAGTCCATATATATGTGTTAATATACTGTATTGGTGTTTTCTTTTCTGACTTACTTCATTGTACAATAGGCTCCAGTTTCATCCATCTCATTAGAACTGATTCAAATGTGTTCTTTTTAATAGCTGAGTAATATTCCATTGCATATATATACCACAGCTTTCTTATCCATTTGTCTGCCAGTAGACATCTAGGTTGCTTCCATGTCCAGCTACTATAAACAGTGGTTCAGTTCAGTCACTCAGTCGTGTCCGACTCTTTGCGACCCCATGAATCACAGCACACCAGGCCTCCCTGTCCATCACCAGCTCCCAGAGTTCACTCACACTCACATCCCTCAAGTCAGTGATGCCATCCAGCCATCTCATCCTCTGTCATCCCCTTCTCCTCCTGCCCCCAATCGCTCTTAGCATCAGAGTCTTTTTCCAATGAGTCAACTTTTCACATGAGATGGCCAAAGTACTGGAGTTTCAGCTTTAGCATCAGTCCTTCCAAAGAACACCCACGACTGATCTCCTTTGGAAAGGACTGGTGGGATCTCCTTGCAGTCCAAGGGACTCTCAAGAGTCTTCTCCAACACCACAGTTCAAAATCATCAATTCTTCAGTGCTCAGCTTTCTTCACAGTCCAACTCTCACATCCATACATAACCGCTGGAAAAACCATAGCCTTGACTAGACAGACCTTTGTTGGCAAAGTAATGTCTCTGCTTTTTAATATGCTATCTAGGTTGGTCATAACTTTCCTTCCAAGGAGTAAACGTCTTTTAATTTCATGGCAGCAGACACCATCTGCAGTGATTTTGGAGCCCCCAAAATAAAGTCTGACTCTGTTTCCACTGTTTCCCCATCTATTTCCCATGAAGTGATGGGACCAGATGCCATGATCTTCGTTTTCTGAATGCTGAGCTTTAAGCCAACTTTTTCACTCTCCTCTTTCACTTTCGTCAAGAAGCTTTTTAGCTCCTCTTCACTTTCTGCCACAAGGGTGGTATCGTTTGCATATCTGAGGTTATTGATATTTCTTCCAGCAATCTTGATTCCAGCTTGTGTTTCTTCCAGCTCAGCGTTTCTCATTATGTACTCTGCATAGAAGTTAAATAAGCAGGGTGACAATATAGAGCCTTGACATACTCCTTAAACAGTAGTGCGATGAACAATGACCTCAGTGTTCTCTTGGGGAGACCCCAGTGTGTCTCTTTCAATTCTGACTTCCTCATTGTGTATGCCCACTGTGTGATTGCTGGGTATTATGGCAGTTCTATTTCCAGTTTTTTAAGGAATCTCCATACTGTTCTCCATAGTGGCTGTACTAATTTACATTCCCACCAACAATGTAAGTTGTTCCCTTTTCTCCACATCCTCTCCAGCACTTATCCTGAATAATTTTTAAAGTAATAAAATTGTGGCAGTATTTTTACATTCAGTTCAGTTCAGTCACTCAGTCGTGTCCGTCTCTTTGCGACCCCATGAATCGCAGCACACCAGGCCTCCCTGTCCGTCACCAACTCCCAGAGTTCACTCAGATTCACATCCATCAAGTCAGTGATGCCATCCAGCCATCTCATCCTCTGTTGTCCCCTTCTCTTCCTGCCCCTAATCCCTCCCAGCATTAAAGTTTTTTCCAATGAGTCAACTCTTGGCATGAGGTGGCCAAAGTACTGGAGTTTCAGCTTTAGCATCATTCCTTCCAAAGAAATCCCAGGGCTGAGCTCCTTCAGAATGGACTGGTTGGATCTCCTGTCAGTCCAAGGGACTCTCAAGAGTCTTCTCCAACACCACAGTTCAAAAGCATCAATTCTTTGGTACTCTGCCTTCTTCACAGTCCAACTCTCAAATCCATACATGACTACTGGAAAAACCATAGCCTTGACTAGACAGACCTTAGTCAGCAAAGTAATGTCTCTGCTTTTGAATATGCTATCTAGGTTGGTCATAACTTTCCTTCCAAGGAGTAAGCGTCTTTCAATTTCATGGCTGCAGTCACCATCTGCAGTGATTTTGGAGCCCAAAAAAACAAAGTCTGACCCTGTTTCCACTGTTTCCCCATCTATGTCCTATGAAGTGATTGGACCAGATGCCATGATCTTCATTTTCTGAATGTTGAGCTTTAAGCCAACTTTTTCACTCTCCTCTTTTACTTTCATCAAGAGGCTTTTTAGTTCCTCTTCACTTTCTGCCATAAGGGTGGTGTCATCTGCATATCTGAGGTTATTGATATTTGTCCCAGCAATCTTGACTCCAGCTTGTGTTTCTTCCAGTCCAGCGTTTCTCATGATGTACTCTGCATAGAAGTTAAATAAGCAGGGTGACAATATCACAGCCTTGACGTACTCCTTTTCCTATTTGGAACCAGTCTGTTGTTCCATGTCCAGTTCTAACTGTTGCTTCCTAGCCTGCATACAGATTTCTCAAGAGGTTATATTAGAACATATTATAAAACTGACTTTGTAAACATAAACCATATCAAAAATCACTCCTATATATTGTGATAACTAAAAACCATCTAAATGTCTATCATATACATTGGTTAAATTACAAGGAATTTATATAATAGTTATCTAGTTAAAATCATGTTTTGTAAGTATATGACATGGAACATATTCAACAATTGGTTAAGCTGTCCTGTTCTAGTAACTACTTCCCCTAACTTTTTTCAGCTTTTTTTGCAGCTCCCAAGGTGTTTTACCATCCCTGCTGGCTTTCTTTAAACATGCTTTCTTTAATCACTCCTTTGTAAATAGTCACTTCATTAACTGCTGTTCAAACATGCTACTTTAGTGTGTCATCTAATTCCTGGCAGGACCCTGAGAAAGTTTAACCCCGTTACTCTCTGTTTGGTGTAATTAAGATAAAATTACAGGACTTCCCTGGCAGTCTAGTGGATAAGAATCCAGCTGCCAAAGCAGAGGACCTGGTTCAAACCCTGGTCAGGGAAGATCCCAGATGCTGCAGAGCAACTAAGCCCATGCACCGCAACAACTGCACCCATGCTGTAGAGCCTGTGAGCTGCAACTCCTGAGCCCTTTTGCCTAGAGCCTGAGAAGCGACCACAAGGAGAAGCTCACTGCAAAGAAGAGCAGCCCCCACTCACCACAATGAGAGAAAGCCTCTGAGCAACAATGAAGACCCGCACAGCCAAAAAAAAAAAAAAGATGAGATTACCGAGAAAACAAGAAATGCCTGTTTTTTCAAAGTATTACTATGTTTACTGCAGCTGTGTTAGTCTCTCAGTCATGTCTGACTCTTTGCAACCCCACGGACTATAACCCACCAGGCTTCTCTGTCCATGGAATTTTTCAGGCAATACTGAAGTGGATTGCCATGCCCTCCTCTAGATCTTCCCAGCCCAGGGATCAAACTCCAGTCTCCTATATTGCAGCCATATTCTTTACCATCTGAACTACCAGCAGGGAAGTCCAATAACAGTAATGGCTACCATTAATTAAATATATTTTTAGTTTATACTATGCTTTGTATATCATCTAAGTCTTTTAACCCTATGAAGTATAATAGTCATCATCCCCAGTTTATACATGAGGATACATTCAATATCGTTGATTACTGTGTATTAATATATTGTCATTGTTTTCTTTTGTAGATCATTCACGAGAAGTCTTGGAGCAATTAGTAGGCCCGAACAAACTAAAGCAAGTGACGTGGACTGTGTATTGAGCTCACTGTGATAAGCTCACGAAGCTTATCAAATCTATGATCTTCATACTACTTTCCCTGGAAACAATGGTCTCAGAGATTAGCTTTCCAATAGTATGATTTATGCTTTGAAGTTAACCTGGCTTTGTACATTTTAACAGTGCTTTTATTTCTATATATAAGTTCATTGATGAGTGAGTGTTCTTGAAATGGCAATTACAGCATGCCCTCTGATATATTGGGGGAGGGTATTGTTTTTTTCTTAAATAAGAATGTTTTAAGTTACCTGTTTCCCCTGGAAATTTCCTTCTCCTAACTAGATATTTGAGCTGCCATAAGAGATATTTATCACTGTGGATAAACAGGAGAATTCTAAGTTATTTCCAAAAGCATAGTTACCTTCCTAGCTGTTTTCTGGCTACTGCCTTCCAAAGTATTTAAATGTCCACTGGCCAGAAAGCAAAGCCTGAATATCAGGCCTGTATATTCTTCACAAAAAAAATTATTATTTCAATGAAACAAAAAAATGTAATAGTTTAATGTCATAATCTCGGATATCATACCTTAGACATTTAGCATATGAGTGATACTGAGGCCTTTGCCCAGCCACTTATTACATTGATTTTTATGGCTACTTTCCTCCAATACATGCTATTCATCTATAAACTTTCTTCCTTAAAAACTGCATTCAAGAATGTGTAAGAATGAGTAAATATGAAATAGCATCACAGAGGTTGTATCCTAAGCTCTACTGGTTTCACATTGTAAAATAAACAGCAGAGGTCTTCATCTTACTATCTATAATCACAAAATTCTCTGAAATATACCATGCTTAAACTACCCCCAAATTCACCATATTCCCTGTGCCAAAAGCCTTTGTCAGTGGGACCTTCTTAAAGACTTCCTATTTTAACTGTGATACAGTGAATAACAGGGAAAGTATGGTATGGTAGATTACTTGGACATACGCAGAGAGACAGGTTTACATATTCAAGTCTACTTCTTCTCCTTACTATTAACTACTTTATTAATGTGCTCTGTTTATAGTGTATAGTGTACAGTAAGTGTATTGCCACTGCAAAGGTGGGACACGTGTGTATGTATAAAATGGGTAAGGCCTGTTCCATCTATGAAATTTCTCTAAAGACAAATTCAGCAAGATTTAATATTGAACACCTAACCAAGTCACTACCCTTTTCCCCTTTTGAAGAAACTAGTTTCAAGATCTAAAGTGTCAGATTTTGGGGGTCTATAAAGGACTTATCATCCTAAAGCAGCTTGTGGCTTGATCTTTTATATATCACTGGTTGTGTCAGCTATTTTTCAGCACCCTGCTTAAAAGTCTGGTCTCCCATCCCTATCCTACCTATAACTGTCACCCTTAGATGTCATTCTGAACTCTATTTTTCCCCTATCCATCTTTTACCATCTGATATCTTATTTTTTATTTATTATCTGTCTGTCCATCCTAGTATATAAGCTTTATGAAGACAGATATTATTTCTCTTTTTCCACTGCTGTATCTCCAGTACCTAGAACAGTGTCTGGTATATAATAAGCACCCAAATATTTGTTGAATAAATAGACAAGAAAATAAATAAAAGTAATACCCATACTTCAAGTTTCTGGTCTGTGACATGTACAGAGATTGGAAGTTATCACTCCTGTCCCCACAAGATAAAAGCTGAACAAACTGAAAATCATGAAGCAGTATAGCATTGTTTGAAAGCAGAGTTGTATTAGTTGTAGATGTACACTGCAAACTGCAAACTCTAGGGCAACCAGTAAAATTTAATTAATTTATTTAAAAGTTTAATAAATATGATTGATGTCCTAACGGAGGGGAGATGAAACCATATAAAATGTTCAATTACACCAGAAAAGGGGGCTTCCCTGGTGGCTCAGTGGTAAAGAATCCGCCTGCCAATGCAGGAGACACGAGCTCGATCTCTGGTCTGGGGAGATCTCACATGCCATGGAGCAGCTAAGCCAGTGCGCCTCAACTATTGAGTCTGTGCTCAGGAGTCCAAGAGCTGCAACTATGGAAGCTGATGCACCTTTGAGCCCATGCTCCACAAGAAGAGAGTCATGGCAATGAGGAGCCCACACACCACAACTTGAGAAAGCCTAAGCAGCAACAAAGACCCAGCACAGCCAAAAAAAAAACAAAAGAAGATAAAGGAGAATTCCCCAGTGGTCCAGTGGCTAAGGACTCTGCACTTTCACTGACAAGAGTCTATGTTCTCTTCCTGGTCCAGGAACTAAGATCCCACAAGACTTGCATTGCAGCCCCACCCCAACCCCAACCCTGCAAAAAAAAAACATAAAAGCAGAAAAGGAAGAAAAAGTAGAACACAAAAGAGAAAGAACAAAGGCAAGGAATAGGAAACAGCTATAAGGATGGTAGAAATTAATCCAACTATATCAATAATGTCTTTAAATGTTTAAATGTGAACAATCTATTTGTTAAAAGGTTTTTTATTTATTCAAGGTTTTGGCTGAGGTGGGTCTCTGTTGCTGCATGCAGGCTTTTCTCTAGCTGTGATGAGTGGGGCTACTCTGATACAGTGTTCAGGCTACTCTTGTTGCAGAGCACAGGCTCTAGTCACTTGAGCTTCAGTAGTTGCAGCAAGTGCACTCTAGACCTCAGGCTTAGTGTTGTTGAATCACACAAATTTAGTTGCTCTGTGGCATGTATGTGCGTTATTCCCAGAGCAGGGATCGAACCAGTTTCTCCTGCATTGGCAGGATCTCTGAAGAACATTTAGCTTCAGGACCAGGAACCAGGCTTGATCACTCAAGAGCTTTTGTGTAGCAGTTTTATTAAAGTATAAGAGGAGACAAAGAAAGCTTCTAACATAGACATCACAAGGGGAATGGACAGCACCCCACTTGCTATTTTTAGCAAGGGAGCTATATACTTTTTAATTGGGTATAACAACAAATCAAAAGAATGTCTCACGGTTACAAAGATCTTACTAGATCCACTCCCACAATTTACATTTTCAGATGACACTTCAGTTCAGTTGCTCAGTTGTGTCTGACTCTTTGCGACCCCCTGAACTGCAGCACACCAGGCCTCCCTGTCCATCACCAACTCCTGAGTTACCTAAACTCACATCCATTGAGTCAGTGATGCCATCCAACCATCTCATCCTCTGTTGTCCCCTTCTCCTGCCCTCAACATTTCCCAGCATCAGGGTCTTTTCAAAGGAGTCTGCTCTCGGATCAGGTGACACAAGTCCTGGAGCTTCAGCTTTAACATCAGTCCTTCCAGTGAACACCCAGGACTGATCTCCTTTAGGACAGACTGGTTGGATCTCCTTGCAGTCCAGAGGACTCTCAAGAGTCTTCTCCAACACCATGGTTCAAAATCATCAATTCTTTGGTGCTCAGCTTTCTTTCTAGTCCCAACTCTCAAAAATCATACATAACTACTGGATGTATGACTACCATAGCCTTGACTAGATGGACCTTTTTTGGCAAAGTAATGTCTCTGTTTTTTACTGTGCTGTCTAGGTTGGTCATAACTTTCCCTCCAAGGAGTGAGCATCTTTTAATTTCATGGCTGCAATCACCATCTGCAGTGATTTTGGAGCCCAGAAAAATAAAGTCAGCCACTGTTTCCACTGTTTCCCCATCTATTTGCCATGAGGTGATGGGACCAGATGCCATGATCTTTGTTTTCTGAATGTTCAGCTTTAAGCCAACTTTTTCACTCTCCTCTTTCACTTTCATCAAGAGGCTCTTTAGTTCTTCTTCACTTTCTGCCATAAGGTGGTGTCATCTGCATATCTGAGGTTATTGATATTTCTCCGGGCAGTCTTGACTCCAGCTTGTGCTTCTTCCAACCCAGTGTTTCTCATGATGCATATAAGTTAAATAAGCAGGGTGACAATATACAGCTTTGACGTACTCCTTTTCCTATTTGGAACCAGTCTGTTGTTCCATGTCCAGTTCTGTTGCTTCCTGACTTGCACACAGGTTTCTCAAGAGGCAGGGCAGGTGGTCTAGTATTCCCATCTCTTCAAGAATTTTCCACAGTTTATTGTGATCCAGCCATCAAAGGCTTTGGCATAGTCAATAAAGAAGAAGTAGATGTTTCCTGGAACTCTCTTGCTTTTTCGATATCCAGCGGATATTGTCAATTTGATCTCTGGTTCCTCTGCCTTTTCTAAAACCAGCTTGAACATCAGGGAGTTCATGGTTCATGTACTGTTGAAGCCTGGCTTGGGGAATTTTGAGCATTACTTTACCAGCATGTGAGATGAGTGCAATTATTCGATAGTTTGAGCATTCTTTGGCATTGCCTTTCTTTGGAATTGGAATGAAAACTGACCTTTTCCAGTCTTGTGGCCACTGCTGAGTTTTCCAAATTTGCTGGCATCTTGAGGGCAGCATTTTCACAGCATCATCTTTCAGGATTTGAAATAGCTCAACTGAAATTCTATCACCTCCACTAGCTTTGTTCGTAGTGATGCTTCCTAAGGCCCACTTGACTTCGCATAACAGGATATCTGACTCTAGGTGAATGATCATACCATTGTGATTATCTGGGTCATGAAGATCTTTTTTGTATAGTTCTTCTGTGTATTCTTGCCGCCTCTTAATACCTTCTGCTTCTGTTAGGTTCATACCATTTCTGTCCTTTATTGAGCCCATCTTTGCATGGAATATTCCCTTGGTGTATCTGCTTTTCTTGAAGAGATCTCTAGTCTTTCCCATTCTGTTCTTTTTCTCTATTTCTTTGCACTGATGACTGAGGAAGGCTTTCTTCTCTCTCCGTGCTGTTCTTTGGAACTCTGTATTCAAATGGGTATATCTTTCCTTTTCGCCTTTGTTTTTCACTTCTCTTTGTTTCACAGCTATTTGTAAAGCCTACTCAGACAGCCATTTTGCTTTTTTGCATTTCTTTTTCTTGGGGATGGTCTTGATCCCTGTCTCCTGTACAGTGTCATGAACTTCCATCCATAGTTCATCAGGCACTCTGTGAGATCCAATCCCTTAAATCTATTTCTCACTTCCATTGTATAATCGTAAGGGACTTGATTTAGGTCATACCTGAATGGTCTAGTGGTTTTCCCTACTTTCTTCAACTTAAGTCTGAATTTGGCAATAAGGAGTTCATGATCTGAGCCACAGTCAGCTCCTGTCTTTTTTTGCTGACTATTTGGAGCTTCTCCATCTTTGGCTGCAAAGAATATAATCAGTCTGATTTTGGTATTGACCATCTGGTGATATCCATGTGTAGAGTCTTCTCTTGTGTTGTTGGAAGAGGGTGTTTGCTATGATCAGTGCATTCTTTTGGCAAAATTCTATTAGCTTTTGCCCTGCTTCATTCTGTACTCCAAGACCAAATTTGCCTGTTATTCCAGGTGTTTCTTGACTTCCTGCTTTTGCATTCCAGTCCCGTATAATGAAAAGGACCTCTTTTGGGGGTGTTAGTTCTCGAAGGTCTGTAGGTCTTCATAGAACCGTTCAGCTTCAGCTTCTTCAGTATTACTGGTCAGGGCATAGACTTCTATTACCATGATACTGAATGGTTTGCCTTGGAAACAAACAGAGATCATTTTGTCGTTTTTGAGATTGCAACTAAGTACTGCATTTCGGACTCTTTTATTGACTATGAGCTACTCCATTTCTTCTAAGGATTATTCAGAAGGTTCTTAGGAAGGAGAAATATGTCCTTGAGCAGGATACATTGTTTATATAGTCACTGGTACAGAGTTTAAGGAAAAACATATCCTTTAGCAAGATGAGTTGTTTTGTTGTGCAATTATCAGCTCTTGATTTAAAGAAAAAAACATTTTGTCCTTTTATCCTCCTTGAGAACTCCAGACTCCTATCTTCTTCTCTGGGACCCTGGACTTCTTATCAACCTGCCTAGGAATTGACTCTCAGATTCTCAACCACTGCACCACCAGGGAAGTTCATATGTGAACAGTCTTAATACAACCTGTTTGTTAGCTATTAAGCCATTTCAAGGATCACTGTTGTATATATATGGGAGATTTAAAATATCTTAAGTAATATTTGAAGATCTCAAACACCTTCTTATACCCGCCTCATAAATAATTAAGAGAAGATAACAGAAACAGGGTTTTAGATATTTAAAATTAAATCTACTCTTGGCCTCTTCAAGTCAATGTCCAACAGTGCTCCAGAGTATAATTCCTTTAATTTTCTCCTTCTTATCCTGCTGAGAAAGACATTACCCAGCAGAATATCCTGAATTTTCAAAGAATATGTCATCAAAACTCTTTCTCCTTAAATACCATCCAATACCACTGTAGCCTATAATTTCCATTAATGTTTACCAATGCAGAATCAAACTTTTGAGTTTATAATTGATCCCCAGTAGATCAATGCAAATTGGATACAAGAATTGATTTATTGGGTTATAATAATCTCTGACTTCTAAATTCAGGAATCAGAAGGTCCTCTGTTGACCCCAGCTCCAAAACTCCCATGTAATGATCCTGTTTTCCAGTCTAAGCAACAACTTGCTCCTAACTGCTTTCTCTACATTTCTGCTGAATGACGACTTTAACTATGGTCACATCTCCCTGGTATCCTAATCCCCTTGGCATGTGTGTATTATTAGAAAGCACATACTGCAAGTGTCATAACCAATTCCTAGGTAGTATGTAAGAACATGAGAGTACAGTTGACCCTTGAACAACATGAGTGTGAACTGCACTTCATGTGTTTTTGTTTGGTTGGTTTTTCAATAAATACTACAGTATTATGCACTCCATCCTTAGATGCAGATACTTGGATTTGTAATGTAAAGTTATACGTAGATTTTCAATTCTAAGGAGGTGGTTGGCGATTGTCAGCACCCTAACCCCCACGTGTGTACAAAGTTGCGTTTTATACTTCACTTGTAATATGTATTGTGGTCATGTTTTGTTTTAAATTGAAGAACAGGAAATATAGTACATTAAATCAATACAAAATTACAAGACCCAAAAGTAAAAACTCGGTCTCCCTCCCACCCTGATCCATCAGCCATCTGGTACCCTTTCAGAACACAACCACTCTGACCAGTTTCTTACTTACCTTTCCAAAGACATAATATGTCTACTGCAAGTAAATATATATCCTTTACACATACATTCATATGTAGGTATATACACATCTTTTTTTTTTTTCATAAGTAGTGGTATACTGTACATATAATCCTTCACATTGTTCTCATTTATGTCCTAACATTCTTATTGATATATAAGATCCTGACAACCTGGGGCACTGGTGGTATAACAAACTGTTACTCACCTTAATAAACCATAAAAATGCATCATAAGGTATCACAGTACTGGGTATGTTGTTGTTGTTGAGTCACTCAGTCCTGTCCGACTCTTTTTGAGACCCCATGGACTGCAGCACATCAGGCTTCCCTGTCCTTCACCAATTCCCAGAGCTTGCTCAAGCTGACGTCCACTGAGTCGGTGATACTATCCAACCATCTTATCCTCTGTTGTTCCCTTCGCCTCCTGCCCTCAATCTTTCCCAGCATCGTGGTCTTTTCTAATGACTCACTTCCTTCTATTGAAATATTCAGGGTTAATTTCTTTAGGATTGACTGGTTTGATCTCCTTGCAGTCCAAGGGGCTCTCAAGTGTCTTCTCCAACACCACAACTCGAAAGCATCAGTTTTGCAGTACTCAGCTTTCTTTATGCTCCGACTCTCAAAACATCTGTAAATTACTACTGGAAAAACCATAGCTTTGACTACATGGACCTTTGTTGGCAGGGTAATGTCTCTGCTTTTATATATGCTGTCTAGGTTGATCATAACTTTTCTTCCAGAAGCAACTGTCTTTTACCTTCATGGCTGCAGTCATTATCTGCAGTGATTTTGGAGCCCAGGAAAATAAAGTCTGTCACTGTTTCCATTGTTTCTCCATCTATTTGCCATGAAGTGATAGGACCAGATGTCATGATATTCATTTTTGAATGTTGAGTTTTAAGCCAGTTTTTTCACTCTCCTCTTACACCTTCATCAAGAGGCTCTTTAGTTCCTCTTCACTTTCTGCCATTAGGGTGGTGTCATCTGCATATCTGAGGTTATTGATATTTCTCCCAGAAATCTTGATTCTGGCTTCTGATTCTTCCAGCCCAGCATTTCCCATGATGTACCCTACACAGAAGTTAAAATAAGCAAGGTGATAATATACACCTTTGGTGTACTCCTTTGCCAATTTTTAACCAGTCATTGTTTCATGTCTGGTTGTAACTTGGTTTTTGACCTGCATACAGGTTTCTCAGGAGGCAGGTCAGGTGGTCTGGTATTCTCACCTCTTGAAGAATTTTCCAGTTTGTTGTGATACACACAGTCAAAGGCTTTAGCATAGTCAATAAAGCAGAAGCAGACGGTTTTCTGGAATTCTCTTGTTTTTTTTTTTATTATTCAGTGGATGTTGGCAATTTGATCTCTGGTTGCTCTGTCTTTTCTAAATCCAGCTTGTATATCTGGAAGTTCTTGGTTCACGTACTGTTGATGCCTAGCTTGGAGGAATTTGAGCATTAGCTTCCTAGCATGTGAAATGTGTACAGTTGTGTGGTAGTCTGAACATTCTTTGGCTTACCCTTCTTTGGGATTGGAATGAAAACTGACCTTTTCCAGTCCTCTGGCCACTGCTGAGTTTTCTAAATTTGCTGGCAGCAAATTTTCTAAATTTGAGTGCAGCACTTTAACAGCATCATCTTTTAGGATTTCAAAGCTCAGCTGGAATTTCATCACCTCCACTAGCTTTGTTCATAGTAATGCTTCCTAAGGCCCACTTGACTTCACACTCCAGGATGTCTGGCTGTAGGTTAATGTTGGCAATTTGATCTCTGGTTCCTCTGCCTTTTCTAAATCAAGTTTGTACATCTGGAAGTTCTTGGTTCACATACTGTTGATGCCTGTAACTACACCATAGTAGTTATCTGGGTCATGAAGATCTTTTTTGAATAGTTTTTCTGTGTATTCTTGCCACCTCTTCTTAACATTTTCTTCTTCTGTTAGGTCCATACTGTTTCTGTCCTTTATTGTGCCCATCTTTGCATGAAATCTTCCTTTGGTATCTCTTAATTTTCTTGAAGAGATCGCTAGTCTTTCCCATTCTATTGTTTTCCTCTTTTACTTTACACTGTTCACTTAGGAAGGCTTTCTCATCTCTCTTTGCAATTCTTTAGAACTCTGCTTTGAAATGGTTATATATTTCCTTTTCTCCTTTGCCTTTTGATTCTCACTTTTCTCGGCTATTTGTCAGGCCTCCTCAGACAACCATTTTGCCTTTTTGCATTTCTTTTTCTTGGGGATGGTTTTGATCACTGTCTCTTGTACAATGTTACAAACCTTCTAAACTCTTTATTTTTATCTATGTTTCTTAGTTGATGCCCTATTATGTACTAACCTATACTAGGTACTTTATACTTTCATTTAATACAATAACCTTTTGAAGTACAGTACAAATTTATTACTATTAACATGAGCCCATGTGCTTGGTCCCATACTAACTGCATCTCTGATATTTACAGGTAATTTTTTTTAATATAGTATTCTTCTGTATTTTTTATTTTAATTCAAAGATACACTGTAGTTGTTCTCAACTATAGAAACAGACTCTGTGAAAACATCTAATTCCAAAAAACTTTAAAAAATCGAATTCCTCTCTGCTACTTAAATTACATGTGGTTACTATTGGATACTGCCTTCTATAATTATATTTCTATAGCAGGATGAGGGCATGGCAACCCGCTCCAGTATTCTTGCCTGGAGAATCCCTATGGACAGAAGAGCCTGGTGGGCTACAGTCCATGGATTGCAAAGAATTTGACATAACAGAACAACTAAGCATAGCAGTAAAACTAGAAAAAACAATTACAGGTAGAGATTTCTGCATTTGTCTTACTGTAGAACAAGTTATATGACAAAGGCTGACAAAATTTTAACCTTCATATTTTCGAAGCAAGATTTACCATTTAACACAAATCACCTTCTTTGAACCAGACAGTCTTTTCAGGTTAAACCCAAACATAGCTATATCCCCTATTGGAGGAACTTCAACAGCTCAAGGCTGAAACTGCCACACTGTGCTTGTTGTCAGTCCATTGTTATCCTGCCTTGTAGGCTCTGGAAGTGAATATTCTGCTACTTTGTGCAGCTGATGCTGAATGCTATGTCCACTGAATTGGGGTCGCCCAGGGTCACCAATCAGTACTTGAGTTCTGTGGGTCTCAAAGCAGTTCTTCAGCCATTGAAGCAGACTGTTGCAAGGTCTTCATCATAAAACATATCTCCAAGCACAACCAGGTCCCACTTATCTTGTTCCAAATCCAAAATGTTTTTGATTAAAATGGGAAAAGGGTTCAGTTGGTTCAACTCACAATTTAGTGTAATAGCCATTCCTGCAACTTTAAAAAAAAGGACATGATGAATTGGAATATGCTAGGTTATTTTAATTTCCTACTGATTACTTTAAGTAATTTAGAGAATCTCCAAAAGGCTTTTTTCCCCTTTCTGTTGAAAGCTGTTTTTTTTAGGTAAAGAAGCCTAAACTATATGCCAATATAAGCTATTTCTTACAATGCTCAAATATATGACTATTCTGAAAACAAAACAAACAATATCACACACCTGGAAAAGGAGAAGATTTAAGGAATATTTGCTTATCTCAACAAGACCATTTAGAACTAGCACCAAATAAAGATGTCTTTGTCAACCTAGTGGGGTAGAATGTAAAACTAGAAGTCAAGAGATACCTGGAGTAACAGGCAAGTATGGCCTTGGAGTACAAAATGAAGCAAGGCAAAGGCTAACAGAGTTTTGTCAAGAGAACACACTGGTCATAACAAACACCCTTTTCCAACAACACAAGAGACAACTCTACACATGGATATCACCAGGTCCTCATCATCATCACCAATACCAAAATCAGACTGATTATATTCTTTGCAGCTGAAGACTGAGAAGCTCTATACAGTCAGTAAAATCAAGACCTGGATCTGACTGTGGCTCAGATCATGAGCTCCTTGTTGCAAAATTCAGGCTTAAATTGAAGAAAGTGGGGAAAACCACTGGGTCATTCAGGTATGACCTAAGTCAAATCCCTTATAATTATACAGTAGAGGTGATGAATAGATTCAAGAGATTAGATCTGGTAGACAGAGTGCCTGAAGAACTACAGACAGAAGTTTGAAACATTGTACAGGAGGTAGTGACGAAAAGGAAAAGAAATGCAAGAAAGCGAAGTGGTTGTCTAAGAAGGTCTTACAAAAGGTTGAGGAAAGAAGGAAGCAAAAGGCAAGGGAGAAAGGGAATGATAAACCCAACTGAACGCAGAATTCCAGAGAATAGCCAAGAGAGATAGGAAGGTCTTCTTAAATGAACAATACAAATAGAGGGAAACAACAGAAGAGAAAGACTGGAGATCTCAACAAAAATTTGAGCCATTAAGGGAACATTTCATGCAAGGATGGGCATGATAAAGGACAGAAATGGTAAGGACCTAACAAAAGCAGAAGAGATTAAGAAGAGGTGGCACGAATACACCAAAGAACTATACAAAAAAGGTCCGAATGACTCGGACAATGACGATGGTATAGTCACTCACCTAGAGCCAAACATCTTAGAGTGTGAAGTCAAGTGGGCCTTAGGAAACATCACTATGAACAAAGCTAGTGGAAGTGATAGAATTCCAGCTGAGCTATTTCAAATCCTAAAAGATGATGCTGTGAAAGTGCTGCAATCAGTGTGTCAGCAAATTTCAAAAACTCAGCAGTGGTCACAGGACTGGAAAAGGTCAGTTTTCATTCCAATCCCTAAGAAAGGCAAGGCCAAAGAATGCTCAAACTATTGCACAATTGCACTCATCTTACATGCTAGTAAAGTAATGCTCAAAATTCTCCAAGCCAGGCTTCAGCAATATGTGAACCGTGAACTTCCTGATGTTCAAGCTGGTTTTAGAAAAGGCAGAGGAACCAGAGATCAAATTGCCAACCTGGATCATTGAAATAGGAAGAGAGTTCCAGAAAAAACATCTCTTTCTGCTTTATAGACTATGCCAAAGCCTTTGACTGTGTGGATCACAATCAACTGTGGAAAATTCTGAAAGAGGTGGGAATAGCAGACCACCTGCCCTGCCTCTTGAGAAACCTATATGCAGGTCAGGAAGCAACAGTTAGAACTGGACATGGAACAACAGACTGGTTCCAAATAGGAAAAGGAGTATTTCAAGGCTGTATATTGTCACTCTGCTTATTTAACTTCTGTGCAGAGTACATGATGAGAAACGCTGGGCTGGAAGAAACACAAGTGGAGTCAAGATTGCTGGGACAAATATCAATAACCTCAGATATGCAGATGACACCACCCTTATGGCAGATAGTGAAGAGGAACTAAAAAGCCTCTTGATGAAAGTAAAAGAGGAGAGTGAAAAAGTTGGCTTAAAGCTCAACATTCAGAAAACTAAGATCATGGCATCTGATCCCATCACTTCATGGGAAATAGATGGGGAAACAGAAGAAACAGTGTCAGACTTTATTTTTGGGGGCTCCAAATCACTGCAGATGGTGACTGCAGCCATGAAATTAAAAGATGCGAGTTACTCCTTGGAAGGAAAGTTATGACCAACCTAGATAACATATTAAAAAGCAGAGCATTACTTTGCCAACAAAGGTCCGTCTAGTCAAGGCTATGGTTTTTCCAGTAGTCATGTATGGATTTGAGAGTTGGACTGTGAAGAAAGCTGAGCACCAAAGAATTGATGCTTTTGAACTGTGGTGTTGAAGACTCTTGTGAGGCCCTTGGACTGCAAGGAGATCCAACCAGTCCATTCTAAAGATCAGTCCTGGGTGTTCATTGGAACGACTGATGCTAAAGCTGAAACTCCAATACTGTGGCCACCTCATGCGAAGAGTTGACTCATTGGAAAAGACCCTGATGCTGGGAGGGATTGGGGGCAGGAGGAGAGGACGACAGAGGATGAGATGGTTGGATGGCATCACCGACTCAATGGACATGAGTTTGAGTGAATTCCGGGAGTTGGTGATGGACAGGGAGGCCTGGCGTGCTGCGATTCATGAGGTCGCAAATAGTCGGACACGAATGAGCAACTGAACTGACTGACTGACCACTCTAATGGCAGAAAGTAAAGAACTGAAGCGTCTCCTGATAAGGTTGAAAGAAGACAGTTAAAAATACTGGCTTAAAACTCAACATTCAAAAAACTAAGATCATAGCACTGGTCCTATCACTTCATGTAAAACAGAGGGTGAAAGTGGAAGCAGTGACAGGTTTTATTTTCCTGGGCTCCAAGGTCTCTGCTGATGGAGACTGAGCCATGAAATTTTTAAAAATGCTTACTCCTTGGAAGGAAAGCTATAACAAACCTAGACAGTGTATTAAAAAGCAGAGACATCACAAAGCCAACAAAGGTCCATATAGCCAAAGTTTTCCAATAGTCATGTATGGATGTGAGAGTTGGACTGTGAAGAAGGCTGAGCACTGAAGAATTGATGATTTTGAACTGTGGTGTTGGAGAAGACTCTTCAGAGTCCCTTGGACTGCAAGGAGATCAAACTAGTCAATCCTAAAGGAAATCAACCCTGAATATTCATTGGAAGGACTGATGCTGAAGCCCCAATATTTTGGCCACCTGATAGGAAGAGCCAACTCATTGGAAAATACCCTGGTGCTGGGAAGATTGAAGGCAAAAGGAGAAGAGGCAGCAGAGGTTAGACAGCATCACTGACTCAATGGCCATAAATTTGAGCAAACTCTGGGAGACAGTGAACAGGGGAGCCTGGCAGGCTGCAGTCCACTGGGTCACAAAGAGTTGGATAACAATGAAGACTTGGTTTGTCACAGCTGTACAAGAGACAGGGAAACAAGGCTTATGTTTGAGCAGGATGACAACTTGGAACTGAGAGTCCTATATATAATAAGGCTCCTCAAGGGCTAGATCCTCAGCGAAAGGGAAGACTAGAGAAAATCAGGTAAAATTAACACTTACCTGTCTCAACTTGCATTCGAATGGAATAAAATCTCCCTCAAACACCCAGGTCTATCTTCATTTGGGTTTTGGTCAAATAAACACTACCTACATATTTCAGGAAATCCCTAGCCCCGAGATGACCAACAATAACTTTTCCCAGGTTGGTATCACTTTGGGATATCTGCCAGACACAAACAGAAGCCCTCCTGTCAAAAATGCACCATCAACTCAGGCCTTACAGGGTTCCCACAGACAATGTTGCACTGAGTTTATCATATTAGATTATGAAATACAACATGGAAATGGCTTATGGTGTTGGAGCAACTGTAGATATTTATCCTAGAAGGAAAAAAATAGATGAGCTAAAATATTCATAAACATGACAGTCTTACTAGGGTCTATGTCATTGGCCAAGATCCGTAAGGCTCCACTCATCTTAGCAGCGATGGCTGTAGCTCCACATCCACTCCCAATATCTAACACAGATTTTCCTCTGACAACATCAGGATTATCCAAAAGATACCTAAATTAGAAAAGGGAAAATATAATCTAAGACAGATGGGAGGTCAGTAAGAGGTGTCCAATATTTTTTCTTTGGATTGATTGGACAAGGAAATAGTGAAACTTACCAGAAGAATTCAGTCCGACATTGGCAAGTTTGGCCTGAATAGAGTGAGAAAAATATGTCAGTTTTAAGAGCTGGGCAGAGATGGCAGAGAGAGGACCTAGTCATTTTGGTCTGTTACTTTACCAAGTGTGAAGAGCAGTTCCATACAACTGACTAATCATGCTTTTAAAGTCAACTTTTTAAAGTATTGACCATTTACTATGAATCAGAAACTACCAACCACCAAAAATACAGACTGACAAAATACTGTAATAATCAGGACTCAGTAAGTTAGATCCAAAATTCACTGTCTCCTTTTCATTGTTCATCAGAAAGTGGTGTTACCTACAGCTTGAACAGTATAAAAATGACCTCTCTGGAAAGGTACCATCAAAGTCCAGTTCAACCAAAGAATGTGGACCTGGGCTAAGCAGATAGCAAACAAGTGAAGATGAATGGGCAAACACTGGAATAATAAATGTCAACTGACACTTGACCTCAGTACTGGAAAAATAAAGAGCAGAGGAAATTCCCTGGGGGTCCAGTGGTTAGGACTCCACATTTTCACTGCCAAGGGCCTATCCTTGAGATCCTGCAATCCAAAAACAGACTAAGGAACAATGGCAAGGCAGGGGTGTAGTGCCCCATCTAAAGGGACAGCTGTTACCCATCTTGAGGTAACAGTTGCCATGACAGAAATTAGGTGTAAGCAGAGATTTAAATCTGATGTTAGCAGAGATTCTTTTTTTTTTTTTTTTTGGCCATGTGTTTTGGCTTGCGGATCTTAGTTCCCTGAATAGGGATTGAAGTTGGACCAGGCAGTGAAAGTGCCAAGTAACTCCCCAGAGATTCTTATTTTTCAATTGAAGTAAAATTTTACATGCTTCAAGTTTTAAATGATAGCAACTGATTGTTTTAAAGTTTATAAGTAAAACAAGTTTAAAAGTTTACAAAAACATATCCATTTTTTTTAAAACAGAAAACACATCTGTGGATCACCAATTTGTGACCTCTGATTCAGTCTCTTAAGGAATCTGATTGCCCTTATAGGTATCACTTGCAAAGATATCACTTTTTCTTTTTTAATGATACAAGTAAATATAGGAAAATTTGGCAACACAACAGCCAGAAAATTGGAACTGATACCACCTTGAAAGTTTTCCAGAACTCAGGATTTTCCAAAAAGCTCTATGTTTGCATTTATTTATTTTGCATTTAAAACTATGTACAAACTGGATTTCCCTGGCAGTCCAGTGGTTAAAACTCCATGCTTCCAATACAGGGGATGCAGGTTTGATCCCTGGTCAGGGAACTAAGACCCCACACACCACATAGCGTGGCCAAAGAAATAAATTTAAAAAACTAAATACAATCTGAGTTCTACTAGACCATACCATTCCTGTGAAAGAGAAGTTCTTATACATTTCCTTTCACAGTTTTGTAACATCAAGGCATTAAAAAATTAAATCATTTACCAATCTAAGAGCAAAGATTAGATTAAAATGCTGAAAGTTCTTGCATTTGTTTCAGTGACTGTTTTAATAAAAAGCATTGCGTATATATGTGAGAAAATGTCCTAAAGAAGACCTTTGCAGTATGGGGAGTTGAAAGAGGGAAACTTAAAAATGCAGATTCAAGTCCACCTGAGTGATGTCCCAATCACTCATATCCTTCATTCTTTGGGTGCTTGGGAAAAGGCAGTGGTAGAGGGAGCAACATTTACAGAATTAAGCCAGGAGAAGGAGTGGGGGACTTTAAGTTGCACCAAGGATCTGCATGAGCATCACAAACCATGAACCTGGAACAGTGTGAGATTTCTGGATCATTACCAGTTCCCTAGGGTCTTGACAGCTGACCTAGGATTTCTCTTGGGGAGAGAACTATATATGGGGAAACACCTTGGTAAGCTTGGAATAGAAGGGAAAACCATGCAACAAAGCAACCCAAAACTGTTCCTAAACTCTAATAAAAGAATTTGGGGGTGTGTGTGTGTGTGTGTGGTTTTTTTTTTTGTTTGTTTGTTTTTTTTGAGGAGCAGGGAGAATGTGGAGTTGGAAGGGACAGAAAAGAGAGAGGTGGTGAGGAGCGATAAAGGTTCCCGCTTCACGTAAGGCCATACGTACCTAGACAGGGCTTGGCCCCCTGGCCAGTAGATTGCCCAGTAAGGATCCCTGAGGGGCCACAGGTCAGCTCTCTCCCACCAGAACTTGCATCTAGGGGTCAAAAGCCGCAACTGGATTTCAGGGGTGAGGCTGCCACTGCTGGTGATTTCAGTGTTCTCTTCCAGGAAAGCTTTCATCTTAGGGTCCAAAAGGCTTCCAGTTCCTCTCCAGGGGCAGTGACCCCAGGGAAACAAGAGGAAGCCACTGCTTCTCATAGCCTTCCAGAGGACAACATAGCGGTTCATGGGAAATGATGCTAACACTCTCCAGCCTGGGCTCAAAGCCATCAGTCTGGTTCCAAAGCACAGGTATGCTGGTGTTGCTCTTGATAAAAGCTGCTTCTCCTGGGGAAAGAGTCTGGTTGCCAAACTGATCTCAGCTGGAGTCACTGGACCTCTAAAAACATAATAATAATGAAAACTCTAACATTTCCAAATCCTATCACATAGTAAGAAAATATTAGTGTTACCTCTGTAGCAGATGATGCACAAGTGCAAGTTCACTTTAGATGAAAGTTTTGTGTGTTAATTTAGGAAAATCCAATCTTCTAAAACATGCCTTTTCATTCTTTGTGAACAACAGAATCCTTTTAATAATTGAGAAAACCAAATATACAAGCATTTGACTTTGATAGAATCCTCAGGAACATTCCTGTTACATAAATAAGGTATACAGTTAACATTTTTTCATTCATTTAATAAATCATTTTCCTTTAAGCAGACACTGTGCTTGACAACCGTGAACAAAATAAACAAAAGTCCCCATCTTCAGGAAACTTAGATTCTAGTGATACAGCAGGTAATCAGGGCAAACACAGTTCTTGCCTTTAATGGAGTCTAGCCAAGAGTTGTGCAGATTATCAAACTGTAGCTGTGGTTAGAGATATATAAATTATACTGACTGGTCAATAAAGATAACCCTAGCATATGAGGACTTTCCTGGTGGTCCAGTGGTTAAGAATCCACCTTTCAATGCAACAGATTCAATCCCCGGTCTGGGACTAAGAAGACCGCTTGTCACAACTACTGAGTCCTCATGCTCTACAGTCAGTGTACCACAGCTAGAGAAGCCTGCCCACTGCAACAAAGACCCAGCCCAACCAAAAAAAAAAATTGCCCTAGCATAAAACATTAATTAAGACTGTTTTTTTCCTAAAACAAACAAAAAATACTATGGATTTAATTGTAATAAAAGAATATCAAATCACTTTCTGTAAATACCTCTGATGAGTCATCTTCATGAAACCTGGACTTAATAGAAAGACATTTTGATTAAGAATAAGTAGGAATGAGGAAGTTTAAACAAATTATACACCAAGTTGTTTGGAACTGTTGGGACCAGACTCCGGCCATGACAGGCTCAGTGAGTTACACTAGGCCTAAAACCTGAATCATGTTTCCGGGAATTATACCCCTGAACTAAACCTGAGTCATGTCTCCAGGAATTATACCCTTAAACTAAACCTGAGTCATGTCTCCGGGAATTATACCCTTGAACTAATCAAGAGAGTCCCGATTTGCACCAAACCTCCGCCAATTATGTAATGCCAGCTACCCTGTTACTAAGACAAAGAACTGCCTGTATATAAACAGCTACGACCCAGAGCAATATTGCTCTTTACAGCATCGGATCTTGCTTCTATCACCAGTCACATCCATAACTGGGTATTGTTTTTGCTTTGGC
>SJXQ01004041.1:0-64909 GCA_006408695.1 Aepyceros melampus
GGAGAAGGGGACGACCGAGGATGAGATGGGTGGATGGCAACACGGACTCGATGAACCTGAGTCTGAGTGAACTCCGGGAGATGGTGATGGACAGGGAGGCCTGGCGTGCTGCGATACATGGGGTCTCAAAGAGTCGGACACGACTGAGTGACTGAACTGAACTGAACTGAGGGGAAGATGCAAACCAGGTGATGACCACAAGGGAGCCCTCCACTGAGCAGCTTGCAGCTTAGACCCTTAGGCCAAGTGCCCAACCAATACCCAAGGCCTGGAAACTCTTTCTTCCTTCTAAATATGCATTTAAATGTCCTACTTGGGCTTTATAGTGCAAGCAAGGTCTGTAAAAGAAAAGCAAGATTAGGAATCTCCTTCAAAACCTTGAACACTGCCATCTCTGTCTTTTCTTGTGTGCCTTCTCCACAAAATAGTTTTCCGTTGTCTACAGTTAGCCCAGGAGCTAAAAAGAGAAATCATTTGCTTTTCGTTTGTTCTTTATGACATCACACCTAACAATAAGCCTCTATTTTTTACCAATACCCAAGGCCTGGAAACTCTTTCTTCCTTCTAAATATGCATTTAAATGTCCTACTTGGGCTTTATAGTGCAAGCAAGGTCTGTAAAAGAAAAGCAAGATTAGGAATCTCCTTCAAAACCTTGAACACTGCCATCTCTGTCTTTTCTTGTGTGCCTTCTCCACAAAATAGTTTTCCGTTGTCTACAGTTAGCCCAGGAGCTAAAAAGAGAAATCATTTGCTTTTCGTTTGTTCTTTATGACATCACACCTAACAATAAGCCTCTATTTTTTTATCTTTCTCTAACTTTTTTCATTTTTTGGAGGGAGATAGTACTTATTCTTTGTTTGCTGAAATCATGGCAAGAGCCCTGGGAGAACAGGAATCCCGCTGTGCCCTGGTCGCAGTCTAGTCTCGCTCACCGCCACTCCTCACAGCCTGAGGAATGTTGGTGTCGTCTAGTCACTAAGTCGTCTCCCACTCTGTGTTACCCTATGGACCATAGCCCACGAGGATCCTCTGTCCATGGGATTCTCCAGGCAAGAATACTGGAAGGGGTTGCCATTTCCTTCTCTAAGGGATCATTCTGACCCAGGGATCGAACCTGTGTCTCCTGCTTGGCAGGCGAGTTCTTTACCACTGAGCCACAATAACAAGACACAAGGACCTAGCAAGCACTGTGCAGAAAGGTCCTGCCCTTCTCCTGGAAAATGCACTCTTAGCTCTGGCACTTTTTAACTCTGTTACTAAAATTCTCTAGGTCTCCACAGTCTCATCTGTACAACCAAGGTAAATGACACAAAGCTCCAAGTATGTAGTGAAGACTGGAAATAATTTATGTACAACATTTAGCACAATATCTCAATGAATATTATATTCCTAACTTACAAACATTAGCTCCCTTTCCTTCAAACTTGAAGTTGTGCTACTGAATATTTCTATCTTAGTTGGCTTTTTATTCTACCATTTCAATTTGACTGTGAGAACACATCCAAGCTTATACTGCGGACTCCAGGAAGCATGACTGCCTTTCTGCTGATCTTCGAGTCTGAAGTAGATGCCAACTGATTAAACCCACACAGAGAGGCCAAAGTGGCACCAGGGAGCACTATAAGGAAACCTTGTTAATGCTATAATAAGGCTTAGATGCCTCTCAATTGCAATAATGTGAGACATTGATAGCTTCAAAAAATTTTTATCATGAACAGTAAGAGCCTGCAGGTTGTAAATGCTAAAATCTTTGGCAAGAGAGAAAATAAGACAATACAAAAGGCACTAACTAAAAACAGTCCCAGACTACGTTAATAAAATCTGCAGAAGCAAGGAGTCAAGAGCAAGAGGGAAAAGTTATCAATGAATCTCCATAACTCAGTGGCCAGTTTGGACTGAGCCATCAAAAGAAACTTGGTATTCCTGTTTGTTTTAAGATCTTTAATTCTCACGACAATGTTTACTGGTGGTTCTTTTGCAATTCTTAAATTCTAACAAACTACTCTAATTATTTAGATATTACCAAAATAGCGTTTAAGTCTCTATCTGTACTCACAAACTATTACAAGTAATCAAAGCTTCATTAATGTAGAAATCTGTCATGGTTTTAAACTTGCTATTTTGATGTTACGCTCTTTCAAAGAACATATTCTTAGCCCACATTCATTCACCAAAATAAATAAAAATCCCAAATCTATCATTGTGACTTAAGGAAAGAACAGTGTCTACAGGCAAAATCCATTTGTGGCTCAGCTCTCCACCAAAAATGGACACCTGGACAGTTTCTTAGGACAAGCGCATAGATTCAGTGATACCCAGACCCTGCTGACAATTCATCATCTTCTCTACATCTTGGGCCCACAACAGAGAAATGTCGTAAAAGAACTTCTGTATGACTGTCAGGATCACTTGAGTTCTCCTATTAGAAATTACCTCTTCTTATCTTCCACCGCACCTTCCTCTTGAGATCCCAAGTCTTTCCTTGAGACACCCCTGGGATATGTCTCCTTGTTATTTTCCTCTCAACAATTGTACCCCAAGTCACCCAAACCTCAGATCTGACAAAATACAGTTAATTTCATCAATCTTTTCTCTCCACTAGAACCCACATCAATATCTTACAATTTTCCCCTTTAGTGCTTAATATTTCAAAACCAAGACACTAATTACATATAGTGTCTTATCTCTAATTGCTTTAAGTGTTTATCTCTTACTTTCCTGACAACACTAAGATCTTTAGAAGGACTTTGTCAAGTTATTTTATTCATGTTGACCAAATACCAAAATAAAACCATTAAAACAATAACAACAACAACGAACTGTTAGAAAAGCTGTTCACAGAACACAGACAACAAAGTAAACAAATTCTGAAACTAGTAACTTCCTATATAGTCCCATATGTACATACTTGGATTGGTCTTCAATATATCATTATTATAAAATAAAATAAAGCAATGGAACAATGGGTAGGATATGTGCACCACGTGGTATACTATGTGTACAGAAAAGGGAAATAAACATACACACTGTGTATCTTCATAAACTAATCTCGGGAAGGACAGAAAGAAACTGGGGGCTTCCCTGGTGGCTCAGACGGTAAAGAATCTGCCTGCAGTGCAGGAGACCAGGGTTTGATCCCTTGGTTGGGAAGATCCTCTGGAGAAGGGAATGGCAACCCACTCCAGGAGAATTCCATGGACAGAGGAGCCTGGTGGGCTATAGTCCATGGGGTCACAAAGAGTCAGACACAACTGAACAACCAACATTTTCATGTTTCCAGGTTCAACATGATTTAACATCAGGAGAAAAACTGACTGGGCAGTAAGTGAAGGAGATATTTTCACCTATGTAATTTTGTGCTGTTTAAATTTTACCCTATATACATTTAATTCCCATTCTACATAATAATTTAAATAGGATAAAATAGCTTTTCGGTTAAAGAGAAAACACTGTCAGATATGTACATTTTAGTGAATTATCATGAGAATTAAAATGCTGTGCTGTGCATGAGATTTATTATGATAAAGACACATACAAAATCATCTCTTGGGTATCCATGGAGATTCTAAATTCTAGCCCCTACATTAACTCTGTAATTAGATAAATATTTACCTCAAAAAATTTATTTACAATCAATGATCACTCCTACATTAAAGGTGTAAGTGAAGTCAGCTGAAAAACTGAGGAAAAATAATGGTTGTGAAACTAGAAATGCCTAGACTTGAATCCTCGACTTTCTGGCTATGAGGCTTCCCAGCCAATCACTTTAGCCTATACGGATGGCAAATTTCCTTTTAAGGGCAGAGGTCTGCAAATTTAGGTACCAGGGCCAACTACATCCCATTGTAACTGAGAGTGGGGGTTCAGCTGCTTACCTCTTGAAAGTCAATAACAAGGCCAGTTGGTGAAAAGAAGAGTTTGCTTTATTTCAGAGGGTGGCAACCAGCAGAACAGACTCCTGTCCAACGGCTAACTCCCCACCACTGACAACTGTGGGCAAGAGCTTTTACAGACAGAGCGACGGGGCAACATGTAGAAACAGTACCATTAGCTCTGACAGTCATCTTGAAACTGGTTTCCCTGAGGCCATTTCACGGAATTAGGGTAGCTTATGTCTTGACTACAGTCTGGTCATCATGTAAACTTCCACCCGGTGGGGATTTTAATATTTATAAGACAGCTCAAAGGACATGGCTTAGAATATTATCTATAACCCCTGAGGTCCTTGACTTTGCTCATTAGGTCTCCTTTGATGATTTTTCTTTGTTTCTCCATTTTCTTACTTCTTGGATTAAACTTATTCTTTGGATAAATTTTTCTACAGACAAAAGACAAGCTGGGGACATGAGTGGGGTGGAGGTAGGGGAGGACCATTAGGTCCTGCTCCACTTCATGGTCACCTATTTTTTGTAAATAAAGTTTTATTGGAACAGTCTATTGCCTATTTGCTAACATACTGTCTATGGCTGCTTTTCCAGTGCAGTGTGGGATGTGACTAGTTTTGACAGAAACCATATGCCCTTCAAAGCTGAAAATATTTACTATGTGCAGGAAAAGTTTACCTGCCCCAGCCTAAGAACAAAATGCAGACAAACCACATCTTTGTTGAAACGTTTTTTAAAGTGCAGGAATGCTAAGCAGGCAGCAGGTCAAAACTACTTTCAAAATAACATGAAGACATTATCCTTTTCACTCGATTTTCTCCAAGTGCACAATGGAGTTTTCCAGAGACTACACGGTGTTTTATGTCACAACAGACTATAAGCAGAAGCAGACACAAGAATACAGCTGTTTTCCCTTAAGCCAGCTTTAAAGAGAGTCACAAAAACAGTGCCACTCTTCTAACTAAATATTTTCATCTTTTAAAAAGTGTTATTTTAGTTTAAAAAAGAAAGAGTTATTTGTGTTAACATATGGTGGGCTTGTTACTGTTATTTTTAAAATTTATAAACATTTTAACTTTTCTCAGCTTTATTTCTTTAACTACTGAAAAGTATAACCCAATAAACAAAAGCTCTATTGGGTGCTCAATAACGTTCACAGGTGTTTTGAAGCCAAAAAGTTCAAGAAACTGCTATACTATAGCTCAGATGTATCAGAGCACCATGATTAACTGGCCTACTAGAAGAGTCTATACACTGGGTAGGGACTGAGGATAAACACGGGGTAGTTTATTAATCATGGACAGTACCAGGAAAATCAATGGCACCACCACCATTCTGCAAGTTGTTTTTGAAAGAAAATTTGACAATTCGCATTAGAAGCTCCTTGGGGTACTTTATAAAGAAATTTATTCAAAATTGTGAAATAAGGTCAATGGAAGACAGGTTGTCCTTACAAAACCTCATCGGGAAAATGCCCATCCAAGGATTATCTAGTATCTCAGTTCCTCAAGTGTGTACCCAGCACCTCAGAACACTGGCAAATTCACACGGATGTGGCGGGATATTTTAGATTGGCAGGGCCAGGGGAATAAAGTGACATCTGTTGGACTGTACACAAACCACTAGCTCAAGGCAGTCGACAGTCTCAATATTACACTATACTGCATTCTCTGCAATCAAGTCAGATCAGTAGGGACAGGAAATAAGAGCAGTGACAGCCAACCTGATTCCAAGGTCTGGGAAGCTGCATGGTGCTCAACAGACACATGTGTCCTATTTATAAGCAATTCGAGGTAAGAAAAAAAATATATTTTATTCTTTCAATTTATGTGCTTATTTGCTCAAACAGCTACTAAGTTGTAGGTGCATATATACCAATTAACTTTCTAGAAAAAGCGAGCTACTCAAATGATCTCTGAATTGGTTTTCACATGTTACTTGTTCTTTCACTAATTAATGAGTTGATTAAAATATATGGCATTTATTCATTTTATATTTGCAGTAGAGTCCAAATTTTACCTATCATTCTTCACTCCATGTCAAATATTCTTATCTAAATCATTCTTCTCACTTCAAGCTACATAAGTGATAAATGTGTTTAAGAAGGAGAAAGAATAGAAAACAACTGTCCCCTTTCTGGCACCCTTAGGAGGAACAATAGAGAAAAAAGCAAAGTAAAAAGCAAGTGCAAAAATATGTTTCTAGAAGGTCTGACAGATGCCTATTCAAGCAAGAGGAAAATTAGGGAAGTATCTACTTTTAATTCATGGTTTATATAAATAATACAACTTTGATGTTTATGTGCTTAGTTGCTCAGTAGTGTCCAACTCTTTGCAACCCCACGGACTGTGGCCCACCAGGCTCTTCTGTCCATGGGTACTCTCCAGGCAAGAATACTGGAGTAGGTTGCCATGTCCTTCTCCAAGGGATCTTCCCAACCCAGGGATAGAACTCAGGTCTCCCACATTGCATGTGGATTCTTTACCATCTGAGCTACCAGGGAAGCCTTCTGATGTATACAAACAATATTAAATAATCTGAAAATGGAAAAATAAAATGATACACAATGCTATTCCTGAATTATGATCATTTAATTCTGAAAAGCTGAAAGGTTTCATTCATAATACAGTGAAGAATATATAAAGTGTTATAAGAATCTAGGAAACTTATGAAATAGGCTTTAAATAAACTGTCGATCCATTCATTCATATTAGTTATCTCCCACTTAATCCCCAAAACAACCAATATATAGACATCAATATACCCTTATTATTATCCCTACTCAGAGTTTAGGGGGGAAAAAATAGGAACAGAAACACAGATATAGTAAGCAGATCATTCTGACTATGTACACTACAGCATAACCAGGAGTCCTAACACAGTCCTAAACTTCTGTCATTTATGTCCAAAGGAGCAGTCTACTGGATGGTAGATGCAGGCCCATCAGTAACACTTGTAATAATGTATATATTTGTGCATCCAATTTCTAAAAAAAAAAATCACATGTACATGAAGTTCTAATTCCTGATCTCAATACTGATGATTCTGAATCCTTAACATGGTAGGTCAGGATGACTGGTCCCTACTCAGCTGCCTCATCCTGTCTGATGTCATCCTCACATTAACTCCAACCTGGCAGCTCAGGAACTTCAGCTGCTTCTGAAAATATCTGACATGTTCAAAGGAGTTACAGGAGCACTACATGAATCCTTAAAAGAGATCAGATATACAATGTGCCAATGGCTCAACTGAAGGCTTCTTCTCTATGATATATATACTCGGAGAAATTAAAAGAGCTCTGAAACTTGGGAAGCTTAGTTTACAGTAAATCAAAGCACAAATACAGAATGCTTTTTTCCACAGCAGCTACAGAACATACTCTGTATTGTACTTCAAACAGAGTCAAATGTAACCGTAATATACTTTGACTGAAGCATCCTCTGGTTTGAAATGTACTTAGCAAGTATTTTACTGAGTCTTTCCTGGGTATTTGTAACTGCATGTATTTCTAAGGGTTGGGGTAAAGGGAGGCCTTGTCATTATTAGGGTCCTTTATTACTGCCATTATTAGTAATTTATCTTTTTGAACCTACAAAACAAGCACAAAGTGATCAAGCTTAACGCAAGAGAGTACATGTTTAATTTAGCACTTGAACAGAATCATGTGTCTCACACCAGTCAAGTTTTTAAGAGACCAGGTAAAGGAAAGGCTACAGGGATAAAGTCAAAAAGTAAAAGCATATAATCTCATTTTTTCTATTTTCAAAAACTGGGTATTTAAGGACTATCACAATGTCTTCTTTCCTAAAAATCTCTAGTTGAAATCAAGGCCTAGAAATAGTCAAGGATCCAACAAATCATTAGGAGAAGAAAGTGGCGTTTTCAGGGATGTGAACCATACACTGATACAAAGCTTAACTTTTAGATCTTGAAATTATAAATAAGGAACAAAGGAGGGGAGGTGGCACGCTTACACTGAAATTGATGTAATACTTTAAAGTCCACTGAGACAAAGCTCAAAATTCTCAAGCTAACAGTCCAATTTTCCCCTTCGGTGAAACGTACCTTCTACAGTCTTTTTTTTTTTTTTTTTTTAAACAATTCACCTAACAGAGAAATACTTTAGTCAACTGTCTTCAATTATACATACTAAGATGTTTCTTTGTTTTCTTACATTTTCAGTACCAGATAAACTCAGCAAACAACACTGGGTCAATTTCAGTGGTACATAATAATGCTTCAAATGTTCCCCAACAATGTTCTTTCTAAGCTCTTCTGTGTGCAACCAACTAGAAAAGCCTCCTTTTTTCTATGAGATCTGTTAAGAACGCAAAACATGTTAAGTCTGTTTCCACTAGCAGAATTGCAATTCACAAGCCAGCAACGGGTGGCAAAGTCCAACGGGTAAAGTCTGCTTTCTACTTAGGGAATCCTTAAACTGAAGTAACCATCATAAAGAGAGCCCAACTGCTCAAACCTGAAACATGAACAGATCACTAAATAATATCAAGAAAAGACTCATGCAAAACTGACAATTATAAGAAACAAATGTTTTAACCCATTTATAAAAGGTAACAGTTTAAAATGGGAATGTAATCTTAAAAACTAGATATTTTGTTTTACATTAAATCAATTTAAAGACATCATTTTTTAATGGGTTCTCATCTTAGTACAAATTCAAGAGAAAAATAAATTTTTTTAAATAAAACACACACACACACACAAACCCCCTCCAAGAATTGTAAAAACATACTATTGATAAATATTGAGGTAAAATGTCAGAAAAAAAACAGCTGGAAAAGTTGCCTCAGGGGAGCAGCTCAAAGAAGAGAGATCAAAGCTAACTAGAGTTGCCAGAGAAGACAGAAGAGGGTGGCAGGGTGGGGGGAGAACAGGAACAGAGAGAAAAGGGGTTGAAACCATGCTACTGGGAACTGGGAAGGGCAACTCTGTCTGGACAAAAGGCTTCTTCTGGGGAACAAGAAAGCCAGATAAAATTCGGGTAACACCCTAAACACTGACACCACATTATGGTCTTATATGGGAGAGCGCCTCACCAAAAGTAGTCAAACAGAAGGATACACAGGGTATTTAGAAACATGAGCAGTTTGAAGTCAGAAGATCCAGACAGGCAGAAGACTGTAACAACAGACCAGACTCGAACAGTACAACAAAGAGGAAGCTTCATAGTTAACTTAAGATTTCATCTTAACACTCACAGCTTCCATATTCTTTAGCCATAAATACTGAGTTATAATACCTCAAACTTACACAACTATTAATGAAACCCTACATGAGAAGTATACTGTCACATTCTGTCAGGTCCTCAGATAGAAATTTAATAACTTTGAAGAACCACACTTAATAAAAGCTTTATTTTTATAATGCCCTATGTCCTCTAACAGTCCAAATACATCAAAGAAGTAAACCAACTACTTATAAATCCCACTGGTACCTAAAATTTCTTCTCCCCTCTTCCTAATTTCATTATGAACATTATTACTAAAACTAACACAAACCCTTTCTCTAGACACATTCTTGAAAACTTTCAGACCCTTTGGAACAGTAATCAAATCCCTTGAATTGGTAAATAAAGGAGTTACTTTCTGCTTACAGCCGAAACAGAAAAACAATGAAAACAATATGTTCCTGGTGGCAGACAAAGAAGGCAGAAAAGATGTATGTGTGTGTGTGTGTGTGTGTGTGTGTACGTACGTAACACATACACTGAGGACTTGCCCAGATTCTACAATTTCCCTGGAAACATTTTAGAAATAATAAATGCTAAAACTCAAGTCCACAGGATTCAGTAGGTCCTGCAAGGTCAGATAGTTAATGGGAGACCATCCATATTTCTGGATGGAGCAGTGATCAAGGATAGTTCTGTTGCCAGCTTAGTTTCAGTCCTCTAGCAGGAATTAAACAATGCTATTCACAAAACTTCTTCAGTGTATATATATATATGTTCAACTATATATGTATATGCATACAGATATATAGGTACATTTTTAAGGAAAAATCCACCTCCAATGCAGGAGACACGGGTTCAATCCCTGAGTCAGGAATATCCCTTGGAGAAGGGCATGGCGACCCAGTCCAGTATAATCCCATGGACAGGGGAGCCTGGCGGCTATGGTCCATGGGGTTGCAAAGAGCTGGACACGACTGAAGAGATTTAGCATGACACATCTCTTACTGTAGGGTGTTTAAAATCCATTTTGAAACTGGACAGTATATATTTAAACTGTGAAAATCCATTACTGATATTCAGGATATAAGTTTTTATTGTGTACTTTTTAGACTACTAATAGGACCAAATCCAAAAACTGACATTGATGATTGCCTTTTGGTTATTAAAAAAAAAGGAAAGTAATTTTTAAAAAGTAAACAAGCTACTTCTGGTTGAGCCAGTCTTTCAATTTAACAGTCTAAGCATGTCTGTGAAAGTACAAAGCAGAGTGCGTGGTATATGAAAGATACTTTTAAGAAGGATAGACAGTATCACTAAGACTCATCAGAGGCTCTTACTAAATGTCTCCTCCCTTCCTAGTGATAGATCCAACAGTTTACCACTTTGCAGACACCTGTGACAAAATATAGCAAGACGTCTCCGTTCCTGTCCTCACGTCAACTCCCGCTTATAACTTAGGCTACCACAACCTGAAAGTCACCTCAGTGAAACTGCTCATGTCATGTCCATCATGACTGCCTAACTACCTTTTAGAATACATTTTATATGTCCTCACTGGTAGAGACAGCTGATTAGTCTTGACATGTTAAAAATTCACAGCTTTGGGGATACCAGTCCTCCTGGGTCTGTCTCTTTCTCACTGACCTTCCCTAGTCTCCTTTATGTATCCCTTTTCTCTACCTATCCTCTAAATGCAGATGCTCCTCAGGACTCTAACCACATCTTCTCACTTTTCATACAATTCTCAAATTCAGAGATATAATACACAGTACCTTCTGATATATCTTCCATCAGATAAACTAGCAGAAAATGACTACATATTTTATAGATCCACCAAAAGCAAACAAAAAATATGGTAAAATTATTATGTATGATTAATACATCCAAATTGTCCCATTACTTTTCTAAAGTAATTTCCCATCATAAATTCTTAAAGGCACCACACACTTGCAAAGTAAATTTATAAGGAAAATTACAAGGCTATCACTAATGACCTTATTTTTCTGGACACCAATAAAGAGATTCTCATTACTTTTCACAGTGAAGTGCCTGTTTAAATACCTGCTTACCCTCTAGTGAGATCCCTTTCCCTGAATTTTTATCTCTGCATCTCAAAAGGGAAAGACAGATGACTGGGGCTATAATATAAGGAAAGTACATGAAAGAGGAAGACGGAAAGGAAAATGAGAAGAGGTGAAGAGACAGGGGAGGGTGAGGAAAGAGAGGGAAGGAAAGTGCTAAAGAATATGGGCACCTCAAAATATTCCATTCTGTTACACAGAAACTGCTTTTTGCTACTCAAATCAAAGGACAAGTGCATGTCTTGCACATTAGTTAATATAAGAACATAAAAAGGAAGTTAAAGAAATAATCCCAGGCTTAGGGGTCAAGAAAATATCCAGATGAGATGGCACAAAAGCACTCAAAGTAATACACTTCCAATGTGTATGTGCTTGTGCATCTGTTAACAGCACACACAAAAGTAATTAAAATATTTGAAAACATGTGAGGCTATTTGGAGCATCACCCAAGAGAAGGTCAGGTTTGCCCATGAGGAAGAGATGGCAAATTAATTCAAAAAATGCACTGGCAAGTTCGTATTTGTGTTAACTCAGCTACCATACATCTGATACCAGGAAAGATCAAAGAGCCAAATTGCTATTGGGGACAATCAATTATTCTGTTAAAAATGGCATTCAAAGACTAAGGAATATAAACTTCAAATTCTGTGGCAGTCAAATGTGGGCTGAAACTAGACTAAAGTAGAAAACAGAATCTTTCCAAAAGAAAGAACCTCCACCACTGGAATAATTTTTACGTTATCTTAAAAGAACATTTTTTTTTTTTTACTAGTTTTTAAGAATACTCTGGAAGCTAAGGCTTTTTCAAGTTCAACATGCCTTAGAAATCAGAAATTTTGTTTGTTTGATGTCAGCTGTCACAACTTTTTGGGACAAAGCCAAGTTCTCTTGCCTACTGATTATATTTCCAAGAATGAGTAACAAGAGATACACTACTATAGCAAAAACAAAAAAATGATATAAATTTCTTTTATCTTCCTGGACCTGCCTGGTCAAATCTGTGTGTATAAATTTATACACATATATAATTTTTCTTTCATTATCCTGAACATCATCTCATATCATACTTTGAGAACTCTAATTTCAGAGCCCTTTAGCAAATGACTTCTTTTTACTATCAATACAGAGAGAAATGATAGCTCAAAAAATAATATATTATTAATTGAACTGGTGAAACCTAGTCAAAAAATAATATATTATTAATTGAACTGGTGAAACCTAGTCATCAATATATTCTTTTGTCGCCACTATTAGAGTTATTTTACCTTACTTAAAATATGCAGTGTGTTAAGTGGTGCTTTTGATCTAAAAGTATCTATATGCTAGTATCAGTTTCCTTTATATTTAAAATATTATTGTTTATAGTATGTTTTTATTTGGGTCTAATGATATCAAATTAGGGAATTCCTAAAAATATTCATTTGTACATACAATGTATTTAGCATTTGCAGCAAATTTTCCTCTCCATTGGTATTAAACTGATATGTACTAAAAAAAAGAAAAGAAAAAGAACTAGAAGCTTAAAGAAGATTAATTTGCTCTTGTTTTTCAACTAAATTATAAACTAGTCATATAAATTAACTCATTTAATCTTCACAATAATCCTCTAAGATATCATTATCAATTCAATAATAGCAAAAAATAGAAGTTCAACTCAGAAAAACTAAACAACTTTTATAAAAGCAAATAACTTGTATAAAGAGGTGTAGGATGTGTAACTCTTCCAATCCTAAATGACCTCCCCTACAGCACTACCCTATCCACCCAAAATGACTTAAGCACTGAGATCCTATTCAACATCCGACAAGATACTCTATTTTCCACTCAGAGAACAAGAGTGAAAAAGTCATTACCCCTAATAAAATTTTATTATACCATATGCCAAATTTTTTAATAGAATCTTTGCTTTAAAATGTTTTCTAATCGTTAACACCTTCCAAAATAGCTTTTTAAAAGTATCAATATTTCTACACGAAAAGCTGCACAAGATTCAACCACAACTATAAAGTCTTGAAAATAATAAAATAACTTAATTTACACTGCTCAGAAATCAATAGCCTCCCAGGTATATAAAATCAAATATCTAAACATACTACATGCATGATTTACATCTGGTTTGCTAAAGTTAGGAAGACTCTGAGTATCTAAATAAAGTGTAAAGATATACAAGCTATAAAAGAAGTACATCTGACTGTTACACATTATTTTTTATATTAAAATAGTAATTGCTACTCCTTCAACCACTCCTATGTCTACACTTAGCTACAATAGCTACTCCTATTTCTACATTTCCTCTTCATCCACAAATTCCTCACAAATCATCACACAAATATCTGTACCTTTTGGTCAAAACTTTCAGGACAGGCTCAGTTAATTCATCAGAGACCAGTTGTGGGAATGCACACTGAGCATGGAGAGGCGCGCTAAGGATGCCAAGGGAGAACCCTGCACTAAAGTAAGACCATGCATGACCATTCAGACTCCCCACAATAAAAGCCCAAACTTTAACCAACAGGGAAGTTAAGTCCTCTATAAATTTAAAGAAAATGCTAAGATGAATTATGTCCATGAAGCATTCATCAGTTATATGAAATCAATAAAAATAAAAGGAAAAAAAAAAGTTCCTCTCCATCATTCAAAGCATCTGTAAACAGAATCACACCCAGACACATTAGTACATTTTTTCTAAAAATCATTATCCTTTTTCAGGCAAACTTTGATACCCACAATACCTACTCCTACTTAAACACAATTTTTAATAAATGCTAAGTGTACTAAAAGGGGGGAATATTTCAAGGAAGTTAATGATGATTTGGCAAAAAGAAAAAGTCAGTCTCTAATTTATCTGATTTGAAAAATCCCAATTTTCATAAATTAGGTTTAGTTAATAAGGAGATTCCACAACAATTTAAATCAAAGCTTTATGACATACAAATTGGAGAGAAGGCTGGTATTATCGGAAGATGAGGCAGAGTAACCAACTGAAATTCTGGCCAACTAACCAAACAACTGAACCTTCCACAAAAGGCTTCAAGAGCTCCTGTCTACAGCTACTAGCTGGTACCCTTAGCGTAGGACAACTTCACAGATAGTAAAATAGAATCAAGACTGTGTCCTTAGTTCTACAAAAATGAAATCATCACCAACTTCTCTTGCCTACTGATTATATTTCCAAGAATGAGTGAGTAACAAGAGATACACTACTATAGCAAAAACAAAAAAATGATATAAATTTCTTATATCTTCCTGGACCTGCCTGGTCAAATCTGTGTGTATAAATTTATACACATATATAATTTTTCTTTCATTATCCTGAACATCATCTCATATCAAACTTTGAGAACTCTAATTTCAGAGTCCTTTAGCAAATGACTTCTTTTTACTATCAATACAGAGAGAAATGATAGCTCAAATTAAATGATAGCTCCAATTAAATTCACAATGTGTTCAAAGGAAAGTGAGATAAATATTAGATTTTGATGGTTTTGGATTTTGATTCTGGCTTGACTGATCTAAAATTCGATGTTTGTTTAGTATCAAAGACTGCCTTTAAGGCCTTGCATATGAAAAGTTTAGGACTGTTTAGATAAGTAATCCCCAGTCCTGGTCTGGCAACTATCAAGGACATGTTGACCAACTTTTAAGGGCATCAAACAATTCTATAAAAACTGTCACCATTTGAATTCACTTGACTATTGATGTAAAGTTATGCCACATAACACTTTAAGGAATAAAGATAAATTAGAATAATGAGAATAAAAAATAGAGTAATTCAATTCCAAAGACTGTGGCTATAAGGAACTCAGACATGGGTTACCAATAATTTTTTTAGCCAAATTTAATATTCCACAAAAACTTAGCAATAGAGTATTTAATAAAATGTGATCCAGGAATCTGTTTCAAACATCTAAACTATTAACATTATTGGAAAGTAAATAAAAGCTGCTTCCTCCATCATTTCTTCTCCAAAGATAGTTGCAGTCAAGCAAAACAAACCAAAAGACCCAAAGCAATGCAAAGACTCACCTTTTGTTGACTGGCTTTTCATCTTTTTCATAGGGTCGGACAAACCATTTCCCAATCCTAACGAAGTTCTTATCCATCAGGCACCTACAATAATTATATCAAGAATACCGTTTCAATAACAAATTAGCAAGTCACTGAATCAATAATCAGCTCCACCACTGAAAATAAAACCATTACCAATTAAATTGGCAAAATGTTTTCTCATCACTTAAAATTTTTACACTATACTAAACTGAAAGAACTTTTTTCTGACCTTGGGCACAGACTTTCATTATATATTATTCTTACACATTAAAAAAAAAAAAAAAAAAATTAGTTGAAAAATTCCTGAAGCACTTTACACTTCTGAATTACTTCAAATCCAATCACACCTCTGTGTGACTCTAATTCTTCTGTGATCAAGAATGTTGGGAATATATACAGCATTTCTTATGAATACCTCAGAGAAACTTCCAAGTGTCTGATGCCCTTTTTGGCAAGTTTTAATGTGGCAGTCAATTCTTTAGCAGGGATTTTGGTAACAAAAGCATACCAGAGCCTCTTCAACTAGGTACTTTCCTTTTGTAGATATGGTAAATCACTTCATTATGGCTTTGCCCAAAACAAAACAAAACAACTGAGGAACTGCAGTCATTTCTTCACTAATGAATATTTGCTGTCTTCGTATCTAAATTGTGCCCTGCTTCCGTTTTCACACCACTTCATGTACAGTTATTTTCCAATGTTAAGTTACAGGGTACTCCTTCTGAAGACATTTAATGGCAACTGAACTCAACTGATATAATACCAACAACGCATACAATTCAACTGAAGTGACAACAATGCAGATAGCTACGACCAAGTTCACTAGAATACAGGCAGATGACAACTATACCACAACTGCCAACTAGTCAATTGTGAGCTGCCATCATTTGTAAAGAATATCCTTGACTTTGAAAATATAAAAATGTGAGAGAGAATGTGCATTTTGAAATTGATGAAATACAGTAATCTCTAACACTATTCAATGAAATAATACATATTTTGTAAGAAAACCTGTCAGAAAGGTAGATGCAATTCTTCTATACAAGGTTTTACCCAGCAGCACAAGAGTGACACGGCAATTCTTTATTGAATATTCAGGCAATTCTGTACGTGGCTTTTGCCTCTGTAATTCCTGCTCCGTCAAGGAGGATGGAAACAATTCAAGCCTTCACCCAACTCATTGCAGATTAGATGCCTTAGTAAATGGCAACAGTTTCTGTTGGCCACAATGTAACTCCCTGTGGGCAGAGCCAATTTAAAACAGTGCTGCATCAAAAAGCCACTAACTTCAACTAGCTTTATTTTGAAAACTATTTCTACAACAAACTTATTTACAATGAAAAAAAAAATCATTTCAAAGTAACCAGACTGTTCTCCTAAGATTATAAATAAACTTGCTTTTTAGGATTAAAGACCAAATGACTCCATTAAAGTAAGAATAGAAAATACGGAAAACCTGTAAGATGAAAGTGCTCAAGAAGCAAAACTGAGAAATAAAATTAGGTTTATTTTTTCTTTAATTTTATTTTTTTTTAATTCTCTAGTTAAGGGACTTAACTGCATTTTTTAGGTAGATGACATATATACTGTCACATTCCTACAATTCTTTACTCATTTTTAAAGTCCAAGTTTATCTTGTAATTGATAAATGTTTCTTTATTCTCCAAAAGCTATTACTAAATTGAAGGTATATCTTAAAACCAATAATGCTTGGAATGAAAGCAACAGGACATGTACAGAATCACACCAAACAAAAAAACACCGTCTTCTACTGACACGCATCCTCACTTACTGAACAGCACTTTCAAATAATGTATTCATTAGCTCATAAGTCTTAAAGGTCAGAATTCAAAAATCCCATTTGTTTAATAACAGAAAAAACATGAATTTACAGTTTATGGAAAGAAAAAACTCCAAGGCTTTTGACAGTATAACATCTCTCATTAAAGAGGACAACATGTAGTCTGTTTCAAAACCCTTGCCCTTCTATGAAGTAAAACAACAAATGCTATTCACAGTTTTCATTCCAGCACAAATGAGGGACTGGAGTGGAGGAGCAGCAATGCACAGCCAAGGACAAAGGCAAAAGGCAAAAAGCTAATGAAAATGCTGACGGTCTACTCTGTGCTAATACATCTCCTGGAGTTTCCACTACAGATCATATTTCTCTGTCAGGCAATGTCAACAAAAGGTTATTACCACTAATACGCAAAACAGCCATGGAAATGACTGCTCCTTCAATCCAAAAACATCTGGTTCCAAATCAGAGTCATAAATGGCATATGTGATTTTTCAACCAATAACCAGTGTCTACGTGATCAGTGATTTCCTTTCAGTGAAAGGAAATCATGAGATTTCCTGAAAGGAAAACATGAGAATGCACAACTGCACTGGATGAAGCCGTGTTTTTAATACTGTTGTGGATCTGTGACCGACCGCCTGCCTGCCTGACTTCTGCATAAGGGAGCTATCACAAGTAACCCTGTCACCAGTGATGTGACAGAAAGTTAGCAGTCACCAAGTACCTCAGAGAAGGCTGGGACCAAATGAGTGAAGATGCTGAATGTGCTCCCTCTCTATCCTCTGACCCCCAACTCAACAGAGAAGTACAGACATGCTGTTAGATGTAGAGATGGGTAAAGATGAAGGCAAAGTTTCTTTCTAGTCAATAAATAGGTTAAAAGAACTCAGCAACTATCATTACTAATTTTTATACTCTGCAATCTCTTAAATCTCCACTATGGCTGATCCAAAAAACAAACTCTCTCACACACAACTCTCTCTCTCTCTCACACAAACACATACACAGTGATACACATAAATCCTTCAAGACTAAGCAGCACAGAAAGTATCTCCACATTGTGCTTTATGCTATGGGAGGAACTGTGAGAAGACGTGGCTCTGCTAAGAAACACAGTTCTGCCATCTGATTGACACCTGGAACTACGCTGGCTCAGTAACAGGTAATATATTGAGATACTAATAAGTCCTTGCTTCTTAATCATTTTCAGGTCATGATTCATGTAATATGCTTTGTATATTTGGGGTCATGATATGCAATATGCTTTATGTTCTGCTCGAAAGTGATAGGTGCTCAATAAGTATCTCAGAAATGAATGCTATATGCCGAGTATTTTCCCATTCACAGTGTAATACTGAAACTCCTCTTGTTTGTAACTACTAATCAGGGGCAACTTCACATTGTTATTTGAATTTTCTTGTGTGTATGTGTTTGGGGCAAATATATATATATATTTCATTTCCTTATAGCCCATCACAACTCACTCCAGACTAAAATCAATAGTGGATACTCAATATGTGGAAAATTAGATAGGTGTTAAAAAATGTTTAGGAATACTGGCACTACTACTCATACGCTTTAATTATACCTGAAGAACAAAATTAAGCAAATCTTTTTTTTTTTTTGAGAGAGAGATAATGCTGTGCTATTCTCAGCTGTGTCTGACTCTTTGCGACCCTATGGACTGTAGTTCGCCAGGCTTCTCTGTCCAAGGGATTTCCCAGGCAACAATACTGGACAGGGTTGCCATTTCTTTCTCCAGGGGATCTTCTCAACCCAGGGATGGAACCCTTGTCTACTGTGTCTCCTGCATTGGCAGGCGGATTCTTTACCACTGCACCATCTGGGATATCTCAAAAGAGATAATGCTAAGATATAAAAACTACAGTATCAGTTCAGTTCAGTCGCTCAGTCGTGTCCAACTCTTGGCGGCCCCATGAACCACAGCACGCCAGGCCTCCCTGTCCATCTCCAACTCCCAGAGTTCACTCAGACTATGTCCATTGAGTCCCTGATGCCATCCAGCCATCTCATCCTCGGTCATCCCCTTCTCCTCCTGCCCCCAATCCCTCCCAGCATCAGGGTCTTTTCCAATGAGTCAACTCTTCGCATGAGGTGGCCAAAGTACTGGAGCTTCAGTTTTACCATCATTTCTTCCAAAGAAATCCCAGGGTTGATCTCCTTCAGAATGGACTGGTTGGATCTCCTTGCAGTCCAAGGGACTCTCAAGAGTCTTCTCCAACACCACAGTTCAAAAGCATCAATTCTTCGGCGCTCAGCCTTCTTCACAGTCCAACTCTCACATCCATACATGACCACTGGAAAAACCATAGCCTTGACTAGACGGACCTTAGTCGGCAAAGTAATGTCTCTGCTTTTGAATATACTATCTAGGTTGGTCATAACTTTTCTTCCAAGGAGTAAGCGCCTTTTAATTTCATGGCTGCAGTCACCATCTGCAGTGATTTTGGAGCCCAAAAAAACAAAGTCTGACACTGTTTCTACTGTTTCCCCATCTATTTCCCATGAAGTGATGGGGCCAGATGCCATGATCTTCGTTTTCTGAATGTTGAGCTTTAAGCCAACTTTTCCACTCTCCTCTTTCACTTTCAACAAGAGGCTTTTTAGCTCCTCCTCACTTTCTGCCATAAGGGTGGTGTCATCTGCATATCTGAGATTATTGATATTTCTCCCAGCAATCTTGATTCCAGCTTGTGTTTCTTCCAGTCCAGCATTTCTCATGATGTACTCTGCATATAAGTTAAATAAGCAGGGTGACAATATACAGCCTTGACGTACTCCTTTTCCTATTTGGAACCAGTCTGTTGTTCCATGTCCAGTTCTAACTGTTGCTTCCTGACCTGCATACAGATTTCTCAAGAGGCAGATCAGGTGGTCTGGTATTCCCATCTCTTTCAGAATTTTCAACAGTTTACTGTGATCCACACAATCAAAGGCTTTGGCATGGGGTTCTTGCCTTGAGAACCCCATGAACAGTAGGAAAACTACAGTATATCTGAATACAATTTCCCTCTTTTATACTCTATTAACTTTTATCCTTTTTGAGAGACAAGGTTTATATTTAAGTTGACAAATATGTAAACCTAGAGATATACCTCATCTGCCAAAAATTGCTTTAAATCAACGTTACAAATAGTGCTAAGAATTTCTATCAGTTAACCCTGGCTATCCACTCAGTAATCCCACTCATAATTATTGAGATTTTAAAAATTACCTTACTACTAAAATATGACAAAATTCTGTAAAGTAGTACAACAGTATCTTAAAAGATCACAATGTGATTTCAGATTTATAAAATGTTCTGTAAGTAATATTCTAGGTAAGTATTTTTTTGGAAATAATTCCAAGTCCCCTACTACCTCCCTAAAAATCACTTTCAAGAAGAAAAGAAACAGGAGCCAAAAAATAAAAAAAATCCAGTTGTGTGTTTGTGTACACATGATTCTGCATCAGGCCAAATGGTTCTAAATAATTAACTTAATTGACTACAAGAACAACCTGCCTCTGAAGTTGGACAGCCCCAATCTTCAATCCCAAAACCACGAGCAGACTTGACATAAGATCACAAGAGCCACAGCAGTAACTACAGCATAACTCAGCAACCCATTTCCCAGGTAGGATAGTTGGGAGGTTTAGAAGGGAGCCAACACTGGCTGCGGCTCCTTCTGAGCCCTCATATTCCATAGGTACTATAGCTTTCCTAGATATAAAAGTCCAAGGATAGCATTCCTTCACCACATCAACTGAACTGCCCCTCATGCAATCATCTACTTACAGGGCTGTTCAGACAGACTAAATTTTATGTAACTTCATACTTCACTAGCATCAGTCTTCACCTCAGCAGCCCAATCTATATCAAACATGTATGCAAAGAAGTATTTTCCCAAGAAACTGCAGTACTCTTAATTTCCAGCTAAATAAAAGAAACCCCATTTTTGTGACTCCATGGACTATAACCGGGCAGGCTCCTCCGTCCATGAGATTTCCCAGGCAAGAATACTGGATGGGCACCTATTCCCTTCTCCAGGTGAGCTTCCCAACCCAGGAATCGAACCCAGATCTCCTGCATTGCAGATGGATTCTTAACCATCCAAGCCACCAGGGAAGCCAAATTTAAGGTTAAACAAACCTTTTTCAACAGATCCCTTCTATCTTCAGTACTTCGGGTTCCTACTGTGCTCGAGTGGATGCTGTCTCCTCCAACCAAGTAATCCCTATTATTTCCATCCTCTCCAAAATCTCTATAAGGCTAAGGCCTTTTGTAGGACTGGCCTAACCTGAAATGCCCATTCTACAATAGTTTTGAACATTTAGTGTCTGATTCCATTCTCTAACCACACAAATAATAGTAATACATTTAAATTTAAAATTTAAAGTCTTAATCCTTTCCCAGTCCTAAAAATAACTGCCCCTTAGGTCTAAAGCCTCATCTTTCTATTTCTTTTAAAGAACTGTATACTGTAGCAATTCAATAAAATGAGAATTTATTAATTAGTCATTTCCTGCTATTATATTACCCCAGAACTCTTAAGGCTGCAGTGTTACATCACCATTTCTTCAACTAAGGCTGTACCACTCACTATCCTCTACTGAATGTATTTATCATTTTGAAATATATTTATCGTTTTGAACTACCACATCCAAGGACCCTGCTCATCTGCCCTCTGATAATCACCTCTATTGGATCACAATACCATAGGGTATTGAAAGCTACTAATTTACAAATGCAATGTTATTGTTATCATATAATTCCAATCCTCTCCATGTTATTTTTAATGACTTTTCCAAATTGAGTATCTTCACTTAAAATACCAACTCTTGGCAAACTCAGAAGCTCCAGACCAAAGGCAATTTTACAGCTGTGTTATAAACTTCCATGGGGGGAATATGCCAACAATCCATTAAAAAAGCAGCATCAATGGATGACTCAGAAGAGCCATTATGTTTTACAAAAATCAAATACCCACAGATTAAAGTCTCTCTAAGTAAGCATGGGGGCTTCCCAGGTGGCTCAGTGGCAAAGAATCCTCCTGCCAATGCAGGAGACTCAGCTTTGATCCCTTAGTCGTGAAGATCTCCTGGATAGGAAATGGCAACCCACTCCAATATTCTTGCCTGGACAGTTCCATGGATAGAGAAGCATGGTGGGCTGCAATCCATGGGATCTAAAGAGAGTTGGACATGGCTTAGTGACTAAACACCACCAAGAAGTAAGCGTGGACTGGACAGAGCACAATAGCATCAAAAGACCCATGTAGTCTTCCATTGTGTGCAAACCAGTGATCTGCATTTTAGAGGGGGAAGGAGGAGGGGGGTGGGGGGAGAAAGAGGGGAGAAAAACCAAAAAAACCCCTTTCCATCAAAATCAGCTGTTTAATTCTAAAAGCTTAAGAAAATTAAAATTAAAGTATACTACCATATATACCCACACATAATTGCAATTTGACAGCATTATGGCAGGCATTTTAAGTATTTTTTCAAAGCTACAAAAGCAAGATTTTTCCCAAGTCCCATATATGGTACAAATCACTGAGGCAATAATAAAAACTCTGGGTGATATGAACTACACACATTTCCTGAATTTGTTTTAAAAGCTTTCAATCAAATGTTTCACTTCATTTAAACAGTTACATGGGAAGGTATGGTACATTATGGGAACTATACAAATAATAAGAGCAACAGCTGTTATATATGTAATATTAAAAATGCCAAATGAAGAAATTTCTGAAAAATGACTACAAGTTTTTGTCTTCCAAAATTTATTCACAGCTAAAGTACTTTAGTACTTTTCTATTAATGAGAGTGTGAGACAACCTAAACCTAAACTACAAAGTGTAACCTTTGACAAGTTAATTAGAAATACATACAGAAACCCATACAAAACTGCAAAGACTGATTAAGAACAGTTTGAAATAGAGCATTACTTTAAAAAAGAGCGAGCAGGCACAAAAAGGTGAGGTACAGTGGAGTCGAGTCAAATTGGCAGAGATTCTATAGGAATAAAAAAAAATTAATGGTATTTTATTATTCTAGTCATTTTGCCAAAAGGGATAAGTGAACATTAAGAAAACAAAAGCACAGTTTCTCAGAAAGGAGGAAAAATAACAATGATTGTACGATATAAAACTTAGAAGGCCTACATACTTTCAGATACTGAAATTGACTCAGAAATCACACGTGAAGAAAATACCAAAAGAAGCCAACATGGTCAAAGGCTTTAAAAACAGGTGCGCATACACCAATAGTTGTGTTTCAGAAACTTTCCTGGCTTTAGTAATATAACTAGCACCTGTTTGGAGGATAATTTTTAGAGAAGAGCGTAATTAAGAGACATGGTAGACTTTTCCTTTTCCCAGTATGTGCTACCCCTTCCTTTGCACTGACATCAAGCTTGGCCATGGGACTTTGGTACCTCTCAGTGATGGATAATCCTTTCTCACTCGCTGACTTTAAGCTTGGTGATAAATGTCCTAGTCAATGAAATATAAGCAGAAATGCCATATACCACTTCTGAACAGAGGCTTCAATGGGCTATTACGTATTTTGTCACTGCTCTTTGTTCTTTACCAGAAGTCTTTGACAAGGGGTGCCCCAATCGTATAATTCCTGCCTGGAGGGAAGAGGACACAGAGAAGTGCTGCAGTAAACGACACAATGGACAAGAGGGTGAGCAAAAAATGAACTGCAGCTGTCAGAAGCCAGTAAGGTCTTTCAGATCTTTTGTTACTGCAGTAGAACTGAGTCTAACCTGATTGACTAGAGTTGTTGTTGCTGTTCGGGCACTGAGTTGTGTCTGACTCCTTGCAACCCCATGGACTGCAGATACCAGGCTTCTTTGTCTTTCACCATCTCCTAGAGTTTTGTTCAGACTGACTGACTAGAGAGAATCTAGTCAGTTTCTAATCTTCATGAAACACCCATGAAGTCTTAAATTAGGCCAGTAGCAATAAAAAATGAAGAGAATTGGACTGACTAAAGAAAAACCTAAAAGGCTGAAGGAAAGGGGTGAGGATATATATAGTAAAAATATGTAAGGATATAGAGTAAAGAACCACAAACAAGGAAAAATAATTAACTCAGTGTGTGCACACTAAATTGCTTCAGTTGTGTCTGACTCTTTGCAACCCTATGGAATGTAGCCTGACAGGCTCCTCTGCCCATGGAATTCTCCAGGCAGGAATACTAGAGTGGGTTGCCATGCCTTCCTCCACGGGATCTTCCCGACTCGGGGGTCAAACCTGTGTCTCCTGTGATTCCTGCATCACAGGCGGATTCTTTACCACTGAGCCACTGGGGAAGCTCGAAATTAACTCAGGACACCAAGCTAGTGAACAGGCCACTACACAGAAGTTGGACTGATGAATTATATACAATCCCCAATGAACAGAATCAAGATAAAGAAAAGAATTACAGGGATACAGATTTCTACTCAGCATAAGAAACTTTGTAACAGTGAGTACTCAGAAGATAAAAAGAACTCCCTTGGGAAGTGAGGCTCACATAATCAGAAGTACTCAACAAAGGACAGATGACCACATTAACAAGGATATTATCGGATGGAATTCCAGAATTAGCTGGGTAAACAGACTATTAATGTTGTGTCCAACTGTACCAACAGTAACATCAATACTTCTGTTAACTAATATTAATAGTAGTTTACCATTTATTGAGCTCTTTTAACAAGAAAGTTACTGTGCTGAGGAAATCAGCCCTTGACCCTTTTATAGGTAAGGAATAGGAATTCAGGCGACTTAAATTGTCTGCCCATGTCATATATAATTGGCAAAGCCAAGACCCAAACTATCTCTTGCCTCTGAAGACAGGCAAGAGATGGACTTTGAGAATGGGTGCCACTGGAAAGACATATAAAATTTCAGATATGTTAGCTCCTGTCTGACACCTTGATGGAAAATGCTCTACAGTAAGGAGTAGTGAGGTGGCTTTTTTTTTTTCTGTTTCTGTCTTTTTTAATACAGATGACACAGGCCAGACATATACAACATACTGTATGCAAATACTGAAAAGTTATGGGAGAAATGAGTAAAGGAAAGATTTACTCAAAAGTAAATGAAAAATATTTGAAGTCAAATTACCTTAGAATTCAAAATCTAAGGAGTTCCCTAGTGGTCTAGTGCTTAGGATTTAGTACTTTCACTATTGTGACCTGGATTCAATCCCTGGTAGGGTAAATGAGATCTCATAGACTGTGCAGCACAGCCCAACAAATCAAAGAAAAAATTAAGAAAATCTCTCAGTTCAGTTCAGTCGCGCAGTCGTGTCTGACTCTTTGCGACCCCATGAATCGCAGCACGCCAGGCCTCCCTGTCCATCACCAACTCCCGGAGTTCACTCAGACTCATGTCCATTGAGTCTGTGATGCCATCCAGCCATCTCATCCTCGGTCGTCCCCTTCTCCTCCTGCCCCCAATCCCTCCCAGCATCAGGGTCTTTTCCAATGAGTCAACTCTTCGCATGAGGTGGCCAAAGTACTGGAGCTTCAGTTTTAGCATCATTCCTTCCAAAGAAATCCCAGGGTTGATCTCCTTCAGAATGGACTGGTTGGATCTCCTTGCAGTCCAAGGGACTCTCAAGAGTCTTCTCCAACACCACAGTTCAAAAGCATCAATTCTTCTGCGCTCAGCCTTCTTCACAGTCCAACTCTCACATCCATACATGACCACAGGAAAAACCATAGCCTTGACTAGACGGACCTTAGTCGGCAAAGTAATGTCTCTGCTTTTGAATATACTATCTAGGTTGGTCATAACTTTTCTTCCAAGGAGTAAGCGCCTTTTAATTTCATGGCTGCAGTCACCATCTGCAGTGATTTTGGAGCCCAAAAAAACAAAGTCTGACACTGTTTCTACTGTTTCCCCATCTATTTCCCATGAAGTGATGGGGCCAGATGCCATGATCTTCGTTTTCTGAATGTTGAGCTTTAAGCCAACTTTTTCACTCTCCTCTTTCACTTTCAACAAGAGGCTTTTTAGCTCCTCCTCACTTTCTGCCATAAGGGTGGTGTCATCTGCATATCTGAGATTATTGATATTTCTCCCAGCAATCTTGATTCCAGCTTGTGTTTCTTCCAGTCCAGCATTTCTCATGATGTACTCTGCATATAAGTTAAATAAGCAGGGTGACAATATACAGCCTTGACGTACTCCTTTTCCTATTTGGAACCAGTCTGTTGTTCCATGTCCAGTTCTAACTGTTGCTTCCTGACCTGCATACAGATTTCTCAAGAGGCAGGTCAGGTGGTCTGGTATTCCCATCTCTTTCAGAATTTTCCACAGTTTACTGTGATCCACACAGTCAAAGGCTTTGGCATAGTCAATAAAGCAGAAATAGATGTTTTTCTGGAACTCTCTTGCTTTTTCCATGATCCAGCGGATGTTGGCAATTTGATCTCTGGTTCCTCTGCCTTTTCTAAAACCAGCTTGAACATCAGGGAGTTCACGGTTCACAAATTTTAATAAGAAAATCTCTACACAGTATTAAATGTTTTAATTTTAAGTATTTTAAAGTTTAAAGTATTAAAATTAAGAAAATCTCTATGCAGTATCACTATAGTATTATCTAAGCACTAATCAACAAGGAATAAACTGATCTTACTCTATGTGAAGTTTACAATGGGACCTTAATTCTTGTAATGAAATTACGTTTTATGCATCACTGCAGTGACCCTTCATTCTGTACACACTAGCAACCATAAAGAAAATCCATTTATATGACTACTGCTAAGCTGTGAGAGCTTCTCAAAATAGTTAATGGAATTACTTTTTAATTAAACAGTTTTGTATGCTAAAAAAATTAAGAGAAGAAATAAATTGTAGGAGCTTTGTTAAAATGCAAACGGAAGGGAAAAAATGGTTCAGGAAGCACAAGTACCCTTCAAGGATACATTCTTTGATAATGCATTTCAATAATCTCAGTTTTGGCTTTCATGCTAGAAACTCTAAACATACTCAACTTGGGAAACAAGTCAATCTTATCTCAATAGAAATGGAAAGACAATCTCATCAAAACAGAAACTCAATCTTATCTAAATAGAAATGGAGCCCTGGTGGTCTAGTGGCTAGGACTCCATGTTCCCAATGCAGGGGGCCAGGGTTCAACCCAGATGCAGCAACTAAAGAGTTCTGCATGCCTGCCACAAAGACTTGGCACAGTCGAATAAACAACTAAAAAAAAAGACGTAACAGAAAATTGTTCAGAATAAGATAGTAAACTGTATTTTAACAAATTTAGGTTGTAAAGAGATAAGTTACAGCAAGTGGTCTAAGCTATGAGAAGAACAAAAGGGCAAGTATGTATTGGCCAACCCAGCTTCTGTTGACAATGAATAAAGACAGCTAAAAACAACCATGCAAATGCTTCCCTGTCTCATGAGTAGGGTAATTTTCATTCACAGAGCACAGTAAAAGTTTAATGAAAAGAGAACATTATTTTAAAGGACAAAAAACTATTACAAATTTTCAAAAGAATCTCAACTCATCCATTCTAATAGTAAGAAGGGAGCCAAACAGCATAATTATTCATTATTTTCTCTAAGAAACACTGTTTTCTTTGCTTCAAAATAAACTTATATTAGGATCCAAATCAAAATCTGCCAAATAATACTTTATGGGGAAAAGGAATTAATAATTATTGAAAACAGGTCAAGTATTAAGTGGAAGGCATCATATACATTATCATCAAAATGGATAGTTCAGTCACTCAGTTGTGTCCGACTCTTTGAGACCCCATGAACTGCAGCACGCAATTCTTTGCATGCAACTCTTTGCGACCCCATGAATTCAGCACATGGCCTCCCTGTCCATCACCAACTCCCGGAGTTCACTTAAACTCACGCCCATTGAGTCGGTGATGCCATCAGCCATCTCATCCTCTGTCGTGCCCTTCTCCTCCTGCCCCCAATCCCTCCCAGCATCAGGGTCTTTTCCAATGAGTCAACTCTTCGCATGAAGTGCCCAAAGTACTGGAGTTTCATCCTCTATTTAATTTAAAGGGCATTAAGGAAATGGCAACCCACTTCAGTGTTCTTGCCTGGAGAATCCCAGGGACGGGGAGCCTGGTGGGCTGCCGTCTCTAGGGTCGCACAGAGTCGGACACGACTGAAGCAACTTAGCAGCAGTAGCAGCAACTAAGACTTAAGAGAGGTCAAGGCAACTGTCCAAGTAACAGACCTTGAAACCAAACCAAGATCTAACCCAAAGTTCTTCAGAACTCAAGCTTTATTACATGTCATACTGCATATGACACAATTAACCTTCTTATAAAATAAGGAAGTTATTTCAAACTGACCTAGACAACATTTTCTAAGCAGTTATATTGTAGCACTATTACCCTAGATAATAGCTGGGATAAAAAACAAAGGTACTAAAACACCCTTCAGTTTTGATCACCTAAAAGAACTATATATAAACTCGGGGAAAGAAATACAAAGTTTTTCCCATAGAAATTCTTAAATAGCCCATTCTTTCTCTTCTCTCTCTCCTCTTAAAACACCATCCAGAGCCTGGGACATACTCTTACGTGGAAGTAAAGAGGTACTGAGACAATGATGAGGACAGGTCAAAAAACCACAGGAGCCATTATGAAGGGATTTCCCCCAGTCAAATCCAGAATAATTTACACATCAAATTAAATGATAGTAATAAACTATAATTCACTGAATAACCAGGAACCCCTTTTTTCCAAAATTATAAAGATAAAAAGATTGAGACAGATAAATGTATAAATCTATGGCAGAAACTGAAAACCTTTTCCTTACAAAAGAATGCCAACTAAATAAAAATAGAAGGAATGGTACATTTGAAAATTAACATCACAGTCACATAGTCATAAATAATATACAAGAACCACCAATAGAAGCTTAAACAAGTGATTTAGATTTTGATAACAAACAGGAACATTACACAATTGTATTTGATCATGCTGGGATGGATGACTCACAAGCTGGAATCAAGACCACCAGGATATATATCAACAACTTTAGATATGCACATGATACCATTTTAATGGCAGAAAGTTAAGAGAAACTAAAGAGCCTCTTGATGGAAGGTGAAACAGGAGAGTGAAAAAGATGGCTTAAAACTCAAGATTAAAAAACAAAGATCATGGAATCTGGTCCCATCACTTCATGGCAAACGGATAAGGAAAAAGAGGAAACAGGGTCAGATTTCATTTTCTTGGGCTCAGAAATCACTGCAGACAATGACTGCAGCCACAAAATTAAAACTCTTACTCCTTGGAAGAATAGCTAACACAAACCTAGACAGTGTATTAAAAAGCAGAGACATCATTTTGCTGACAAAGATCTGAATAGTCCAAGCTGTAGTTTTTCCAGTAGTCATGTATGGATGTGAGAGCTGGACCATAAACAAGGCTGAGTACCAAAGAATTGATGTTTTCAACTGTGGTGCTGGAGAAGGCTCTTGAGAGTCCCCTGGACTGCAAGGAGATCCAACCAGTCAAACCTTTCCTTTGATTTCCTCAAGGAAATCAATCCTGAATATTCACTGGAAGGAAATGGTGCTGAAGCTGAAACTCCAATACTTTGGCCACCTGATACAAAGAACCAACTCACTAGAAAAGAACATGACAGTGGGAAAGATTGAGGGCAATGGGAGAAAGGGGCAACAGAGGATGAGACGGTTGGATGGCATCACTGACTTGATGGACATGAGTCTGAGCAAACTCAAGGAGACAGCGAAGGACGGAGAATCCCGGCATGCTTTCAGGGGGTTGCAAATAGTTGGAAACGACTCAGCAACTGAACAACAACAACACTGGATCTGCCCACAAATTACTTATTAATTTCAAAGACAGAAATAAGGATCATAGTTAACAAGTCCTTTTCTATGGTGTCACTACTGAAAAAGTATACAGTAAATCTAATCATGAGGAAAATATCTCAAATTGAGAGAGACATTATATAAAACATATGGCCTGAATCCATCCAAATGTCAATGATGACCCCAAGGAAAAAAAAAGAAAAAGTTAAGGAACTCTTCCAGATTTTAAAATGACATCAGAACTAAATATAATGCATGATTAAGGGCTAATCTTGGGCGGGCACGGGAGAGAGGTTAAACTAAAAAGAATATAACTGGGACAGATGATAACAGTTGAGTTGAACTACAGATTAGATAATGGTATTTTATCAATGTTATATTTCCTATGGGAAGGATGTCCTTGTCCTTAGGAAATGTATGCCTAAATACTTCAGAGTTATAAAATGAATCTCAACTGTGTAAATGACGTTTCAGGGATTAAATCTGAATGCACTCATGTGCACACACAACACACACTAAATGCAAAGTTTGGGGTGGGTGAGAGGGTGAGGAAGCACATGAAATATAAAGCAAATTGGGCAAAAGAGAAACTGTAAGTGAATCTATGTAAAGGATATATGGAGTTCTTTGGGCTACTTCAAAAATTCCCTAAGTCTGAAATTCAGTTCAGTTCAGTCGCACAGTCGTGTCCGACTCTTTGCGACCCCATGAATCGCAGTACGCCAGGCCTCCCTGTCCATCACCAACTCCCGGAGTTCACTCAGACTCACGTATATTGAGTCCATGATGCCATCACCAAGAAGTTTATATAAAATTTCCTAAAGCCGTGTGTGAAAATGGTTTGAGAGCTACAGGAAGCCTTCTGAGCACCTAGCATTATACTAGGGTGTCCAAACCACCACGCTGCCGCTCCTTCTCTTACCTTTCTAACAGATTGTGGATCGCTTTGAAGAGCAGCGTCCGACATTCATAGGAAAGGCCATTTTCCCAGAGTCCTTCTTCCACAACTGAAAACAAAACAAAACAAAGCAAAACAAAAAAATGAACCAGTAAGCAGGGCATCCAAATAAAAATAAAAGAAACTTTAAAAATATTTTTCTAAAGCAAAGTTAATGAGTTAATTTAAGTAGATGAACTTACACTGAAACAGAAAATAAGTTTGATCCTTGCCCAAAGTCATAAAATACTTATGTACAGAGGGAATAATGTCTCAATTTTAAAGTTACTAAAACATGGGCATGGCACATCCCCCTCACACAAAGGTCTTACCAACCTGCCTCTGCAAAGTCTGAATCCATCCAAAAATCTCAAATTACTTTTTCTACCTAATAGTATCACAAAGATTAATTTTATTAAGGTTCTACTTAAAGTAGCAAAATGGCACAGATTAATACAAAGGTAATCATGTGTATTTTCAGGGAGAAAACCAAAAACGAAAATCCAAAAAAAGGGGGGACATTAAACAAATTTCTCTAAATGTTTTGAAAGCAGTTATCTGAATAGGATTTTTACAACATGGTTTTAGGGAGAATGTCAGAAAATTAAATCTTAATATAACATCAAATTCATTTCCTGAACTCATAATTTCATTAATGTTTAACATTTGGCAAAAGTTTTAATATTTGTTTAATATTTGCCTTTGAAATATGCTGCAGCATCACTAAAGAGCCGCAAGGAACTTTAACACCAGAGAATCCAACAGACCAACAATATACCTCATGCATTCCTAATTCTTTTCATATGTAAAAACTATAAAATGCCTGAGCGAAGATAGCTAATTTTCTTCTAAATTATATCAGTTCATTTCAACACAGCAAAATATTCAAAGGATGCAGACAACATTTGCAGATGAAAACTTTCCTCTCCCTGTTTAACATGCTGTCTTGACAAAAGTACTCACCGGAGAAAATTGTAACAGAGAATTAAAACACATGTTAAATCCCAAATGCACTTTTCATGCATTTACCGCACCGACTAACTTTCAAAATGCATCTCCTCATTCTCCAATTAGAGAGAATTTGAAAAAGTATGCTTACATTTAGGGGTTTTCTCTATAGGACTTTTTAAAAAATGATAAAATTGGATAAATATTTCTTTTCTTAGGATGTCAGATAATTTTTTTTATCTTCCTATGTGGCTAATCATGACCTACCAAATTTTTCCAAATTAACCTCTGTCAAGAGACATTTTATATTATTTGTAACTAGATAAACAGAAATAAAAGTACAGCAAATAAACTTTCCTGCTAGCAACAGACTATCTCTGCTCAGGACAAAACATCCAAGTGTTTTCTACAATCCTGTAAAGGCATCATGAATCTCTACTTTCACACATTTATCTTTGGGGTTGAGCTTTTCTGAGTGAGAAAGCAAGCTAATATATTTCAATGAAAGGAACATCCCATATTAATTTGCTCTTATTTCTTAACATAAGCTAAAAATTCCTAATACTTAATAACAAAGCCCAGCTCTTCTGAATTACTCTTCAAAGCAGTCACTGGTTTCAGCTTTTTCTATATATTAGTCTTTTGTGCCACAGTGTTGATGATGCAGTATTTATGAAAAAAGTATCGCATTTGTCTTTCAAGATTTTCTTCCAAGTTGGTGGCACCTATTCTGCACATTAAAAACACAGGAACTTTTATAATTAAAACCTTCACACATACTTTAGTGTAGAATAATAGCCTCAAATAAATTCCAACACCAAATTATCAACAGTGTCATTTGCTTCAACCACACTGCTTTCCTTTTTCTCTTTCTTTTTTCTTTTTGTTGCCTGTCAAGTTGTATCTCTTAAGACTCCTTAATCTCAACATCTCATCTCTTTTTTCAAACATGGCATTTATTTACTGAAGAAACCAGGTTAGTTGTTTTATAGAATACCTTGCATTCACATCTGATTGTTTCCTCATGATATTCTTTAATGCTGGCACTACTTTGATCTTAACAGAAGATGTCAAAGGAAAGCTCTCAGACAAGCAGAGCTCTATTTCTTCCTCAAAAGATCCTCAAATACTTTGTTAACTGAAATGTGGAAGGGTTATAGCTGTCTGGTCATGCACTGTAGAATATTAAAAGTTTTAGCATGCACAGGTAATGCCAACTACATCACTGTCCTATGATACCATTATGATCTTATCCTGATTTCAAGAATTTTTAAAATAGGCCTTAGAAATTCTTCTTTGAAAAAAATCTTAAAAGAGCAATTACAACACACCTACACCTAACATCATACTGTTAAAACACTGAATATTTCTCCTAATATCAAAAACAAAGCAAGGCTGTCTGCTCTGATCAGTGTTATTCCACTTTACAGTGGAGGTGTCAGCCAGTACAAGAAAGCAAGTACCAGGCATACTAACTGGAATAGAAGAAATGATCTTTATACAGATGACATGACAATTAGAAAATCCTAGAGGATCAACAAAGAGCTACTAGTACCAAAACTGAGTTTAAGTTAGTTAAGGTCAACAGACACAAAATAATCATATTTCTATACAATACAATGAATAATTAGAAATTTTTAACAATTTGAGTACTATTTACAATAGCACCAAAGCCCATGAAATTCTTAGGTATAAATCTTATAATTGAGAGACTAACACTACCTAACTTCCAGGTTAACTATAAAGCTAGAATAAACAAGAAAATATGGTACTACAGAGAGGACAGATATACAGATCAACAGAACAGAAAATAAAGTCCAATATAGACCCACAAATATACAGTCAACTGATTTTCAACACAGCTTGCAAAGGTAGTTCCGTGGAGAAAACAGTCTTCAACAGATGATGCTGGGATTAATGAATATCCCTATGCAAAAACACTGAGCCTCAAACCCTACCTCACAAACTTCAAAATGGATCATAAACAAAATGCAAAACCTAAAACTATAAAACTGAAAATATAGGAGAAACCTTTTATAAGTTTAGGTTAATCAAAGACTTCAAAGCTGACACCAAAAGCATGATTCATAAATAAAAATTGTTAAACAGAGCTTCATAATAATAACTTAGCTCTTTAAAAAGCACAGAAAGTTATAGTAAGCTATAGAAAAGATAAGCCACAGATAGAGGGGATTACAAATCACATATCTGTCAAGGACACGTACTCAGAAAATGCTGTTCTTAAAAAAAAAAATCTCAAAACAACACAATTAAAAAAAAATTTAGAGAATGGAGAAAAATTTGGACACTTCACCAAAAAGATATATGAATGGCAAATAAAAACATGAAAATATGCTCAAAATATCACTGGTCATTCAGGAAATACAAATTAAAATCACAGTAAGATATCACCCATTAGAATGGCTTGAAAGAAAAACTGAAAATCCCAAGTGCTAGTCAGCATATAGGTAACTGCTGCTAAGTCGCTTAGCAGTCATGTCCGACTCTGTGTGACCCCGAAGACGGCAGCCCACCAGGCTCCCCCATCCCTGGGATTCTCCAGGCAAGAACACTGGAGTGGGTTGCCATATTGCCCTATACTACTAATGGAAATGCAATTATTAGTAAAGTCACTTTGGAAAAGCTGACTGGCAATTTTTCAAAAGTTAAACATATGCTTTATATACAGCTTAGCAATATCTCTCCTAAGTATGTATTCAAGTGGATAAGAACTTAGGTTCACATGAAAAACTGTAGCAATTTTTTTTGCCCTCACAGTTGACAAAAACTAGAAACTAGCCAAATGTCTCTCAACTGGGGAATGGTCAAACAGTGGAAAATCATACACCGAGATACTATACAGAAATGAACTACTGATACACCTAAAACATGAACAAATGTCATTAAAGTGTTAGTCACTCAGTTGTGTCTGACTCTTTGTGACCCCATGGACTATAGCCTACCAGGCTCTTCTGTCCATGGAATTCTTCAGGCAAGAATACTGGAGTGGGTTGCCATTTCCTACTCCAACTGATACACCTAAAACATGAATGAACGTCATTAGGCTAAATGGAGAAAGTCACACTTAAAAGGCCACCTACCATATGATTTCACTGTATGACATTCTTGCAAAGGCAAACTTGAGGTAACATGAACCACTCGGTGGTTTCCAGGGATTGGGGTGGTGGGAGGAGGGCTCATAACATAAGGACATGAGAAAGCGGGGCAAGGGGCATGGAGGTTGGGTTGGGGGTGCTTCTGGAATATGCTTATATTGATTTTTAAAATACACTTTTAGTGTTGAAAATGAGAACAGAGTGTGAATTAAAAGAACTCCTACCCTAAATATGCATTCTAAACATAATTTTTATTCAAAGGATTGTGTCTATTTGATTAACCTAAATTTTTAAAAGCAAAAAACAGTTGTAAACAAAAAGAGACCACAGACCCAACCACAGTGGTCCTCCCAAACAACATAATATACTATTATTTATAGTATGTACTCTATGTTAATCACTATAAATAATACAAAGAGAGAGTCTCTTTCCTGGCTCAGTCCATAAAGACTCTGTCTGCAACGCAGGAGACTTGGGTTTGATTCCTGGATCGTAAAGATCCTCTAGAGAAGGAAATGGCAACCCACTCCAGTATTCTTGCCTGGAGAATCCCATGGACAGAGGAGCCTGGCTGGCTACAGTCCATGGGGAAGTAAGAGACAGACACAACTTAGCAACTAATCCACCATCATACCAAGAGAAGAAAATAATCCAGAAAGATGCTTTGCTTTTTTTAAATATTAAAAATTTGAAAAAGTATCTTTATTAATTTTATTAATTAATTAAATTATCATGTCTCTCTCATACATATAACAAAGATTAGGAACCAATGTAATAAAACAACAGGGAAGAAAGTAGTAACATGAAGTAAAACAGATCCCTCCACGTTAAGCTCTTGTTTAAGCAAAGTATACTAAAGCTGAAACAATAATAGAAAATTATGAATTATCCTATAAGTTAATTAGTAAATTTTAAAATTTAAGTCAGCAAAGATAATTAAAAAGGATACAGTGTTTGAACTTCATATAAACATTTAAGTTTCGTAAGTCATACGATTTATTACAGATTTCAAAGCAGTCAATAATTTACTGGAAGTCAACAACTGTGACCAAAGATTAACCACTGTAATAAAAACCATCAATATAAGCTATGGATTTAAGGATAATGCATTAATATGCTAATGCTTTTAATTTTACTATTTATATATACCCAATAAACTTGTAGAAAGGAACATTAAGTCAGAACATACTTTATTTCTATCAATTTCACATACAGAATTTTCAGAAATACAAGGGTGGAGTGATGTACATTTGATGTATATTTCAATCAGTCTCTAAAATTCCAAAAGAAGCAAAATCTAGAATGACATTTTTGGAGTCTGGTAATAGATATTTGGCCAATAATCACTGGCCAACCGTTCTTGGCTATAAATCAGGAATGCTCTCAAAAATCAAACAGACTTTGAAAACCACTGTGGTGAGTCAAAATTACTTTAAATACTTTTCAAATCTGCTATTGAATGCTGAAAGTCTTTTCTTTTAAAACACTAATAGGAAAGCAAAATAAACAGTCAAGGTTAGTTTTCTATTCAGAAAACAATCTTTCTCACTTAATGAGGCTTCATGTACCAAGGCTGAACCAAGCAATACATCACTACATACAAATGGAGGGGAAGGGTTCCTCTTTTCACAACACTTTGAGACACAGTGAAAGGACACACACCGTTCATTTTTCTCACTCAATACCTGACTTCTTCCCATCACTGCAAATTGCTCACTTCATGAACTCTGGTTGGGAACAAAGATGGTCAGTCACCCCTAACAGGATATGAAATGTTGATTCTTCTACAAGTGGAACAAGGATCCATAAGCTAAATGCTAGATGCTCCTACATCATAATTTTGACCCTATATCTTGAGACACAGAAGGGAGTGGAGAGAGAGAACTTTCTGTCAGCACTAAAAGCAGAAGCTGCAAGATTAAGTCTCCTGAGGCACCACAGCATCAAGGGCTTGGTGGTGATAACACAGTTTTCTCAGACCACATCTGCAGCACTAATCCTGAAAGACAGTACTCAGTATTCTCTTATCCAGCTCTTCTTAGTTTGCAGCTAAAAACACTGATCAATACAATTTATTCTAATCTCCATTTGAGAAAACTAAGGCTTAAGAAATAAACTTCCTGATGGTCACATAATAAATTCAAAAATCTGGAGTTAAATATTATCTATACTCAACAGGACTTCCCTGGTGGCTCAGAGGTTAAAGCGTCTGCCTACCGTGCAGGAGACCCAGATTCAATCCTTGGGTCAGGAAGATCTCCTGGAGAAGGAAATGGCACCCCACTCCAGTATTCTTGCCTTGGAAAATCCCATGGACGGAGAAGCCTGGTAGGCTACAGGCCATGGGGTCACAAAGAGTCGGACACGACTGAGCGACTTCACTTTCACACTTAACAGCTAATGGGATCAAATCATTTTGTATCTACTTTTATAAACAATAAAGTATACAATTTATTCCATTAATTAAACTCTTGAGGGGAAGCAATTTATTTTCATAACTGCATTGACTAGGACATTTCAGATATTCATAAACCTATTTTAAATTGACTTATTACTATGTGTGCACACATCTTTCAAATTTCATTGGAATTCGTCTCAATCTAAAATCTCCTTATATCTAACAAAGAGGATTAGCAGCAAAGATGGGATTCAAATCCAAGTTTTCTGACTAATGTCCAATGCTCCTTCTACTATTACACCACACCTCTCCACAAGTTTTCTTTTGTTAAACTGCCCATGCCAGCTTTTTTTTCTCATGCCAAGTAGAAAGGAAAACTTCACACTTAAATTTCCCTTGGATTCACAATTTGCACCTTAAATTAATGATTTCTAAATAACTGTAAAGTAACCTTTTCAAAGGTTAAGCAAAACTGAAAGTGCTTCTGCAATCTATTTGTACAGGTCCATGATAAAGTCAAAGAAAATCACAGAACAGATTTTTTAAACTAATATATCTGACACACCCTCCGCCCAAGGTAAAATTTAAACCAATACTTCATTTACTTTATATTGTGATTTTCCAAATAGCATTCTTTTTTTGAGGGGGGGTGGGTGCTGGCAGACGGAGGAGTTAGGTTAAGATGCTATAAATGACATGAAGTGCATTTACTACTTAATTCTCTATCTCCCTTCCAATTGGACTGAGAAGAAAAGCCAACTGCCAAGAAGTTTTACAAGAAGGTAGGCAGATGCTAGGCCCTATCCTTAAGAAACCTACAATCTCCCCAGGGCACACTGTCTTCATCTTTAAAAAAAAAAAAAAAAAGCCTTTCTAATTCTTTTGATCTTTCAAGTTTCAATTTAAAATGCTTATTATATTAAGAATATAAATTATCAAGAAGACTGTCTCTATAGAATACACTTACTCTATATAATGGAAATTTTTTTCTAAAATTTTGTTAACAGTCTCAGGAAATAAAAGCAACAAAAGAAGTAAAATGATAAATTCCTAAATTAAAACACGCTCTTGATGTTTCGTGGTCAATTAAAGCCAGACTGAAACTGAAAAATAAAATTAAGTACAACCATAACTGCCTACTTACAAAGAAAAACAATTTTAGCACTAAAGTTATCTAACTTAAATTGCAAAAGCTATAATCAGAATTTGTTCAAATGGCTGTTATTTAACCTTTTTTAATATAGTAATCCTCATAATCAAATATTTAAACTGTAAAACTATTATATAAATGTTTTCTTTTAGTGGAGAGACAGTGTTTTAGAAGCAAAAATTTAAATAGCAGTAATTACTGCTTAGCTCACAAATAATTTTTTAAAATCATCACAAATTGTACTACAAATTCTTTCAACTTTGCTAACATGGTTCCTTGCAGAATTAATAAGCTTCTTTGAAAGAAAAATCATATAAAACATTCAGGGGGAAAAAAAAGTCAATATGGCAAAATATCAAAGCAGCATATACTTCAATGATTTTGTGTTTCCCAGCAGAGATCATGGAAAGATATCTCTTCCAATTCGACAAATGAAACTGACATACTTTACTTGAAGGGGGAAAAAGGGAGGAGGGAGAATGAAATAGGGTAAGGGAGGAGCATAAAAATTGTGAAACCTTCAAGAAATTCAAGCTCATGCTTTTAGAATTCAGGTCACCCTGCCTTACACAGTTTAAAAGTAGAATTACTTTCAAAGAATACATATTTCCTCAGAGCTATGATACATATTTCCTTTTAATGTATCATATTGCAGCAACAGCTGAAATGAACGTCTAGACATCAAAAACACTTCTTACTCCCACCTACTGCTTTTTTACCTCAGGCATCAAAACTAATGAAACCTATTATCCAGAACATTGAGTTCAGTAACCACATTGGCCACTGCAAATACTGGAGGAGGGAGGGGCACTTTCCAGGGATGGCACTCCTGATTCAGCCATTAAAATTACTGAAAATCAAATTGTGCACCAAACTCCAGAAATACAAATAGATTAAAGCAAGGCATATGAAACAAGAAGATTATTTCCCAGTTAGATTTCAGAGGCAAAATGATAAAGATAATGCAGCTCTGAATCCAGGATTTATAATTTTCCCACCGCCTTTGTGGTCAAACCTTTATCTGCAATATATAAAGCCCACTAGGTTTTTTTTTGTTTGCTTTTTTTTTTTAATTAAATCTACTACCTAGGAATTATACTTAGCAAACATAATAACATTTATCAATTTATCATTTATTCATTTAATTATAACAGTTGCAATAAATATTTTTAAGATAAATATATGGAGATTTTTGGAGTATCTGCTGTTTCTTTTTCTAAACTGAGGTATAGCTAATTTACAGTGTCTTCTTAAAATTGACTTATAAAAAATCTGAGTAACAAAGTAGATAATGCTACATTAATTCCTAAATATAGCACAATACCCATAAAAAATCCAATTACATGTAACACTATTGATCACAGTTATGCTGCCATCGATTGCCTTGTAAAATCTATATTTGAAGTCATTAATAACTAAATGGACTGACTGACTTATTACTTATATAAAATTCAACCCACCTAGAGCTCTGATTTCCCTGAATTGTTCATGGATGTTGAATATTTGCTATCACTTAACAAATCTATGTTGAAATGGATTTTAACTTTTCCAATGTCAATTAATCAATCAAATAAGAATTTGAGATATAAGGTATATATCAAAATGTTCCATTTGTTTCGACCTATTTGCCACTTTACATGATGACGAACATTGACAATATTCATCAGACAGAAGCACAGCTGTAATTCAAAATTCTAACAGTATAATGTCTAACTAAGGAATCTCTAACAGCATGAGTTCTCTGCCAGTTGCAGGATAACCAGAATTTTAATGACGGTTTCTCCACACCACTGAAGCAGTTGAGACATGACCTAAGTTAGCATTTCAATGGATCACAGGACTCCATGTAAAGCCACTAAACTTTAAATTGAAGGAGACCATAAAACTAAATTTCTAGATAAATTGAATAAGACCTTCAAAAGACAACTGCTACAGAAAACAGGCTGCAGTGCTACTTTAATAGCTACACAATGAAAAAAATCTTGCACAATGGGTGTTACTGACTTCGAAGAACTAAACTTGTCCCCATTTTTTTACTCCTTTCAAAGATTTTTAAGTAATTATTAATTTTTATCCTTTCAAGCTATTAATATGCTCTTAATTTTATAATACACATAAACAAACAAAGGCCTAGAGGCACAGCCACTGAAATTAACAGTTATCTTTGGTGCTAGAATAACTATTATTTTCTTTTTTACCTCTTTGTGTATGTCAGCGATTTTCTTTAATGAGCATATTACTTTTAAAAAGAGACATCATATCTGAAATAGATTTTTTAAATGTCCACTGTTGTTTATAAAGAGCCGTATATAAAAAAAAAAAAAGCTACATGCTCATAAATTACAAGAAAGGTAACATCCTCAGGACAGGAAACGCCACAAGATAAATTAAATTTTGAAAAAGGAAAACCAGACATATGATTCAGTTAGAATATACATTTAAATCCACCAATACTGCAAAACGAACATTTTATAAACTTTCTCTAAGACAATGACTTTAATCAAGATGACTCAACTATTGATTTCAACATTGGCAAAACTGAGCACTTAAAATTAAAAATATTTCCTTCCACTCTTCAGAAACAACTTGATTTGAAACACAAACACACACACACCCACTAGACTGCACGAGCGTGCGTGCGCGCGCACACACACACACACCCACTCACCCACACACACACCAGACTGCTACTAAAATTTTAACAGAGCAAGTCTCCAAATTGCCTTTTACACTAAAGCTCAAACAGTTGTCTGTCACTGCTATTACAGTGAGTAATCCTTGCAGCTGTAAGTGTTTGAAAGGCAGCTGTCTCATTGGCATTCTCTCCCCACCCCCACTCATCCAGCATTTCTGTTCTTGCTACAATAATCTTAAAGAGCATTTTACAGGAGGCTTAGCCCTGGCTGAGGGCACTCTACGGCGTGACCGAGAGAACATGGAAACACGATTCATTAGACACGCCTGGAGTGATAACAATGGTGCTGCTTCTTGCTGCCTTTCATTTCGTACATCAGGCTGAGACTAATGCATTCTCGTTACACAACAAGCACATTTATAGACAGGAAAAAACTATAATCACCTTTGATTAAGAGACAGCATATTTTTCCTATATGAGCTGCCAGCCATACTGACAGAGTAATTATTTTTTAACTGACAGGTTAAAATAGCAAATGTAGCAAAAATAACATCTGCCCAAAAGAGACACAGATAACTACTATAAAGACTTCATACACAAAGGTTTCTTACACCAGGCTCAATGCCATATCCTTGAGAACCAATTGGTACCTGGGCTTATATTTAAGCTACACAGTCTATGAGAAATAGAACAGGCCTTTAAGCAATCTCAATCTATACACCCAATTCTTTATAGGTAAAAATTACAGAATTTCGTTGGTCACTTTATCTGTAATTATTACTGACCTCCTTTCTACTTCTTTCACCACAGTACTACAAAATTCAACAGTACTATTAATCTTCTCATTTTCCATTATACAAAATAATTTATCCTTTTACATAAAATGCTAGCCCAAAACAGAAAATCTACTTTCTATCCAAACTGTAACAGCAAAGAAAGTGTAATTTTGATTAAAAACAGGGATATAGAATAATTATTTTCTATCACTCAGCTTCCTCAATCACTGCACCCAATAAAGGTTTGAATTATACATATAAAATAATATAAAAGACCTAATTTAAACTGAAAAAAGTCATAAACCACATTATATTGACAATATGTAAAGTCAATTTTCTTACAGGATTTCTTACTTCTTCACATACCCGTACACTTGCAGTCTTTTGTGGGTTCATGCATATATGTTGCTCACTTATTACTTATAGGGAGCTTGGTAGTTTAAATATTTATTAGCCAGAAATTAAAAGATAATACATTAAACAAAAATATTGGATAGTATCTTTTCAAGGTTACCAGACTGCATAATTAAGCATTTTTTTTTAAAGATGTTTAGTCTCTCTTTTAAGCTTTCTATAATACGCCTCTATTTTACACCAAGAATGTGCTACATAACTACCAAAACAATTTGTAAATGTGAACATTTGCTAAAACGTTAAAGAACCAAAAGTGAGCAAATAATTGAAAAGGTCTGGTTCATGAAACTTCTGAGTTCTAAAAACAGCTTAAAAAACAAACAAAAAAACACGGTTGTGTACAGCAAATGAGTTTTTGTAAAGCAGTAAAATGTTTAAGTAATGTTTAGCTGCTGGATTATAGGTTTGCTGACCTGTACCTCTACCACACCAAGCTAGAAACTAGGAAATATGCTGTTCATCTTTGATGTGTCTGTAAGAGGACCACTGAACTCTAACGTGCATTTAAACACAGTGTGCTTTGAAGAGAGTCTGATGTGCATCACAGTATATCAGAATTACATACGTTTAAAAATTTTATTATCTGGAATAAAATAACATGTACTACAGAAGGTAACAATCATACAATTTCTACTCTACAGGTGCTCAAGTCTCATCTCTCTTATTTTGGTCTCTCGTATTTAATTATTTTTTAAAAATCAGTATAAATGAATTCTTACTTTAATAAATAATCTGTTTTACATATATATTTCCATTATATTAATCTGGCTCTTAGAAGGATGCCAGATCATTATTTTTCACTTTTAAAAGCAGGACCGTGTAAGTCTGCCCTGAAGTCTTCAAAGTTAGTTTATGCATTTAAAAAAAATTTTAAACAACCTATTACAAAGCATTAAAAGCATCCCAAAACTTTAAATTGAAACATATACAGAAAGATGTTGCCTTTTCCCAAAACTTTTAAACAAACTTTTTAAACAGTTTCCAACTCATAAACAAAAAATTTATAGATGATCTAAGCACTCCAACAGAGCCAACATTCTACTTCATGTAGGTGTTTCAACACTACAAGATTCCTTTGCAGTAACAAGATTCAATTACAAAAACTTGCAAGCGCTTTGGGAAATGAAGATCAGTTATTTACCCAGCAGTGTGAGTGAGTTCAATCCTATTTTCTTTCTAAACTTGGCCAGAATGGCATTTTGATTGGAGGGTGGGGCAACCCCGTAATTTTGGATGAGGCACAATCTGGAGCTGGGAAGGGCTGAGTAGGTTCAATAACACACAAGGCAGTGGTTTAGTCCCTGTGATCCTGGGAGGACACTGGCCCATGGAAGAGCCTCAACAAGTCTTTTCCATCTCCACATTAAAAGTAGTAAGGCTAGAGGTTTATACAGATATAAATAATGGAGTTCTGCTACCGAGGATTCATTTGAAAACATAAATAAGTACAAAGAGTTTGCAAAGAGGACAGAACTTGCAAACCACTGGAAAAGGAAACGGAGTAAACAGGACCAGAAGCCCACAAAGGCTACTCTCCAGCACTACACTCCCAGCACCTCAGCTTTCTTCACACTTCTCTGCACTCTTTTTGAGTGTTTCCAGCCCTCCAACTCCATGATTCTAAGGATGAGTGCTAGCATATGAGGAAGCCTGCCAAGACAGTGTGAGGGCTTCAAATACAGAGCCAAGTCCTACCCCAAATCACAAAACCCAGTATGCAACTCAACACTAAAGTTAGGCATTACTGGTTAACAGACTATACAAGCTAGCCTTAGAATTTACCCACCAGTTAGGCTTTACACAGGGGGGGGAAAAGTATGTTTCTTTCAAATTATTAACTTATAGATGGCCTTTCTGCAAACACAGTATTAATATTTACTTTGTCAACTGGTGTTTGTCCATGATGAATCTCCTTTCCAGTTTTTAAAATCCACTATTATAAAGTACAATTAAAAGTAACCATAATGAGCATTTATCACTGAAGGGAAAAGAAGAGAGTTTTGATAATGAAAAACAAACTCAAAAAGCTTCTGGAGTGCTGGTAAAATTTCTCAGGAGCTATATATTACATGTCTTTGTAGAATAATTCATTTATTTTGAATGTAATTCTCTATCATAGCTCACAATTTTAAAGTATGCATTCAACTATGCTCCTAAAACATAAAAATATACATATGGAATAACACAAGATTAAAATTTAATTGCATATATACTATAATGACAACTTTTAAGAATGCATGTCCAAATATCTTAAAATGGAATAAAAAAACATAGTCATTGCTATATGTCTTAAATTTAAGTACACGCTTGCAGGCATGCTCAGTTGCGTCCAACTCTGTGTGACCCCAACCAGGCTCCTCTGTTCATGGGATTTCTCAGGCAAGAAACAGTACTGGAGTGGGTTGCCATTTTCTGCTCCAGGGGATCTTCCCAGGCCAGGGATCCAACCCAAGTCTCTTGTGTCTCCTACGCTGGCAGACAGATTCTTTATCACTGCGCCACCTGGGAAGCCCAAGTACATGGATACACTCCTTAAAATAAAAGTAAATATCTTAACTAAAATATGCATATATCAAAGGTAATATTATTCCTAAAGGGCTTAGCAAATCAAATATTTATCAGATATTAAAGAAAACAGCCTAAAGATAGAATGCAGTAAACATGAAACAGATATTATCTGGACAAACCATAAACTAACACTTTGTTGGGCTTCCCAGGTGGCGCTAGTGGTAAAGACCCCGCCTGCCAAAGCAGGAGACCTAAGAGAATGGGGTTCCATCCCTGGGTTGCGAAGATCCCCTGGAGGAAGGCATGGCATATACTCTGTAAAGTACATATATTGTTGTTACATTTCCTTTACAATGCAGCTTCATCAAGAAGCAAAAACTTCGAAACCACTCTCATTGTTTTCACTCTTGTTTTTCTAAGCCCATTTTTCGAGATAAAGCCAAGGTGATCTTTCCAAAACTTAAATCACACCATTGCATTCTTCTGTTTCAAGCTCTACTCCAGTGGCTTCACATGACATTAATAATCTATTTAAGCTCATTACCACAGCCTACAAAGGTCCATCTGATCTCATCTCTAACTATCTCTTTCATCTCCCATGAGCTTACCAGTTTCAACAGCACTGACCTGTTTCTGCAACAAGTGAGCTTGGAGGTTTTTGCCCTTACTTTCCCCTGGGACTGCATGTCTGGCTGGGTTCAGATCTCAAATCTCAACCCAAAATGTCATTTCCTCCCAGAAGCTTTTTGCTAAATAGCCCCCTTATCTAAAGTATCCCTATCCTTTCCTAGTCACTCACTGTTTCACCATTTGCATTGTAACACATGATCATATGAAATTATTCATTCGTTTACTGTCTTTTATCCACACAGAACAATGCCACTTCCAAAATGCACAAGGGGAATGTCAATACTTGTGTACTTAAATGATATCGTACACTGTGATCTCAAAAAAACCAAAACATTCAGAACTTCTCTGGTGGCGCAGTGGATAAGAATTCGCCTGCTGATGCAGGAACACAGGTTCGATCCCCAGTCCGAGAAGATCCCACATGCTGCCGAGTAACTAACTCCATGGGCCACAACTATGAGACTGTGCCCTACAGCCTACAAGCCCCAACTTCAGAGCCTGCACACCCCAACTACTGAAGCTTGAGCACCAAGAACCTATGCTCTCCAACAAGAAGCCACCACAATGAGAAGCCCTCACACTTCAATAAGAGTAGCCCCTGCTCGCTTCAACTAGAAAAAGCCTACACTAAGCAACAAAGACCCAGCCCAGCCTAAAATAAAAAAATAAAATTACTTTAAAAATAAAAACATTCAAAGTGGAACAAAAGGCAACCCATCACCCAAAGACAATTTAATGTCACTCAGCTTTTCAGACAAGGGAATTATAAAAAAAATATGGTAGCATGGCATAGCATGAGTCTAAGGTTTTTAGCACTGTGCATAACAGACACTTCCATAGAACACTTTCTTTATTTCTACTGATGATTTAAGGCAAGTTGTACACATTCTCAGAGTTGTGATTTTATGCAGTTTCCATGGAAACCAAATAGGGTCATAATTAAAGCACAAAAACATTTCTAAAGAAACAAGTATAAATGAAAGATGTGATGCAAATAAGATCTTATATGAACCCACGATCATTAACAAGATCAGAATGACTAATGAGGATTCTTGAGGGGAAAAATCAATTAAGTTAAATTAAAATGCTTTAAAATAATGGCAATAAACTATCACAAATTAAAGCAGTTCATGTAAGGACGTGAGCCTATATGTTTTTTGTGTTAAAATCAGATAGCTGTAAGTTATAAAACTTCTATCACAATAAGGAACATTTAGAAACAAAATTAATTCATCATCTTTCCTCAGCATAACTGATGCTAGTAATCAACTATAGATGGTTGCTATTATTATTATTATTATTAATAAGGACTCTTCATCACTATAAATTGATAATGTCCTGTAATTTCTATCAGTCATATTCATCAAATTTAGAAAATAAAGTTACACATTTAGCAACCTTAAGTTCACATTATATGTTGTTATAACTATATATAAATATGTTACTTGTTTCAGTCTATAAGGAATAAGCCAAAAGTCTTCTATGATTATCTGAAGTCACATTTGTAAAGGCCACAGGAACTTTTTTTGGGGGGGTGGGGGCAGGAAGGAATATAAAAATATTTTGGGGGGGGTATAAAAATACTGTAGAATCCATTTCTATGTAAGTTTTGGCAATGTTATATGGTTTTCTGAAGTTACCTTCAGTAGCATTATTCTCAACTTACCTCTGGCTTATTCATGAATACCAAATTTTGTGATTCTCAAACAGAATTCTAACTAAATTTTAAGTATAACTTAATCACTTTACTAATAGTAAATTCTCAATTTGAGAGATGATATTTAAAAGATTTCTTTTATCTATTTGAAGATAACTCAAATATTATAGTTTGAGCTAGTTACTGAAAATCCTTTTTTCCGCAGAGATGTTTACAAATGGAGGTACATAGAGAAGAAACTGAAACACAATGGCTCTTTTAAATTGACCAGACAACTATTCACTGATCACATTCATTTTGTATCTTGCAGTCTGGAAAAACTAAGGCTCCTTTTAACTTTCAATTAGTCATATGCTGTCCTGTTTAATTTTTTTCTCTGACCATTTTGCCCTTTTGAAGGTGAACTCAAATTAAGTCAAAAACATATAATACATGACAGTAATTTGGAAGTGGATTTCTGCCTCCCAAAACCAGACATTATGCCTTGCCAAGGGAAAAACTGTATAAATAAGACTATTCACAAGATAGGAAGCATAAGCACATGCCCATTTACCTTCAGGGTAGTCACTGAAACTTCAAAGCACCATGAAAGGCAGCATCAATGCTTTTGTCTAAAAGATCTCAGAAAATGTAAGTGATCTTGGTTTCATAAATATCTAAGACTTTCCAGGAAACAAACAGATTTCTTAAGTTCACAAGAAACTGCCTAAACATCTCTTATTAGCAATGATAGTCACAACCTCTTTCCTTGAAGGTGATCATACTTATATAAGTTTAAGAAAAAAAAATTTTTTTTGGCCGCAATGGAATAACATAAAAATGTTTTACACTTGCTTTACTTTAGTCAGGTTAAAAACAACTATTTTAAAAATAAAACTCCAGATTGTGCAGTTTCAATTTTCCACTGCTCATTTTCTATGACAATCTGACCAAGAATTTCCCTGGTGAGGAAAGATGATATCTGAAACCTTATTTTCAGAAAAATATCTGATTACATATCCAGTTTTTTCTGAAAACACTAATGAAAAGGTAATGATATAATAAACTGAAAGCTGGTTTTAGAAATGAGCAAGTGAAGCTCATCTAAAGGCCAGAAAGGACTTTCTGGAAAGAATGATAAGCATCTTGGAATCTCACTCCTCTCACACACTGAGCTCCAATCTGCAGCCATTTCCCTCTGAGCCAATGCACTTGATGGGTGTGATAACAGATGGATCACTGATCTGCCAACTTCCTGTGATGTACTGTATGGGGACTGATAATTCAGTGACTACAGAAGTCCTACAACAGACAATGCAAGCAATCCTGGCATTCGGTAAGTAGCTGCATGCAGTCCTTTGACAGTCTGTAGGTGCTGAATATATGCAAATCATTGTACAATGTAAGCTCTCTGCAAGTATCTATGGCATCTTGAAAAAAGGAAGAAATTAAACACTGGGCAAGCTAAGAACTAAATAGAACAAATAGGAAAGAACAAATATACTTAAAGTAACACTTTTTACTTAAAAAATATGAAAACCATACATTGCTCAAAAAGCTGTTAGAGCCTCATGACCAGGTTAACCAGAAATATATGTATACACATTGTGGGCCTAATCTCCAGGTTTCACAACCAGAGTGATACTGAAGTTTGTGTGAAATAATTCCTTGCTGTAGGGGGCTGTCTTGTGCATTATCCCTGGTTAATGGATGGTTAGCATCATCTCTGGCCTCTACCCAGTAGATGGCCACAGCACCCTACTCCCCAGTGGTGACAACCAAAACTGTATCTAAACACCGCTAAATGTCCCCTGGGGGACAACACCACCACCTCATTGAGAAGCCAATCTAGAACTGCACTCTTTCAATTCTAACGTTTACTTTGGATGGAGGGAGAGAATATACGGAAAGCAGAGTGTTTATTCATGGAAAGGATACACAAAATACTCAAACATAATCTATATAGTGTGGATCAGCTAAGCACATATTACCATGAAGAGGAAAGGCCATCTAGAGATTTGGTGGCTAAACTGTTCACCAGGTTACAGAGGGAAATGAAAAGGCAACTTCCATTAACAAGCATGAGAAGTGTATTCTCTCTGCAAAACAGGAAGAAAATCATAGCTCTGCTACAACACTATATACAAATGATACTGACAGTACTTTTGTCACAAATCCTCCTCAAATAAATTCTTCATTATGTCAGGCACCGATTTACAGAATCGTCAACTTTAACAGATGCTCAGAGATGAAACTCTCCAGGTTTCACATTCTGGTTAAAAAAGTCATATCTGTGCATACACATATAAATGTGTGTGCATGTATATAGTCAAAATCCAAGTGTAGACACATTTGAAAAACATAGGTATTGAATTCAGTATGACCATCTTATTTTACTTGCACATCTCTGGAACCTGCCAAATGTACTCAAGTTATTTGGGAGAGGATTAGTTTGTCATTTTTGCAGCACCTCTAATGTAATGCTATTCTCTAAGTCTATAGCACAAAATCTCTTTTAAAATATTATTTTACGATACTACACAATATTAGCACTTGGAGTAAAGTCCTATAATCAAATTAAGGATGCTATTTGCACAAGGAAATGCAGTTTTCTTTCTCCTCATTTTCTGTCTGCCTATTCTTTCTGCAATTTCACTACTGAGCAATAAAGGAGGACTAAAAGCGGGGGTGGGATGGAGGGATGATGAGAGGAACAGACTAACCAGGGGAAATGAACTCAACATTACTTACTACACAGTTGCAATTCTTTGATTAGGAATGAATTTTTGAAACTAGAGATTTTTGAAAATGATGAGTAAGCTGGATTTACTAATGATAATATTGTCACAAAAGGAAAACTCCTTGGTAATTTCAAAGGAGGACATGAGTGAAGGGGCAACTTTTCCCTCACTAGCAGAGGCCATTAACAATAATGAACAAAACCAGAACTGATTTCTGGCAGGTCACTACACAACCAGTCTTTAGTTTCAAATTCTTGAAGGGCATCCATAAAACATGGCACTTTACCCTGGAACACTCACCCTGCCAGTCAGCACTGTCTGAAAGTCCAACCCTCGGCTTCCCTCTACAGATACAAAGGCTCACTCTAAGAGTAGAAAGAGGAACTCTTAACAATGTGGGAACTGCATAAGCATGAAGAAGCGCTTGATTCAGGATGACTACAGACCAAGCTGGTAGTGCAACTCATGCTCCACTCAAAACTGGCTCCAAGACCATGTGACCCTCAGATACAGACAGACAGGCCCTCAACCTCACAGCTCACCCAGCCAGATACCATCTGTTTTCCAAAGATGGCTGACACAACATATTCCATCCTGTGCTGTGCTTAGTCACTCAGCCATGTCCAACTCTTTGCAACCCATGGACTGGTAGCCCACCAGGCTCCTCTGTCCATGGGGATGCTCCAGGCAAGGATACTGGAGTGGGTTGCCATGCCCTCCTCCAGGGGATCTTCCCAACCCAGGGATCGAACCCAGGTCTCCCACATTGTAGGTGGATTCTTTACCAGCTAAGCTGTCCTTTTTACATTGTGACATTGTCACTTTTCTCATCAAGTAATAGGGAGTATGTCACCTGCCCTGAATCTAGATGGCTCTCTGTGAGTGCCTCAACACAAAATTTGGCCAGAGTGACACTGTGCTAGTCTCCGGGTTCAAAGCTTCAAAAACTGGCAGTCTCCATGTCCTGCCTTTTGGAATGCTCATTTTTAGAATCCAACCACCTCGCGGTGGAAACCCAGTTCACATGGAGAAGCCACAGGTGGTTGTTCTGGCTCTCTTGGCTGAAGTTCTAGCCAATAGCCAGCACCAGCCACCGGCTATGTAAGTAAAGATATCCCCAGAGACTACCAGGTCCTTGCCACAGAGTCACTTTTAGTCTTGGAGTCATACCAGGAGTCCTCAGACATCCTGAGCACAAACTAGTAGCCCCTATTATGTCTGGAGTTCTGACCCATAGAGTCAAAGGGTATAAAAAAAAAAAAATAGCTGGCTTGGGTTTTTTTGTGTTTTTCTTTTTTTTGCCACTAAATAATTTATCCAGTGCAATCAGTATCCTAGGCAGAGTAGATTCAGTACTTCATTCACAAAAACAAAGCTCTTACAATACTCACCCTAGTCTTGCTATATAACATGATCTGGATGGTTTATTGCTGGGTGACAAATCATTAAGGTAGCATACTGACAGTGAAAATATTAAATTTTAAAGGTACTGATTTCATTACCAAGTACAATATAAACAAAGATGTAGAGATTCAGTGAGACGAAATAGGAAATTTATAATTTACAGCATTACATATTAATATAGGACATTTTTATGAGAAATATTATGATGTAATGGAACACTAGGATGGTATTCAGACAGATGAGTAAAGACACAGCCAGGCAATTCTAGCACCCGGCCACTCAGGTGTTCCAGTTCTCCCAGCTGAGGCCCCAGACACCGTGACTCAGAGGTAAAACAGATTTACTATATGCCCTGCCCAAATTGTTGATCTAAAGAATCTGTGAGCATTTTAAAATTAAAAACAACAACAACAAAAAAGGTTATCATTTACACCACCAAGTAGAGGGGGTTTGTTACGCAGCAGCAGATAACTGGAGCAAATGGTAAGGGGAAGCCCACTACAAGGAGGTAGCAGAGGTAGCATTTGCTATGAGAAACAAATGCTATCAGGCAGTCAGGCTAATGAGGATGTTGAGAAACAGCTGTCCCAAAAGGGAGAACGAGCATTAAGTCCTAAAGCAGGAAGGAACCTGGAGGCATGAGAGACGTCAAGCACGTGGCAAAGGCCAGATGACGCAGGGTTTTGTACGCCTTGATGAGTTATTCAGGAAGTCACTGTAATGCTTCAGGTAGGACATTTTTTCAAAGATCCCTTTGGCTGCTGTGTTTCCTAATGTTAAATATGGAAACTAAATACTATGATTCCTTAGGTCTACCATGCATAGACTCAGTGTGTCTCAAAACTAGGTCTCTAGAAAACCCTTAACTCTCAACAAAATTAAATAATCTTTCAAAATTAATGTTTATTTGGGTCAACTGAATGCACCACACAGTTTCTGTGTGCAGGCATGTACAGCTGTAATTCCTCCAGAGTTCTAACGAGAAGAGTACAAGACTTAGTCCATGTGCGTACATACATTGACACACAAACGTGTTAGATGCAGTCACAGCACATGAGGGCCCAATGAAGCTCCAGCAAACCGTGCAAAGGGAAGCTTTACACGAGTTCCAACAGCAGGAAACAGTGGAAGAACCCAGTCATGACACCATTCACAAAGAAGGCAAGCCAAAATTAACAGACCTCTTTCAAAACAGACAGCACCACACTCTTAGAGAAAGTTATATTCAAGTAAACATCAGTAGCATAAAATGCTATGTTGTTACTCTATATTTTTACTGGTCATATAGTTTTGATGGTTACATTTAACCCGTAAAATTTTTACAGTTTAAAGTTTTATAATTATATATGCTATAAGTATAAGGCATTTGTTTTTGAATTAGTCACGCTGTCTCTAAAATCATAATAAAATGCTGCCATATATAATATATGAATATATTATACATCTGTGACTTCCACATTATTCAGTAGACACGTTATATGTTCATTTTCATCAACATTTTACTTTCCTGAGTAAACTTAAGATCCCAGCTGACCTATGTCAATTATTTTAAGTTAGCATAAATAGAAGGGAACTGAGGTAAATCAATGGCAAATAACCAATAGTTATTTTGAAATAATTCTGTGTTTTAAGAAAATAGTCTTCTCCTTCCAATTTGTCTTTACTTGACTAAATATCTTTCATTCTTCAAAGTCTAATTCAAGTACCACCTCTCTGTATAAACATCCCAGACCACTCCAGCACAAATACTTTTCAGTACCTCTAACCTCCCACATAATGTCTACACCATACCTAGGCATGCTTCTAACACTGTTAGTTATTCCATGCATCCTGTCGCTAAGATGGCTGATGAGGAGATGACGATGTTGCTATAGGTGCTATGATGATGATGATAATGGCAGCAGCTATCATTCACTAAGTGATAATTATTCCAGGCACAAAACTCACTCTGTGGTAATCTCCATCTTACAGATAAGGAAACTGAGGTAACAGCAATTGCATGGGCCTTTGAAATATCAGAGTCATAGGAATGTGTGTGTTAGAAATTCTCAGGTACCCCAAATTACACTAACGTCTCAGGGAAATGGTCTTGAGAATCAAGTAACAAGCTTCCCAAGTACATTCTTATATATGTTGAAGATTAAGAAACACAATGCACCCAAATAGCACTGGGTGCCTCCATTTAGACTAGTTTTTGAAGCTACCAACAATCTGAAACAGCTCTCCTTTGAGTAAAGAATACAGACAAGGGTAAGCCATTAAATTTTATAGCTGTTAAAATCTAAAAAGATCTAATTACAAAAGACACAATTGCAATTATTAAATTTTATAAAACATAATCCCCATTCTACAGGTATGTATAGCCTACACTTAGAAAACAGTAATAATTTTCATGGTTTTCAAGTATTTTTTTTTTTAAACATAAAGGAGTTTGCTGGTGTTATTGGTATAAAGCCTGGTAGAGCTGAGCTCAGGATAGAGAATGGATGGCAATGAAATAGAAGGCTGACGGGGAAAAGACTATAAAGAAAGGGAAAAAACCAAAGATTCCGTGAGTGGTTCCTGTTGTCTGTCAACCCCCTATTCTGCAGGAAAAGCAAAGGCCATGCTAGAATGCTCCCATAGCTACAGTGTCTTTTCAAAATTTTATGATTCCATCAAGTGGTTGCTGAGTTAAACTATTGTCTTCCTATACCAGAGATCTGTCTTTGTCCATCAGGATGGATCTGGGGAAGGTCAACTTACACATGTCTGACCTTGGTCAAGTCGTATGTCTTCAAAATACATCTGCAATATTGTGACCTATCAGAAAGATGTGAAAGGTGTGAAATTTTTATTCTATAGTATTTCCTCATTCTGTTTTGTTTAACCAATGATCTAAAGCACTACAGTTCAAGGTATCTTAAGATAACTAAAATCTCTGCCTTAGGATGTTTTATTACACAAGAAAAGAGGAAAGAACCAATATTTTCAAATCAAACTACCCTTAAATGACTACTTTATCAGTAACTGCTCAAAATCAGAGCAATTAATACATTTGATGAATGGAGGACACCGCAAAACCATAATATAGTTGAAAAATATTTCTGATTCTCTGAATCTACCATTGCCACCTTAGTGTTAACAAAGAGGTCAAGAAATGAGTGGGCTACAGATGACAAACTGAGCTTTCAATATGCCAACCCCTCACGCTGTTTAACCAAGGGCCTTTGAACCAAGAAGATCATAGAGCATATTTCTCAAATTTTAACCCAGCCAACATTTCAAAGTTTGAAAACCAGGAACTTTATATAGTATCCTATGTTTTACCTATTTTATCTATTACATAAACTAAAAGATAAATCACAAGGTGATTCAATGATGGATTGGTGAAAACTTGGTAGGTTTTCCAAACTATACTCAGCAGGAAACAATGAATCATAATGCAGATTCTTTTTTCAAATAAAGACATCACAGTATCTAGAGAAAACACTGATTTTCAGCAGTCAGTGTTATAATTCCACCAAGGGGTCCCAGTCCATAAGTGAAATAGTCTGTCATATAAAGTCAAACCTAAAATTGTTATACCTATCCATTTCTTTTAAAAGAAAAGATAAATGACTCTCCTACAAGTTACCATAATGTGTTTTTGTTTTTTTTTTAATATCTTTCCAATCTGGTTTTAAACTCCGTAAGGGTAGAGATGTGTCTTTTATCTTCTTTGTTTCATAGAGTACGTAGGACAAGGTAATATGTGCTTGCTGAGTATTTACTAGATGAATAGATGGATGTGAACTGTTCCAGTTTCCAAGGCAGATAGGACATTTATAACAATTTTAAGCGTACTTTCTTTTTATAACTTGCCTAGGAACAAAATTATCTGAAAAGGAAAATTGCATAAAGTGAGCAAAAAGCATATCCTCTTTTTTTCCCCAGCATACCCTATCCTCATCTCGCTTTATCTTCCTCCAGAGCACTTACCACCATCTGACATGCTATATATTTATGCGTGTATATTGTCTAATTCCTTATCCCATCTCCTACTAGAATGTAAGCTTAATGAAAGCAAAGATCTCTATGCTTCGTTTCAAAGTTATATCCCCAGGACTCAGAACATTCCCTGGTTTACTGTAAATATTCAATAAGTATCTGTCAAATCCATCCTCAGAGTTCCTTAATGGTGAATGAATTCTTTTTGTTTCTTCCACCAGCATCTTTAGAGCTCTGATTTGATACTAACAAATGAGTAACTCTTATGGATATGCTATATGCATGTAAACAAAAATTACTCATCCCTTATGAAATACTGCTATCTAGCAGGTATCTGAAGAAAGGCATATTTAAGATAACAAGCCATCACATACTCATTTAATCACAAAAAAGGATCCAGAAAAGCAGACAATTACTAAAATTGGTGTAAGACCATAGCCTTCAATAACAATTGGTCACCCCTCATGTTAAACATCTCTCATGCAGCAGCAAAAGCCTGATTCAGCACTGACTTGAAGAGTATCACAGAACCAATACTATTCCTATAACTTCTTAAATTATTTCGGGGAGGGGGGGGCCAGTTCTAACTAACATTATTCCTAAGCAGCAAGAAAAATGGCTAAAATGACATAATCATAACATTTTATCTAATTACATTTTAAATGTCTACTCGCTTTGCTTGACTGTTAAGGTACTACAGATACTACAAGGTCTGTCTCCTTCATTATTTGCTTACTCAAAAGAACAAAAAACAAAGTCTGTATCCTGTCCAATAGAACATAATAATCATGAGTACAGAGAGATGACAGGGCTGAGCACAACAAATAAATATTTGTTCAACTGAATTCAATACAGAGATCAAGATGCCAATAAAACTAATCTTCAATCTACAACCTTATTTCTAGAGAATTCAATTATCATATTAAAATCCATACCAGGAACTTAATAGGAAAGCAATTAAGTAAGCCTCAATTAATCTGTTAACATTCTGTTTCAAACCAATACTAAGGCTATGCATAACAGTTATTGTAATTACATAAATGAAGGGCTATAAACATTAGGTGGCAGCAGCAGTACACTGTATCTAATCTTGAACTGATCTTTTTATACCCTCATATATTGAAACCTGATCCATAAATGGGGCTACACAAATAGACTCACAGATAAAATGTGCAAAAGGAACTGAAAACACAATAACAAAACATAGTATCTCTTAGTATCTAGATTCCTCAAATTATTCTTTAATAAAATAATTGAGCAATTTCAAAAAGCACTGGCAATTTCCTATAAACATACTTAAATTTTTGTTTAATACTGGTTCTCTCAAAATCTACATCCAAGCAGCCAACTCCTACTTTCAAAACTGCATGTACAATATGACCACTTATCACCATACCAATCAAATCCAAGCCACCATCAGCATTGACCTAGATCATTACAACCTCTTCCCTGCCTCCGTGCTGTCCCTCCCCACCCCAGCCCCAACCAATCTGCTCTCCACAGGGTAGCTAGAGAGATCCTTTGAAGGTCACCTCATGCCTCTACTCAGAACCCTTCAACGGCTTCCCAACTCAGAGGAAAGCTCTATCTGGTCTTCAGTACTCTTCGTGAATGCACCCCACCCCCATGCACACCCTACCCCAACCTCACCCGCACTGCTCTTCAGGCTCACTCCGCTCCAGCCACATGCATCCTTCATCAGGTCAACAAGCACTCTCCACCTCAAGAGCCTCTGCATCTACTCCTCTCTTCCTGGTATGCTCTTCTGACAGTCATCCCCAGTTTTTCCCACACAGCTCCGTCAGATGCCACTGTAACCAGTGAGACTTCCTACTGATCACTCTATTTAAAACAGCAACTACGTTTCTTACTGCTTCACTTTTCTCCCTGACACACTTTATATTTTGTGTTCCTTTACTATCTCCTCTAGAAATTGAGAGCCACAACAACAACATTTCAGTATGTTTTCTTCACTGTTTGCTCCAGAGTTGTAAACAGTACCAGGTAAGTAAGTGGTGGCAGTCAACTATTTTCAGTAATGACTCCTGTTGTCAAACAAGCTTATAGCAATAAATTTACAGCTGGTTCTTACTTAAGACATAAGACTGCCTGAAAAGTTCAAGAGTACTATTGGTTTATTTACTATTTTTAAGTTCAAGTATGCATAATTTGAGTATGTGTATGTATAAAAATGAAGTGATACTTTTTAAATACATACATTTTTAAAGCAATAAGAACTTGAGTCAAATGTGTTGCAGTGACCTAATGTTGGAATTATATTTTTATGTTAATATTTTCTTTAAAATATAATATACTGATAAGTTCAAATTTTATAAATTTTTAAAATAACTATTTTTAGTGTCTTCAAATATTAAGAACTGCATGTAGCCATGTTCTTCCACTCAAATCAAACAGGTGAATTCAAAATTACCTGTTACATTTTTAATCTTATCTACTGACAAGCTTTGTGGCTTCAGGCTCTGCTGGTTTCAGAGAGAGAAAGAATTACAGGTTTGCTCTCCACTAAATGACTCTATAATCGGTGCTGATTGCTTAATTCTGAACTACATCAGTAGCTAACCACTGATTATGAAATGCCTGGTCTAGTTTATTTTCTTTACTGTTTGCATTCTGTAAAATAAACATTTGAGCAAGAGATGGAAATACTAAAGAACCTCAAGGAATTTTCTTTATACCTATAATATACCTTTAAAATTCTCACATACCCTTTGTTAGGATGATCAGTATTACAGCTAACCTCTTAAAAAGTGACTTTGAAAGCAACTCAACACATACGTGAAAGAGTCTCCACTGTCACTTGATTGTAATACGTGGCAAGGGCTTTTTTCACATAGCATACTTGTACATATTCCAAAGAAAAGGTTACAAAATTGCCCAGAAAAGGTTCTTATTTTTGTTTTGCTTTGTTGCTGTGCAGAGAGAGGAATGGTAACACAATATGAAAAGAAATAGAAATTTAACAATGTGAAATACGTTCTTCTTTCTGTGTCAAACTAAAGGAGGTTACATGCTCCTATGCCATAACAATGTATGTAGAAAATTATCGTGCCAGAGTTTACGCACATAACAAATAAGTGCCACAGTTTACGCACATAACAAATAAAATGCAACACAAAATTATTTCTTGGTCATAAATTAGCTAAAAAGAAACAAAGATAACTAGAGCCATGGGAATTTAGGTATACCCAAGAAGGCAATGGCACCCCACTCCAGTACTCTTGCCTGGAAAATCCCATGGATGGAGGAGCCTGGTGGGCTACAGTCCATGGGGTCGCACAGAGTCGGACACGACTGAGCGACTTCACTTTCACTTTTCACTTTCATGCACTGGAGAAGGAAATGGCAACCCACTCCAGTGTTCTTGCCTGGAGAATCCCAGGGACAGCGGAGCCTGGTGGGCTGCAGTCTATGAGGTTGCACAGAGTCGGACACAACTGAAGTGACTTAGCCGCAGCATGACTGCTTGAAAGTTGGCTTAGAAAGATCTCAATTAATTACAAATAGGTTGTGTTCCAAAATTTAATTTGTAAATTCACTAACCTGGAATTCAAAACTTTGTTCTCTCAAAAGAACAGTGTTAAATGTAGCAGTTAGGTTCCCAGTTTGTCCATAACAGCTGGCACGACCTTAATTTACACTTCCTCTAAAGAGTTAATTCACCTCCATTACTCTTTTCTGGGACCTCTTTCTTCTAAAAGGTTTTAATTGTGCATTAATTGACTTTTGTAGTCTAAGCTAGACATCACCACTTTATTTGCTTTCTATATATTCCTATGAAAACAAGAAAACTACAGATCAAGGCAAAAAAAGAAGAAGAAGAAAAAAAAAAAGAGTGACTGAATACTTTCTGTCCTTCATGTCTCTAGAAAGGGCTAGACCCTGATAAGTTTGTTCGCCCTCATCAACAGGATAGATTAATGTTACAAATCCTAAACCATGTAAAATGAGTATACAAAACCTGTTTTCAAGCAAAAGAAAATCACAGTAATTTCTACTTTTATAAAATCAAGTTATCGATTGGCTGAGAGAGACCACACACACACACACACACACTTCCTTAAAATTCCCAATTATTTAGCCAATGCTATAGAACTTAATAAAAGCCAGGTGGTTAGAACCACAGAAGAGCCACACATGCAGCTTATCTTTGCTTTGGCTTTTCCTCTACCCCTGGGTTCCACATGCCACACACTAGCAAGAATCCTGACTGAACTGAGAAATTCTTGCTATTCCACTGTCCCAAAGGCTTAACTTACCATTTGGAAGTACTCACACCATGATTCCACGTAAAGTAATGCTTGAAAACCAGCGTTCTTTCCTAAATCAAACTTAGCAGCAACAGGGCCACACCCTCATCTAGGGTAAGGAAGCAAAGTTGCTGCCCAAGCATTCCCCCAAATTCCCCTATCTCCTGCTGTCCTGAAGGGCTTCCCTGGTGGCTCAGGTGGTAAAGAATCTGCCTGTAATGCAGGAGACCTGGGTTCTCCCTGGGTCAGGAAGATCCCCTGGAGAAGGGAATGGCAAACCACTGCAGCATTCTTGCCTGGAAAATTCCATGGACAGATGAGCCTGGTGGGCTACAATCCGTGGTGTCACAAAGAGGTGGACGCGACTGAGTGACTTTCATTCACTCCATTGTCCTGAAGAGCTTGGCTCCCCTACTGTCCAACTCTAAGTAAGGTAGATTTCAGATATCTTTCCTGAAATTCTGGGTGATTCTGACTTAGATCTGAGGATCTCTGTCCAAAACTACTCTTCAATTAAAAAAGAAAAAAAAAAATGTTTGTTTTTTTTTTTCCTTTAATGAGAGAGCCTACCCCAAAACATGGAACTTTGGCTCAAAGCAGTCTCAATATAAATTCTTTATACTAAAAAATCAATTTGGCTAATATAACTAATAGCTCACTTACTGAACTTTTCATTATGAATTCATAGCCACTATGAATGGATGTTCTCTAAAACTCCAACTACTTCATGGAGAGACTTTTTAAGGATCAGTTCAGTTCAGTCGCTCAGTCGTGTCTGACTCTTTGCAACCCCATGAAACGCGGCACACCAGGCCTCCTTGTCCATCACCAACTCCCGGAGTTCACCCAAACCCATGTCCATCCAGTCAGTGATGCCATCGAACCATCTCATCCTCTGTCGTCTCCTTCTCCTTCTGCCCTCAATCTTTCCCAGCATCAGGGTCTTACTGAGATAATATCTATAAGTACCTAAAACTGTCTCCAACAGAGGGTCAATGTTCCATAAAAGATTATGGTAGTCTGTGCACGTAAGCAGTCTGACTGCTAGAGCTAATACATTCAACAGATTTAATTATTTGCTACCTAATAATCAACATCTATGCTACACTGCTTTCAAGCGGCAATTCATGGCATCGCCATAGCATTTCTGCTGTATGGTTGCTCCACTTAACTCACCCCATACCACTTACAAAGGTAATTACGTGTGTCTATGTGCCTAACAAGATAGCAATGCAGGGCACAAGATTGTTGTCAGTATACTAACTTCATATTATGTTCCCATTACCTTCACATGGCCATTTAAATAAAACTGGCTTATCAAAATTATCCTCTTCAGATCAATAAATTATTGGTGTGGTTTTTTTTCTTTCCATAAGATGGCTCTAGTAGTGCTTAGTTCTCTAAAATCATTCGAAACAATTGCTGGATTGTATTGTGACAGCTGTCATATATAAGTGTGTGTTAAAAAAAAAAAAAAACTTTTCAAAACTGGGGAATTTTTGTGTTGAAGATTTTGTGAATTTTCATATGAAAGATGAAAAAAGCAATATTTTGGCATATTATGCTTTATTACTCCAAGAAAGGCAAAAAGGCAACTGAAATGCAAAAAAGATTTGGGCAGTGTATGGAGAAGGTGGTGTGACTGATTCAATGTGTCAAATGTAGTTTGCAAAGTTTCATGCTGGAGGTTTCTCACTGGACAATGCTCCACGAACGTGTAGATCAGTTGACGTTGATAGCAACCAAATCAAGACATTAATTGATAACAACAACGTTATACCACGTGGGAGATAGCCAACATACTCAAAATATCCAAATAAAGCACTGGAAATCATTTGCTCCAGTTCGGTTATGCTATTCATTTTCATATTTGGGTTCCAAATAAGTTGAGCCAAAAAAAATCTTGATTGTATTTCCACATGTGATTCTTTATTGAAACATAACAAAAATGTTCCATTTTTTAAAATAAATTGCAATGGGCAACAAAAAGGGGATACTGTACAATAATGTGGAATGGAAGAGACTGTGGGGCAAGCAAAATGAAACACCACCAACCACACCAAAAGCTGGTCTTCATCCAAAGAAGGTGAAGTTGTGCAGATGGTGGGATTGGAAGGGAGTCCTCTACTATGAGCTCCTTCCAGAAAACCAAACAACTAATTCCAACAAATACTGCTCCCGATGAGACCAACTGAAAGATGCACTCGACAAAAAATGTCCAGAATTAGTCAACAAAAAATGCATAATCTTCCATCAGTATAATGCAAGACCACATGTTTCTTTGATGTCAGGCCAAAAACTGTTACTGTCTGGCTGGGAAATTCTGATTCATCCACTGTATTCAGCAGACATTGCACCACTGGATATCCATTTATTTTGGTCTTTACAAAACTCTCTTAATGGAAAAAGTTTTAATTCTTTGCAAGACTGTATAATGCCCTTGGAGTAGTTCTTTGCTCAAAAAGATAAAAAGTTTTGGCAAGACAGAATTATGAAGTTGCCTAAAAAATGGCAGAAAGTATTAGAACAAAATGGTGACTACCTTGTTCAGTAAAGTTCTTGGTGAAAATTTAAGTTTCTTTTATTTTTACTTAAAAACCAACCCAAGATTATCCATTTTGGCCAACCTCATACAATCCACCTCATACCAAATAGGGGAGGCAAATTTCTGAAAGACAAAGTGCTCTTTAGAGGAGACGGAAGGAAGTTTAGTTATTCTGTGTCTCCTGGTATACTGTTTGATATGGCAATGCTAACGTCAACCAAATCAATGGTCTAAATGGCAGATGAAACTGTCAAAAGGAATCCTGACACTTAACCTCTGTGGACATCAGTATGCTTCCTTTAAGAGTTCCTTATTATAGACTGACAAACCACCACGATGGATTTCTTGGAACAGAGTCTCAGGGTAGCTGGATCTTTAAAGGCCCCTTCCAGTCCTGAGGTTCTGTGTTCTTTCCTATTACTATATGGTTTTCAGAGTAAATAGCATATAGTAATTTCTGAGTAACTGTTGCAACTTTACCAATTAGCCTAAGCCTAGTGAGGGAAAATTTTAAAAATTCTCCATAAAATAATATTTTAATATCATGCTCCAGGTTATCTGCAATATCTAAACAAATCAACAAGCAAGAAAAACTGAATCCCATCTGTGACAAGAAATGTTTAAAAACTGTGCTAATGACAATTAAGCAGTTCCTTGGAACATGCAGGTTAGCACCACCAACCCTTGATGCAGTGGAAAATCTGCTCCCAGGGGTCCACATCCCTGAACTCCACCAAGAAAACTGTTGCCTCTACTCTGGGGCCTATGGAGTTCACACCCACACTCAAGTCACTTGCACTTTCAATTTTTAAGAAATCTTCTAAGTAGCCCCAACTCAAGAAGAGTGGCAAAGGCACAGACCAAAATATCAAATGTACATCTATGACAACAAAGACAATCACCTATCAAGTGTCTGTGGTATGCAGTTTACATGCAAGAAGGTAACTATTGGAGCTGTAACAATAATTATACCCCTGGGCTCATGCCCGCAAAAATGACAGGAGACATATATTCACTTAACTAACATTCAACAAACATATGTATCTTTGTTGACTATTATATACCTTTGGCTGCACAGCATGCAGGGACTTCTCCGACCCCAGAGATAGAACTTGTGCCCCTGAAGTGAAAGCAGAGTCCTAACCACTGGACTGCCAGGGAACTCCCACAACCAATATTCAGTATGCAAAAATCTGTGTTTAGTTAGAGATGCTGGGGGCGGGGCAGGGGTGCTAACCCACTGTATTAGTTTTTGCCAGGTTTTGCAAGGAGAAAAAAAAAGGAAAGGAATGGAGGGAGGGAGGGAGGGAGGGAAGGAGGTAGGGAGAAAGAAAAGAAAAAAAGCAGGGAGCCAAATCAAAAACTTATCAGAAACTATTTTGCTTTTCCTCTTAAAATTTTAAGGACCAGCCATATTTCTGATGCCCTGATTTCTCATACTATTCCACGTTCAAACAGCACCTCACTTCGGTATGTGCAGAGTCGCTTCAGTTGTGACCAACTCTTTGCGACCCCATGGACTGCAGCCTGCCAGGCTCCTCTGTCCATGGGATTGTCCAGGCAAGAACACTGGAGTGGGCTGCCACGTCCTCCTCCAGGAGATCTTCCCCATTCAGGGATCAAACCCAGGTTCTTGTGTCTCTTGCACTAACAGATGGGTTCTTTACCACTAGCGCCACTATACTGTCCAATTTGACATTATATTGGATCAAACCATCTAGTTTTCCTCACAGCCTGCGTAAATTGCTGATTGTGAAACTTAGAGAACTGCCAGGGAGCTCCATCTTATCAGACTCTTCACATCATGAATAATTGTTACCAGTATCAATAAAATATAAAACAGAATTGTTTTCCTGTGACTGCTATCCTGGCTGAACACAATCCCTGTAAAAGGTATGAGGAAACAAGTCCATACTTGGAAATCTTCACCAGACAACAGAGCCCTTTCTGACTGAAGAAGGCAATCTCGCACTGATGAATCTCAGAAGTCTTAATAGCAAGTTATTATTAATACCATAATGATGGTGACATACATGACCACTGGAAAAACCATAGCCTTGACCAGACGGACCTTGGTTGGCAAAGTAATGTCTCTGCTTTTCAATATGCTATCTAGGTTGGTCATCACTCTCCTTCCAAGGAGTAAGCGTCTTTTAATTTCATGCCTGCAGTCACCATCTGCAGTGATTTTGGAGCCCAAAAAAATAAAGTCTGACACTATCTCCACTGTTTCCCCATCTATTTCCCATGGGGAATTAGAAGTGATGGGACCAGATGCCATAATCTTCGTTTCTGAATGTTGAGCTTTAAGCCAACTTTTTCACTCTCCTCTTTCACTTTCATCAAGAGGCTTTTTAGTTCCTCTTCACTTTCTGCCATAAGGGTGATGTCATCTGCATATCTGAGAGCCGAAGAATTGATGCTTTTGACCTGTGGTGTTGGAGAGTCCCTTGGGCTGCAAGGAGATCCAACCAGTCCATTCTAAAGGAGATCAGCCCTGGGTGTTCTTTGGAAGCAATGATGCTAAAGTTGAAACTCCAGTACTTTGGCTACCTCATGCGAAGAGTTGACTCATTGGAAAAGACTTTGATGCTGGGAGGGATTGAGGGCAGGAGGAGAAGGGGATGACCAAGGATGAGATGGCTGGATGGCATCACCGACTCGATGGACGTGAGTCTGCGTGAACTCCGGGAGTTGGTGATGGACAGGGAGACCTGGCGTGCTGCGATTCATGGGGTCGCAAATAGTCGGACATGACTGAGCAACTGAACTGAACTGAACGATGGTGACAAAGTATCAAAATCACAGAATGCCAGTGGGGGAAGCAATTAAGATAAGCACAGATACATACAAAGATTTAGTATTCTCTCACAAATTGGGAAAACAGGGGTTCAGTTCAGTCGCTCAGTCGTGTCCGACTCTTTGTGATCCCATGAATCGCAGCATGCCAGGCCTCCCTGTCCATCACCAACTCCCGGAGTTCACTCAGACTCACGTCCATTGAGTC